>CM055959.1:21551143-22151143 GCA_029490685.1 Schizonepeta tenuifolia
GGCTTTGTGCTTATCTTTGTAACCATCAGTTGTAATAAAAACTATTCAGCTATACGATTCAACTTGACGTACAATCTCTCATTGTCCAAGCTCTGAATCGCAAATTATTTCAATATGATGTTATAACTGTGCTAACCCTTTGATGTTTTAATCTTATAGACTGTCTAGAATTTCAGCTAAGATTTTGGATAGGTTAGTAGGATTTAGATCAGTTTGCTTTGTAAGAATTTTATAAGGGTTTTGGCATCATCAAAAAGGGAGAAATTGTTGGGAAATTTATTAAAGTTTTGATTGATTCCAAAACCAACTGACCCCAACCGAGTAGATGTTGCCAGATCCTAATGTTAGTAGTTAGGCTCGCTGTTTGAGCATTGTTAAGATTTTATCTTTACAGGACTCCAGCTGAAGACGGCAACAAGGCTTCACTCGGATAGAACATCAGTTGTAAGAACGACAACTGAGCGTTCATCAGATAAGAATTAAAAAGCAGGAAGATGCCAAAGTCAACTAAGGAAGATGCAAGAGAACATCAGTTTTAAGTAAGACAACTGAACGTTCGAAGCCAACTGATCAGATACAAGAAAGACAACTGAGCGTTCAGTTTCAGAACATCAGTTGTAGGACTCGAACCAAGAAGATCAACAGCATGAAGTTCAAGTCAGTTGAGAGTTCAACTGTTAGCATTCAGATAGAACATCAGCTGAAGAACAAGTCAAATGAAGATCGAAACTCTCAACTGACCATCCATTGTTGAAAGACTAACGTTGAGGTTTGAAATTCAAACAAGGAAGTTACGTGAAGGTTTGACTCTCTGTCATTACCTCATTTGGCCCAACACAAGGCTGTCTCAGATGGAAAGCAGAAGCATGCAGTTGCCAAATCCGGAAAGTCTGCAGAGATGAGAGACAAGCCATCGCTTTCAAAGAACAGAGATCAGCAGATCTTCCAACGGCTAGTTGATTCTGTCCGCCTATAAATAGAGGCCATCATTCATTCACCAAGATTTACAAGACAGACAAGTGCGAGAAGAGACCAAAAAGCGAAAGAAAGAACCAAATACTTCACACGAGCTGAACTGCATTCAATCTCTTAGAACATCATTAGTTGAGAGTTCCAGAGTATTAGATTCTGTCTTTGTCTGTTTTAGATCCAACCTTGAGAACATCACTTGTTGAGAGTTCGTAGAGTGTTAGATCATAGCTCACTTCTCGTTCGAGCTATTAGTTGGAACCCAAACCTTTCACACACCTGAAAAGGTTATTAGGACCCTACTCTTCCCGTAACTGATTAGACAGATTGATTAGTACCCGCAAACTAATCTGTAAGGTTGATAAGTACCCGTAAACTTATCTCAACGGTTGCAAAGCCCGCGTAAGCTTTGTGGTTTGTCTAGAAGAACTTGGACTGAGTTGTGTGGACTCACAACTCCCCGTGGACGTAGGAGTTATCTCCGAACCACGTAAATTCTTGTGTGTTGTGTTTATTTTTCAGTTTCTTATTGCATATTCAACTGTCTAACTAACCTGCATACAAACTGCATTCTTCCATATCAACTGTCTTGGTTATTGACCAACCTTGCACTTAAGCGTGAGTTGAATTTCATACGAGTTAGTTTCCACCACATTCCGCACAGTACTTCACTTCCAGCTGAGTGTTTCTTACTCGGCTATGATTCCAACTGAGTTGCATTACTCGGTTGTGTTATTTTTAGGGGGTTGTTTTTAAAAGTCTTTACTGGTGTATTCCCCCCCCCATACACCAGAACTCGTATCGGGACCATCAAGTGGTATCAGAGCAGTGGTTCAAAAGACTACTAACTCTGTTTCACAAGGTGTGAATTCGAGGTGTTTTCTTCAGTGGTCAACTGAACAGATCTCTTTATCACGCTAGTGCATATCTGCTTGCATTTTTCTTCTGTTGTTGTGTGCAGATGGATGTTAAAGACAAGATCGTGGTCATGTTCTCGGTTGTGAACTATACATCCTGGAAAACTCGGATGAAGAAAATCCTACTATCAAAGCATTATCGAATGCAACAAGTTCTCACATCCGGACCGATCATTGATCAGTTAGAGCTCCGGTTCATGGACATCATCAGAAGGATCCAGTCCATCCGAAGAGCAAAATACACTTTGAGAGAAATCAACCTCAAAGTATTACAAGCTCTACCAGCTGAGTGAGATACCTTCACCAATATCCATGAGAGCCGAGCTGACCTTGGTGAGATGGGAACTGAAAGATTGTTCTCAATTGTGAAGGGAAATGAGTACAAGGTGAACCGACGAAGGTCAACTCAGTCCTCGGTTCAGACGAGTCAACATGAGGATGTTGGTTCAGCCACAAAGTCAGTAGCATTCCGAGCTGACTATTCAAAGCCACGAACATCAAGGCCAACAAGATCAGCGGACACAGCTACAAAGGAACCAAGCAGAGAAGAGCTGCAACAGAACATAGCCGCCCTGTCAAAGAATCTAGCTGACATGGACACTCGGTTCGGAAAATACAAGAGGTTCTACAAATCTAACCGAACTCGAGACAACTCAAAGCCTGTGAACAATGGTTGCTTTGAATGCGGCAAAGGAGGGACATTTCAAAGCAGATTGTCCAGACCTCTCGAAGAAAGAGAGAGAAGCATTGAGGGCCAAGCAAACTGGAGAGAACAAGGCCATGGTTGCAGAAGAAGCAGCTGACGACATGGACATCTTCTCTGACACTGAAGATGAGGATGAGCTGACTTCTGCCAACAACGCTATCGGTCAGGATCAATGCCTTATGGCACTTGGAACCGACCAGGATGATATTGAGGTACACTCTAGTCCTTCTAATTTAAATTCTTCCAATATTTCTAACATGCAGGATAAACTGGATGAAGAGTTGGAACCTTTCTGGAGTGACTTTCAAGAACTCAGTGAGGAACTGCATCAGCAATCGGTTGAGTTTAAGAGTCTTCAAGAACAGTTCGCCAAACTTGAAGAATTCTTAACCGAGGACAAATGGATGATGTGTTTGGACTCAGCTACAACATGGTCAAGGACACTGGAATTCCACCCGCAACTTTTATCAAGGTTGTGGATGTCACAGTTGCCAAACTAAATACTGTTGAGTCTGCAACTCCCCAACTTAATCCAACCTTCACGTCACAGCAAGTACCTACAGCACAACCTGCTAAGGGAACTGCAGCTGAGAAAGGAAAAGGAGCTGTGGTTGGAGAACTGAAGAATCCATCGGTTGGGATAACAACCGAGGGGGAATGTTCCAGGACTCAGAAGAGGAACCAGAGACATCGGAGATACAATCAGAACCGACCTCAAAAGGGATGCAATCAATGGAACCGACAGGGATTCGACCATCAGAATCAACATTGGTTCCATCATCAGAACAACCAGAGGTTCCATCAGAGTCAACCAATGTGGAACAGTTCCAACAGCTATGGATATTCATGCCAGAACATGAATCAACAACCGGGCATGAACAGTTGTCGTCGACAGCCAGGAAAATGGAATCAGACTCAGCCACAAAGATTCCAAAATGGCGTCCGACCTCATCGACAAAACCAAAAGGGTCAGAAACGTCAACAAAACAGGGGGAACGCCTCTCCTCCTAAAGCCCACAATGGGAGAAATCAATCTCCTCCCAAGAAGCAGAACGTCAATAATAACAACAAGCCTAAGGATGACCGAAGTGTTGTTATAGTTGATGAAGAAGGAAAGATAATTTGGAATGACAAATCTATCCGAATCTACAGGGAGAAACGACCCACAGTTCAAGGGGGAACTGGTTCTAACCCTCCAGGACCCAACTAAAATTGGGGATCTAAGCGTGTTTCTCTATGCAGGAGCAGGAGAAACAGCTGAGGAAGAATAAAGCATCACATACCATGTGGGTGATGGACAGTGGATGATTGAAACACATGACAAATCTGAGGGATTTGCTTGGGAGTTTCGTGGAGAAGGAGGGACCATCTGTTACCTTTGGTGACAACTCAAAAGGTCACACCAAAGGCTACGGTACCCTTGAAACCAATCACGTGTCTATTTCCAATGTTTCATATGTTGATGGATTGAAGCATAACTTGCTCTCCATCAGCCAATTCTGTGATAATGGTTTCTCTGTCAAGTTTGATGCGCAGGGCTGCTGGGTCAAAAATGTCAGAACAAAGCAAGTCATATTGTTGGGAAATCGATCCCCAACCGGGAATGTCTACTATGCAGATTGGAATAGTAGTCCTCCTGAGCCTTGTCTTCTATCGAAGAGCAGTTCAGATGTGAGCTGGCTGTGGCACAAAAGGCTCAACCATCTGAATTTCAAGACCATGAACCGCCTTGCGAGACAGGAACATGCAAAGGGTATTCCGAACCGTGTGTATTCACCAATCCATATCTGCAGTGCGTGTCAGCTGGGAAAGCTCGCTATATCCTCCTTTCGGTTGAAAATGATTCTATCAACCGACCGAGTGTTGCAGCTGATCCATATGGATCTCTTTGGGCCTGTTACTCCTAAGAGCATGAATGGTAACGAATATACACTTGTTGTTACTGATGATTTCTCTAGGTACACGTGGACCATTTTCATGCGTCACAAGAGTGAAACCCGATATAAGCTACCCAAGCTGATAGATCGGATATCTAACCAAAAAGAGATGAAAATCATTTCTATCCGCTCAGACCGTGGAACCGAGTTCCTCAATGAAACCATCATCGAATACTGCGAGAAGCACGAAATCACTCATCAAACATCAGCTGCGCGTACTCCACAACAGAATGGAGTAGCCGAGCGAAGAAACCAAACGCTTAAAGATGCTGCTACATTCATGTTGACAAGCTCAGCTCTGCCAAAGAAATTTTGGGCCGAGGCAATCAACACATCATGCTACACCCAGAACCGGTCTCTTCTGACCAAGCGGTTGGGAAAGACTCTATATGAACTATGGAGACGCAGGAAGCCTGATATTTCATATTTTCACGTTTTTGGTTCTAAGTGTTATATTCACAACAATGGGAAGACTCAGTTAAAAACTTTTGACACCAAGGCTTCGAAGGGCATATTTCTCGGATATGCCGCTCAGATCAAGGCTTATAGAGTTTTTAACAACAGTTCTCGTGTTGTGGAGATAATACCTTTGATAAATCTACTTTTGAGTGCAGGGAACAGGCTAAAGGACAACAAGTAGATCCACATGTTCCACCAGCTCACACCAGATCGCAGGTTCTAAGGCAGAAGAATCTGCCTGAACCATTGGTATGGGCAACCGAGGATGATGATCCTTGTTCCTCTGAAGATGAATGTGAGGACCCCAGCTCATCTCAAGGGGGAACTTCAGCTAATGTTACTCCAACTGCATCAGCATCCGAAGCCCAACCTAGCCTGGTTCGAGATATTATCCATGTTGAGGATCCAGACTCAACAACAGATAAATCACCAGTTCTGAAGATCCCAGCATCTCCTACGGCTTAGGTTATCTCATCCTTTGAAATCACGGAACCGCCACTGTTGGAAGAAGAAGGAAGACGCAATAAGAGATGGTATGAAGATCATTCCAAGGACAACATCATCGGAGATCCAGCCAAAGGTGTGCGAACTAGGAGCAGAGTTGCAAATCCAGATTCAGCCAAGAAAGATTCCAGTACTTACGCCCAATATGCTGAGGAGTTGGCAGTTCTTGAGGAGTTCGAGCAAGGCGGAGATGTTGCCATGATTTCATGTTTCGTAGCTGATGTGCCAGAGCCGAAGCATGTTATGGAAGCTCTCAACTGTGTTCATTGGACAACAGCCATGCAAGAAGAGCTGAATGAATTTCTACGCAACTGTGTATGGGAGTTGGTAGAAAGACCAAATGGAGTTAAAGTCATTGGATTAAATTGGATTTTCAAGAACAAGAGAGACGCCATTGGATTCATCGTGAGAAACAAGGCAAGGTTGGTAGCTCAGGGATATTGCCAACAAGAAGGTTTATCAGATGGATGTGAAGTGTGCTTTCCTCAACGGTGATATTAAGGAAGATGTTTATGTTGAACAGCCTCCCGATTTTAAGACTGGTGATGGAAGAGTGTATAAGTTGAAGAAAGCAATCTATGGATTGAAGCAAGCACCTAGGGCTTGGTATGACACTCTCTGTGGTTTTCTTCTGAACTCGGGGTTCAAACGAGGGTCAGTTGACAAAACACTGTTCACCATAAAAGTTGGAGAAGACATACTTGTTGTGCAAATCTATGTCGACGACATCATATTCGGTTCCAAGTCGGAGGAGTTGTGCGAGAAATTCTCAACTCTCATGAAGGAGAAATTCGAGATGTCGATGATGGGTGAGATGAATTATTTTCTTGGGCTACAAGTGAAGCAGTCACCAAAAGGGATTTTTATTAATCAGTCCAAATATACAAAGGAGCTCATCGCAAAGTTCGGTTTGCAGACAAGTAAAACCACAAGGATCGCGATGAATACTAACTGGAAGATTGAGCCCGGATCTGAAGGAAAACCCATGGATGCCAGTAAGTATAGAGGGATTATTGGTTCTTTGCTATATCTAACCGCCAGTCGGCCAGATATATCTTACGCGATTAGAGTTTGTGCTCGGTTCCAAGTTCAGCCGAGAGAAGCACACATGTTGGCAGTAAAGAACATCACTAAGTATCTGAAGGGTACTGTTAATGTTGGGGTATGGTACCCAACTGACGACAATATCCAACTGTCCGGATACTCAGATGCGGATCTAGCTGGAGATCGGTTGGACAGGAAGTCCACATCTGGACACTGTCAGTTCATGGGAAGCAAGCTAGTTTCATGGTTTTCCAAGAAACAAGCATGTGTTGCCACTTCTACAACCGAGTCAGAGTATATGGCTGCCGGTAGTTGTTGCATGCAAGTGTTGTGGCTCAAGCAACAGCTGAGAGATTATGAAGTAGCAACTGGACAGGTTCCCATCCATTGTGATAGCTCAAGTGCCATTGCTATCTCTTTGAATCCTGTTCACCATTCTCGGACGAAGCACATTAACATCCGACATCATTTTATCCGAAATCATATTGAGAAGAAGGATGTATCTGTGGAGAAGATCCCAACTGAGATTCAGAGAGCCGATATCTTCACCAAACCTCTAGCCGAAGCACGATTCAAGATGTTATGTGATCTCCTTGGATTGTTGGATCCATCAGATGAGAAATCAGCCGAGGTGAAGAGATATATATCCATCTGAGGGGGAAGCTCAGATGAAGGGGGAATCTCAGATGCGGATCGCCATCCGAAGACATCAGACGTCAGCTGAACAGACGAACTCGAGTCAGCTGATGGCATGCCGCAACATTGGAACACAGCTGATTCCGACATCAGCTGGCAGGTATCATTTATGTCTGCAGATGTTTAGGTCTTAAATGTGAATGTTTGAAATAAATTCAAACATTCCTGAGCATGTCAGATAGATTAAAATAGCCATCATAGCGCATTTAATATAAAGTACGGCTGAACAGCAATAGCCTTACTTTATAGTGCGAGCGGGCTGACACAAAAACAGTTCACATTCTCACGCGCTTGTGTTGGAACTCGGAATATAACGTCAGTCAGAGTTAGTCAACAGTCGCGAGATCTTAGTCGTTGATGGATTCGTGTCATTCAATCTTGGCCATCTATTTCAAACGACCTACTAACCTATAAAAGACGGAAAATCAGGAAGTGATCTCTTACCTTCTATACTTGTGTTTATCTGAGTAACTGTTCATCTTCGTCTCTGATTTTGTTTCACCATTTTCGGCTAAGTTCTTCTTTTCTTCTCTCTATATATAAACTTCACTGGAATACAAAATGGTACCGAAAGCTTCATCGCAAGGAAAGAATATGGCATCATCAGGACCAGCACTTGTCCCATCGACGTACGAAGAATCTTATGATATGATGATATCTAGAATTCACTTTGAGCAGATTCTGTCAAAAGAAGCACTGGACTCACCGGAGTTATCCCCTCTCGCCGATCTTCTCAGGGATAATCGTCTTCTTTAGTGGGCAACGCTCTTTCCCACCCACTTACTCAGGCGACAGGTTGGAGAATTTTACATGAACTTGAATCACGAAGCGGGAGTAGACCTCGTTTCAAAAATCTCCTGTCGACAGCGCGACGTCCCTGCCAGAACTATCCGCCGTGTCATCTTCCACCTACCGGTTTCCGAGATGTTAAGATCCATCATTCCACCGAATCTGACTGCCACGGATACTGTCGAGAACATCTCAGATGCACATGCAGATCTATTTCTTGAGAATGCTCTTATCGCCCCAGAAAGATTGAGGAGCAACCTGCAGCGAACAAAGTTAAAACCCGAGTATCGACTTCTGTTCGATGTTATATCCAAGGTTATCTTTGGATACAGCGAAGCTTTGGGAGATATTAGCCGACCCAAGCTCAAGCAGCAGATATCTTTGGAGCACAAGCACAACATCAACTGGTTCAAGTACTTCGAACACCAGTTGACGATGGAGAAGCTGAAGATTTCAGAAACTACAAATGATTCCGGGGAAAAATTGTTGAGTGTTACGGTAACTCTCAATTTTGGAGTCAAAATCTCTGCCCTTATACTTCTCGCCACGAAGGATCAGAACATGGTGTGGGAAGACTGTGAGGAGACACCAGTTAAAAGGCAGATGCTGTTCCCAACAGCCAAGAAAGCTCTTGATGTGATTCGAAGTGTCTACACTCCAAAAGACAAAAGGGAAGCTGTGAAATCAGTTGTGGAGAAAGATACAGCTGAGGAGCAGATGGAATCTCAGCTGCCTCCACCTGTCGGCCACTCTTCAAAATCGACAGCTGCACGCCGACTCAGAGATGAGCCAGATAAGGATAAAGAGGAAGTGCCGCTTAAGAAGAAGTTGAAGGTTCGTATCACACCGTCAATTGCAAAACCAGCTGAGGAGGTACCATCTGAGTCGAGTCACTCAGTTGACGAGGCTGCTTTCGAAATTGTTCCTCGCGTAAGTGGAACAAAGAAGGTGAGGTTTCCCCATCAAGATGGGATAGAAGGGCTGGAAACCGATCCGGAAGATGAGCCGAACATGTCCTCGGATGCAGCTTCTTCATCCGAGGAATCCGAAGATGTTCTATCCTCCCCCACGGCAGAAGCTTATGCCGTACAGCATAAAGAGGTTCTCACAACTGATCTTCAGTCAAAAATTTCGAGCTTCCCACTCGATGCCAACATTACGACCTCTTCTTTGGCCAATGTTGAGAAAACTCTTGAACCTATTCCCTTTGAAAATCTCTCTCCTTCCTCCATTGACGAAGAAGCTGATCGATGAGCTGTCGCGCTGGAACATGAAGGCAAGTTGGTATATTGCTTTCAGAAGCTGATTGGTATGTTCCCCGAGGCGCGCGACATGCCCACTTTTGCCACGCTCGGAACTGAGTTGTTGTATCAATTCAACATCATTTTCAACTATTGGTATGTCAAAGAAGATACCGTCCGGATACACAGCTGGAACCAGCTCAAGGCAGATGAGTCCCGTCTGAGGGAATACTTCAATTATACCAGCCTCGAGGTTACGTACAACAACAAGATCGCACTACTGACTCGCCGTCTGGATATCAGCAAGGCAGAAGGAAGAGACACAAGGGAGTTGACAACAGATTGAGAATGTGTCACCTTCCTTGACAACATGTTGGCCAAGTCTACAGAATTCATGGATGATATTGACGCAGCTGCAGCAGCAACAAAGCAGGAAGAAGAAGAACTTCAACAGTACCTGGCCAATCGCCAAGTCACGGTTGCTATTGAACAGCCAGCACCATCTGAACAGCCAGCACCATCTGATCAGCCAGCACCCTCCTCGAATGAAATATGCGAGCTGATCGCCGAGAGAGTCAATCAGCTGAGGAAGGAGATGATAGCCAACATCCAGCTCAACCGCGAAGAACAGCAGAGGATGATAGAAGCTCAGGATGAGAAACATAGGAAGCTGCTGGAAGAACATGATGCAATAAAGATGAAGCTGGATGACTTCTCAACATCCACCAGCAAAGACATCAATGACCTAAAGACAAGAACGTGTTCAAGTCCATCTCAGAATCCAATCTTGCAAAATCTCAACAGACGCAAGACAAAGAATGGGATTCTCGGTTCGAACAAAAATGGGCTGAGTTCGTCGCTTTTCAAACAGAAGTCACTGAAACCTTCGCTGCGATGAAGAAAGCTGATCAAGAGCATCGTGATAAGGAACTGGCGAAGAAGGTTGATGTGGAATGTGCTGTAGATGAACTCTTCAACCGGATCCAGCAGGCTGAACAAAACCTCACTTCTCTGGATGGCTCAGTAGCAAGCCTTATTGCTGATGCCAAAAAGGGAGAAGATGAGATTCAAGCTTAAGAGATATGCCAGCCGGAAAGGAATCTCAGCTGAAGAAGACCGAGCTGAAGAAGATAGCTCCGAAGAAGCCAACCGACAAGAAACAAGAACAGCTGAAATCTATTATTGTCGGAGGAGAAGAAATAGCTAAGGACATGGAGCAGGCGAAGATGTATGGAGTTTCCTACAACTCCATAGCCGAGATTGCAGCCGAGATCGATGCTGAACTTGACGGTATTACAACCGAAGAGTGTATTGCTGCTGCTAAAGCTATGGATGTCCCGGAGAAGGATTACATGAATCCGGAATGGGTGAAGAGATTCGCGGCCAACCAATCAACAAGAGTTAACAAGTTCGAGGAAGAGCTTGCCAAGGTTACCAATAACTTGGATAGAAATGTTGCCTCCCGAAGCCGACGACGCATTGAGAAACATCAAGTTAAGGCTGAAGCAAAAATGAAGTAGCAAAGACTGCCGGGAAAGATCAAGTTCCAGGGACGCTTCAAGCATGTTGATAAATGGATGCCGGAAGAATGGAATGATGATTGGGAATCATTCAAACAAGAATTTGTGAATGATTTCTACTACAGGAAGGTGTTCGCAACTGAGGATTCAAGAAGAGCATTCAAGAAGCCCTAACCGAGCTTCACTCTGGGGATCCGAGCATGTTCAACCAGTTCAGACGAGCTATGATTGATGCAAAGCTGGACATGAATACCGTCTCTGTCCCTCAGAAGGTTACATTCTCAAACTAGCTTCTGCTTCTTCAAGAGTTTCCTGAGCTTCTTGTGGATCAATATCATTACCCTTTTCCGCATCATTTACTAAAACAGTGATTTCGTTATTGCCTATTCTAGCAAAACCGCCCATCAGAGTCATCGTTAACCATTGGTCTTTAAGGCGTATTCTCAAAATCCCTATATCTACAGCTATAGCAATAGGAGCATGATTTGGTAATACGCCAATTTGACAAAGATGGGCTTCCGACGTGACAAAAGAGGTCAAGTACGGTAGCTCCGCGGCGGGATGTTTTTGAAGCAGAAGGTTTGAAGTGTGATTGTAGCTAGTAACCAAGTGGGGATGCATTCCTCTAAGAAAAATTTGAAAACCTGTTATGAAAGTAAGACCTGTGTAAATGAATCCAAAGGAAGATCAAACCTTAGCTCTGGTTAGCTCAGGATTTAGTAGACCAATCATGTAACTCAAAAGAACAAATACTTCTTTTCCCTATGGCTTCTATAAGGACTATTATCGAGAGTTATAAACAAGAGAGCAAAACACATAGCTACAAAGCAAAGAACAACGAATCGGTAGACCTAGCGATCACTGCAAAAGTATTTGTTAGTGATCTCAGGTCGACTTTGATATATCCGTTCCGTGTCTCTCAATCTAATAGAAAGCTGGATTTCGTTATATATGCCAAAGCGATAGATTAATCAACTCTTTGAGTATTCGTACCTAACGAATTGTCTACTGATAGATATCGTTTTATCCGCTATAGAGTAATGGGCGGGGGAGCATCAAGGCAATTCTTAAGGGGATCCGTAGGGGCATATTAAGAGAAGTAATAACCAAATAAGAAGTAGCTCTTTATCCCTGACTTGCCACTACAGATGCGACCGATGCAGTTAAGCCAAGACCGTAGGATTCTATTAACACAGTCTATAACCAATCTAACGAGGGGATTTATTCCTAGGCTTTGGCTTCATTTATAGAAGGATTCGAAGGATAGATTGGTGGGATGGAAAGATTTACTAAATAGATTATTTGATTTCTTCCTCCATTCATTCCAGATACAAGAAATCCTAATAGGCAGAAGATCGCAGCTGAAGCCAGAAAAGTCTGTCAGGAACATGGAGTGGATATCTCGAAGGAATCTGATGCCAAGAGAGAAATTTTTGTCAGGATTTTCGGCAAGTATGGGCTGAAGTATTAGCCAGATAGAGTTTTTGAGCCACTGATGTAATTGATTTCTATGCATATCTGTGTAAACACATCAGTTGTAATGAAAACTTTCATCATATATCCGATTCATCTTGAAGTACAATTTTCCAATTGTCCAAGCTCTGAATCGCAAAGTTATTTCAATACCATGTTATAACTGTGCTAACCCTTTGATGTTTAACCTTATAGACTATCTAGAATTTCAGCTGAGATTATAGATAGGTCAGTGGGGTTTAGATCAGTAGGGTTTTGGCATCATCAAAAAAAGGGGGAAATTGTTGGGAAATTTAGTAAAGTTTTGATTGATTCCAAAACCAACTGACCCCAACCGCGTAGATGTTGCCATATCCTAATGTTAGTATTTAGGCTCGCTGTTTGAGCAATGTTCAGATTTTATCTTTACAGGACTCCAGCTGAAGACGGCAACATAGCTATACTCGGATAGAACTACAGATGGAAACTCGGATGGAACATCAGATGTAAGAAAGACAACTGAGCGTCCAAGCCAACCGTTCGGATATAGAACATCGGATGAAAGAAAACATCTGAGTAATCAACTGTTCGTCAGATGTGACAATCCATCTGATCAGATGGAACATCAATTGTAGGACTCAATCTGATAAATCGCCAACATGAAGTTCAAGGCAGCTGAGGGTTCAACTGTTCCTCTTCAGACAGAATGTCAGATGAAGGTAGCGATCAGATGGAACATCAGCTGAAGACCACTCGGATGAAGATCAAACGTCTCAACCGACTAACCAATGTTGAAAGACAAAGGTTGAAATTTGAATTTCAAATAGGAAGTCACGTGAAGGTTTGACGTTCTGTCATTACCTCATTTGGCCCAACACAAGGTTGTCTCAAAAGGAAAGCAGAAGTTCACAGTTGCCAAATCGGGAAAATCTGCAGAGATGAGAGACAAGCCATCGCTTTCACAGAACAGAGATCAACGGCTCTTCCAATGGCTAGTTGATCCTCACCGCCTATAAATAGAGGCATTCATTCATTCATTCATCAAGACTTAAGAGACAAAAGAGTGAAAGAACGACGATATACTGCGCACAAGCTAAACTGCAATTATTCTCTTTCTAAGAACATCACCAGCTGAGAGTTCATAGAGAGTTAGAATCTGTCTTGGTGTTTTCGATCTTAGTTTGAGTCTTCATCTGTTCAAGCTTAGATCCTAGCTCACTTTTTTGATAGAGCTAGTAGTTGGAAAACCCACCCTTATACACATCCCCTAAAAAGGTTGTTAGGATCATGCTCTTCCCGAAATTGAGTAGAAAGGTTGATAAGTACCCGCAAACTTATCTATACGGTTGCAAAGCCCGCGTAAGCTTTGTGGTAGCTGTCCTAAAGAATTTGGACTGAGTTGTGTGGACTCACAACTCCCCGTGGACGTAGGAGTTCTCTCCGAACCACGTAATTCCTTTGTGCTTTTATGTTTTTCTGTTCAGTTACTTTCTGCATATCTAACCGTCCAACTAACCAGCACTCAAAACTGCATTTTTACATTTCAACTGATTTGGTTGTTGACCGACCTTGCATCTGAGCGTGAGTTGTTTTATACGTGTTGTTTTTGTATCCACCACATTCTGCACAGCACCACTCTTCCAGCTGAGTTTTCTTACTCAGTTGTAATTCCAGCTGAGTCTTCTTACTCAGTTGTGGTATTTTTTAGGGGGTTGTTTTTAAAATTCCTATCTGGTGTATTCCCCCCCCCCCCATACACCAGAACTCGTATTGGGACCATCATCTCTCCTTATGTTTCAAGCAATCTCTAGAAAGTGAAAAAAGACTCAAAGTAACTAAATTTTTTCTTGAATTTAGAAAATGAATATTATACTAGTAACTACAAAACATATCGCGCGCGTCTAATAATCTTACTCATCTTATTAAATTATGAATCACCGTCGACGGATTATATGCTAGTTTTTCTATGATTACATGAATATTGTAATTTTATTTCTTAATTCTTCTTATTCAATGATTAAACGTAAAGAAATCTAATTTCATCACATTAGTACGAACAGAAAAATCAAATAAATTGAGCCATAATTAAATGACATGCAATAACTTAAGTAATCACACACACAAATTAAATTAATCAAATTCACTTAAACGAATGACACGCACACTTTGCCAATCAAATGCAATGAAATGAAACAAGAAATTAAGCAATGACACTTTACCAATCACATGCACACTTAAGCAAAATTTGCATGAAATGCATATTTAAATTAAATGAAAGCAAAAATTTAATGAATCAAATAAAATTAAATGAATCCACTCACACAAGTTAAAGAATAAAAAAAGGCTACAAAGATTAGCAAAAATAAACAAAAGATTAACACTATCCTCACATTCTAACTTTTACCCCATTCAAAAAAACTATATTAATTTTCTTAATTTCCGTACCGAAAGCTAAAATGGGGAGATAAATCATAGATGGTGGGAGTATATATATATCCAACATTTGCTGTACGTGAAATATATTCGTGATAAATCATATCTTATCTTTATATTTTGTTATATTAATGGATTTGCGTTGTGCATGTAATAAATACTTGTGCATAAACTTAAACCTTGTACAAATAAAGAACGTCTAGTGGTCAACTACGATTTCAAAAGTAGCTTTTGTGAGAGATGCACACGTACCATTCTAACTATCGCCCCATTGAATATGATATGTTTTTCGTTTTAGGTCATCCTATTTCAATATGATATAATTTTTTTTATAAAAAAAATAACGATTTATTTTAAATTAAAAATATACTTTATTAATTAAAAAAATTATTTTATTGACTAGAAAGACACTTTATTATACTTAATTCTTTTCTTTTTAATCGCTATGTCGAAAAGAAACAGACCATAAACGGGACAGAGGGAGTAATTTCTTACTAGAAAGAGATAAATTGAGTTTATTGATATTAAAGAATGTGTTGTTTGTTTATATTTATTTATTATTGGATTTAAAAGAAGAAATCATATGTTCGTTTTAGTCTTGACGACATAAAGAATGGTGGAGATTGTAGATTCTTTAATGATTAAGAAGAAAATATTGATTTGGCAAATCTTGCCAATGCAGAATACATTTCTTGATGAAATAATTAATAAACTGTTGAATGAGAATATTCGAATATTGTCTTGCATTTTATTTTAGACGTAAATTAAATGTACGTATAAAATGCAACATACATTGATATGATATAACATTACGTGACTTCCTCAACAAAAATAGATATGGTACATTACATGAAAACTATTTATCGTAATAATTATCCAAATCAATGAAATTCTTGCCTTGAAACCAATCTTATGTAGGGTTTACTTGTAATACATGGAAAGAAATATAGACATTTACACGTGTTGTCGCCTTTGACAACAAGAAAAGTAATTTAAGCATCTAATTTGAAAATTGGGAGTTTCTAATCTCATGCTTCTTTCCATATCCGAGTTGGGTACACCTTCCATAAATATTATCTATACAGCAATGATTATTTTATAATACTTCTATTTATATATAAAATAATAGTACTTATTTTTATGGCAGTTGTTGATTCTATAATGATCGATGATCTAAATTGATTCTTAGTTAACTTAAAAAATAATGTTTAAAAAAAACTTAAAAAAAAAGAATTATTTTGGTTTCTCCCCCATTTAAATATTAAATTAAGAAAGGCCCATGCTTTAGTATAAAGGAATGGGCGCTACGCTTAAAGGAGGCTCAATTAGCAATCTAATTTCTCAACCCAGACCCAAATTATTGTTTTCTTTTTTTTGAAAGGCCAGACCCAAATTATTGTGTGAATGAAGCATTGAATTAAGTCCATCAAAATAAATAGAATAGTCTTTTTTCCTGACTGAAATAAAAGTAAAAATAGAAAAAAAAATCTTTTTTTTTTTTTGGGTTGAAAGAAGAAGAGTTTCAACTATATGAAAATATACTTTAGTACTAGCAAGCTACCACATGGATGAGGCACGTATTTTGATTTATAAAACTTTGATGGAATATTAGTTCAATAAAATTCAATCGAATAAAATTATCATTTTCCCAACTAGCCAATCGTCCCGACTTAACAAATTCATTTCCGAAATCTTGACAGCCCATTTTCTATAAAGCATAAAAATATTCACACAAAAATTCATGTCAGATTGTATAACTACGGCTCAAAATTGATGAGATTGATCGTCCATGCTCAGATTATAAACACAAAAGATGATGGTAATTTAGTAATTAATTGAATATCAAAGTATAATTTATGATCTTGAAAAGTACTGGTATTTTTTTGCACAAAAAGGCGATAACATGCATCTTCGTAATTACTCAAAATTAAAATTTTGTGCTTGAATTTTGAGCGTATGGATCCAAATCAATCTTAATCCCACATGTGACTTTTGATGTAAGGCCCTTCGAGACATGTGTATACCAAATATTTGTGTAGTTGCAAATGCAAAACACCTTCTTAATTATTCAAACATTAAAACGTACTCCCTCCGTCCCGCTCATTTTGTCTCCTTACTACTGGGCATGGAGATTAAGGAAAATTGTTTGTTTAATAAACTAGTGAATGAGAGAGAAACTCTTATAACCACTCATTATGTCTATATTTGGATGTAGACAAAATGAGTGGGACGTCTATTTAAGGAAAGAGAGACAAAATGAGCGAGACAGAGGGAGTATATATTAAGGGTGTGTTTATTTTTATAGAAATATTTCGATTGGAAAATGATGAATAAGAAAATATGAGAAAATATTAATATTTTCATCATTTTTTATCACATGTTTACTAGAATTGAAAAGAAAATTATCACATGGTCCCCCCACCCTTTCCCCATTTTTATGTCTTTTATCCATTGGAAAATATTATTACACCCCACCTCCCATGTTAATATTTTCCAAAATTGGTGAGAAATGGATGAAAAAGGATCTGCCCGAAAAGGTTATCCATCATTCCTGAGGAAAATTAACCAACGAGTAATCTAGTGAAAAAGATGGAAAAGGGTGGAAAATCCTTTTCCACCAAAGTAAACGCACCCTAACAAGAATCACATTATCAATCACAATCACAATTCACGCAAGTCGTGCAAAATTGCAGCTGCACAACAATATACCCATCACTACGTACATTCTCTTTATGCAAACAACAATAACAAAAAAATATGGTGAAAACACACAACAATCAATCAAAATATCAAAGAATAGACAATTGAACTAGGCATAAACATTAGGGTTCTCCAATAGATAGGCTTCCACAACTTTGTATATAGCCATGGCACTCTCTTTGCCAGCCTTAACCTCTTCCTCATTCACCTCGTACCCTCCGAACGTACGGTACTCACTCGTCATCTTGCAAACACAATCGCCATCATTGGACTTCTCAAACTTAATCTCGTATGAGATAGATTCAATCTTATCGGCCAAAGCATCGCCCTCAATCATCGTGTATTTGCACACCAAGTTTTCCTTGTCAAGTTCGTCTATACGATTCTTCATGTACTTAAAATGACTAGCTGCGCCCAAGAAAAAGAAGAGAAGAATCGTTTAACAGACATAATTTGTGTTCCATAATTAGTGTCTCATTTTTCCTATTTGATCGACTACTAAAAAAAAAGAGCATTAAAGAAATGCCTACTCTCGGTGAAGTTTACTTGCTCGATGCTTCCGACTCCTCCATCTCCTTGCAATATATCAACGCTCTTGATGAATTGAGGGAGGAGTTTTGGCATTAGAGTGTTCGATTCTAAGATTAAAGCCCTAAAGGCACGTCCCGGAGCAATGGGGCTTGCAAATTCTTGAGTAACTTTTGTGACTCCCATTATATGAGATATTTGATATTTTTAAAATGTGAAATTTGATGTTGCAAAAAAATTGAATAATGGTATGGAATATTTATAGCCTTGTGAAATTGTTAGGGTTTGGTATCAATGCACTTTAGATTTGAACGTGCGTTATACAAAGACTATATATATTCAAAGCCGGAGGGATTGAAAATCGGAAAATTCCGAGACATGAGAATGTCAGAAATTAACAAGAATTTTCAGATTTTTTATTTCATATTTTTTTCCACATGGGCTGCCTTACACTTGGAATTTTCTCTAGAGCCACTTATGTTGACTAAGGATTTGGAATTTCTTTCTTTTAAATTATTTTGAAGGTTGAATAATTTAGATATTTAAACAGAAATTCTTACTTGTGAGTGGCGAGCCTAAATTCACAAAGGGGGACCCCACTTGAATTCGGGATTGTTATCAACTTTTTATTGTCCCAACCAAGAGTATATAATTTCTTAATTGTGGGTGTATATGTGATTTTTTTTTTCTTTTTCTTTTTTTGTACAAACTCTGTAATCTCTTCTGAGTGTTTAAGGAGGATTATTAAAAAAAAAAAAAAAACTATTTTCATGATTAGTATTTGATTTACCAAGTTATTACAGATTAAATCACAGAAATGATGAATCTATCGTATAATGTTTCAATATGTGTAAAAAATGACACGTTTAATTAGTAAATTTTGGGAACGTCGTTGTCAAAAATCATGATTTATATATATTTTATTCGTCCTGATAATAAGGTCATTCTTTTCTTTTTCATTTGTCCCATTAGTATAGTCCTCTTTTAAAAATAAAAATAATTAATTCTTCAACAACTATGAACTCTACCATTTTTTTTAATCTTTTTACTTTATATCTTAATAATTATACAAAAAACAAGAGGACCTCACTAATGAGACGGAAAAGAGTACATTTTTGCACTGTGAAAAAAGCCCTTATCCTTTGTCTACATTCAAGCTCCCCCAAATATTATTCCACAAACATTTGTGTACAATTGACCGTGCGGTCAATTGTTAATTGAGATTTATCAATTTTTAATTGGAACTTATGATATTTCAATTAGAATTTATCAGTTTTTAATTAGAATTCTTTAATTATTATTGAATTTAATTATGAAACATCAGTTGAATTAAATAATTAAAATGTAAAGCAAAAACAATTGAGTAGGGGTTGAACTCACCGTGCGGTCAAGCGCACGGGAGTCCATCCCATAGTAATTCAACCACCAATCCAGCATTATAAGAAAAGGACAAAAGAGATGCAAATAATCTTATTGACATCTTGATATATCAAAACACAAAAGGACACTTTGATCAACCAAGAACATGATTAATTGGTTATCAAATGAATATAAAAAAAATTGTCGAAAATTTCAATTAATCATTATAGGCATGAGGGTGTGCCAAAAGATAGGCTTCCACAACTTCATACATCCCAACAGCTCTATCTTTCCCTTGTTCAATATCTTCTTCCTTAATCTCCATATTCTCCTTTGTATAATACTCGCTCGTAATCATGCAACGGCATCCACCAAATCCATATGCCTCAAATTTCACCTCATGTGTGATGTGATCTAGCTTGTCCATCAATCCATCTACATCAATGAATGTGTACTTGCACATGTAGTTCTCTTCATCGAGCTCGTCGATCCGATGTTTCATGTAGTTCAACGGGCTCGCTGCACAAAAGATCGTCAATTACTAGTATAGTATAGTATAGTATAGTATAGTATGTTATAGATTGGGAAACGTACGTACGTACCATCTGTGAAGTTGATTTGTTTGATGGTTCCGGGGCCACCGGTGCCTTCCAGGAACTCGACGTTCTTGATTGATGAAAACATGAGCTGTGGAGCAAGGTTGTGAGAATCCATGATTAAGGCCTTGAACATCCTATTGGGGGTAACTTTTGTTCTAAAGGTTTGTGACACCTTGATCACTCCCATTTTTTTTTTTCTCTTTCCCTTTTTTGTTTTGACACAAAACTCTAGATGGGATTATGAATTGAGGAAAAGGGCTTGAAACTAGAGAGGATTTCAGAGAGGAGGAGAAGGAAAAAGACTTTTTGGAGTAGATGGGTTGAATAAATTGCAATAAAAGTTGATCAAGAAAGTTAGTAGTCTTTCTTATCTTTAATGGGAACGCCTTTTATCATCGATCCATTCAACGCGCAAGACTTCCCATGTGAAGTGAACGACCTTTTTTGTTTATTCTCTCTCTCTCTCTCACTCTCTCTCTCTTTTAATTATTTTCATCTTAAAGGTAATTTGGACAATATTACTATTCGTGATCAGCAGGTTCAGGCCTGTCGATAACGGTACCCAAGGCGAACAAATAAAAATGGATCTTTAATCTTTTATATAATATTATTTTATTTAATAAATTTTGTTAGGGAGATTTTTTTTCCTTCAAAAATATCATGTCTAGAAAATAGTTAAATATAAAGATAGAGATTTAATAAATTTTAAATAAATGTAACTATATATTGTTGAATTTGTTAATAAATTTTATTCATAATCCTAAACGAACATATATATATATAAAGAGGATCATGTGAGAATGCTATCTTAGGTGATAAATGAGAATAAATCTAGACCCTTGATTTTTGTTAATCAATGGCTCACATTTAACGATGCATTACATTGTAGTAATTTATGCACTAAAATGTTTATGCATTAGGTTTCTGCAGTTTATGCATTACATTTCTGCAATATATGAATTACCAATATTATAAAAATGCATTAAAATGTACCATTCTCACATTCTCATATAAAATCCATTTTCACCAGATCCCTACTATATATATATATATATATATTTTTTTTTTTTTCTTTTTTCTTTTTTTTAAAAAAACTTATATATATGTGAAGTAGAATAAATAAATTAGATGCCCATCATTTATTGGGATATATATATATATATATAATGAATTGTGTTTATCCATTCATAAAATCCAAATCAAAAGGTAATAAGAATAATAAAAATAATAGCAATATAAAACTATAACAGTAATACCTAATACCCCATGGTAGTAGACACAATAATAGATAAAAGAAAAGAATATAGTAGACGCAATAAGAGAGAAAAGAAAATGGGATAGTAGACACAATGATAGATAAAAGAAAATAATACAGGTTCAAAGAGGGATTGAACTTGGACCTCTCAGTTAATAGGCAAGTCCTTTGCCATAAAACCAAGAGAATACATTGTTAATTTTTGTATAACAAAATATATATTGGAAAAAAAAAGAGCAAAAACTCAAAATACCCATTTTCAAACACAAAAGATAAATTATAGCCATTGTTTTAAAAAAAACTCAAAATACCCTTTTGAGTTTGTTTAGAACTTTTATGCCCTTCATGTATACAAGAAGATTGCATTTAAGTTGTATCATACACGAAGATTAATTTCTTGTATGAATTTCCGGCGAAATTTTCCGGCGACATTATCCGGCTAAAAAAATTCCGGTGAAATGTTTCCGGCTAATTTTTCCGGCAAAAAATTTCCGGCGACAATTTCCGGCTAATTTTTCCGGCGAAAATTTGAATCATACACGAAGCCTAACTTCATGTATGATGCATACATGAAATTATCTCCGTGTATGTATCATACATGAAAAATTATCTTCATGTATGATACAAATTTGATTTTTTTTTTGAGGCAAAATTTTCGTGTATGATGCATACATGAAAGTCAGTCTTCATGTATGTATCATACATGAAAACTTATCTTTATGTATGTTACAAATTTGAACTTTTTGGAGGCAAAATTTTTCGTGTATGATGCATACAAGAATTAGGCTTCTTGTATGATTCATACATGAATGTTAGTCTTCGTGTATGATGCATACATGAAGTTAGGCTTCATGTATGATTCGAATGTTTGTCGGAAAAATTCGTCGGAAATTTTTCGCCGGAGAAATTCGCTGGAAGTTTTTCGCTGGAAGTTCATACATGAAATTAGTCTTCTTGTATGATTCAAATGAAATTTAGCCTTCTTGTATACTCATTAAGGATATATTAGACTTTTTACAACTCAAAATGGTATTTTGCAACTTTTAAACTTAAGATGGTATTTTGCAACTTTTGTTTAAAAAAAGAGGCATTTCACCATATTCCCTAAAAAAAAAATGGGTTCCTAAATTTTGGGTCCTAGGCATCGGCCTCTTGGACCTATACTCAGGTCCGTGCCTAGTGATCAGTGATTTAACAAATAATTAAGCTAGGTGTTCACTTGTTCAAATCAATAAACAAATTCTTTTATATATATATATATATATCTACTAACGTGAAGATGCTCTTGGAATATTTCGAGGTGGTTATTAAATATTTCAACTACAGTCCGTATAACACTCTAATTTATACAAACAATATCGTTAGTAAACGATATTTATTTTAGGGGGATTGATACAAATAGTCGAAAATAATATATTGATAATGAATTATGTTACACAAAAGAAATGTATTCATCTCTCATAAATCATAATCTAGAAAAGGTCCCGGCCCAATTAAAGTGTTGACAATATTTTTTGAAATGGAGTTATGATTAAACTCCTCGAGTCAGTAGTGTCGGCAACCAATTAGTCAATGCACCTAAGTTATCTAAAATTTTTATTCGGTCCCTCGTAAATATACCAGCTCTAGAATAACACAGATTTTAAGAAATTGTAAGTGGAAAAAAGTCTCACATCTTGTGAATATGGTTCTAAAAGGGAACGATATGTTTTTAAGAGATCGGACCAAAAAAGAAAAATTAAGGCATATTTTTAAGGGAGTGAGGGAGTACATCATATTCATTAGTCTACTACTAGTATTATTAAAGTTTATATTCTCTCAAATTTTGATACACCCATATAATATATCCTTGATTTATTTTAATTTTATAAGATATTTAATAATTCAATATATATATATATATATTTACCTCAAGTTGATGACCATTAATAACAATTTATTGTAAAAATTAATATACCATTAATTAGTTTTGAAATGTCCACCAAAACATTTAGTACCATTTTTTCCATAGAAAGCACAATACATTTCCGAATAAATCATAAAATGGATGATGGCTCTTGCATGCATTAATCATATAACGAAAACATCTCGACCATCACCATGAAACATGTTATTTCACACCCAAAACATGCCTAGTATTCGGCAAAATAAACTTAAAGAAGCAAGACATAACCAAATTAATCCTTCTTCTTCCCCTTATCAAGATTTTCATAAGAAATATATTCATGCGTAAATCTCTGGTTTAGCCAAGAGATAAGCTTCCACAGCCTTGAGCAAACCAGCTGCCTTCTCCTTCCCTGCCTTGATCTCTTCCTTTTTGATCTCGACACCGAGTTTCGTATAATATGTACTTCGGTTTTTGCCCTTGCTACCACCATCTTCACTTGCTTCAAACATGGTTTCATAAGAAATCTTCTCCAGCTTGTCCATCAATGGATCGCCTTCGATCAATGTGTATGAATATGTCATTTTTGCCTCGTCTAGAGCATCGATGCGATGCTTCATGAACTTGAATTCACTGCCTACATTTCACAAACCGAAACATAATTATTATAGAATTTTTTATAAACTTAATTATACATTCTTTATTCAAACTAAGAATGCAATTATGCCAACAATTAAATTTTGTTAAGCAAGAAATAGACCTTCTGCGAAGTTGATTTTCTTAATGGTTCCAGGGCCTCCGTTCCCTTCAAGAATCTCAACATTTTTTATGGCTTGAGGGGCAATTTGGGGAATCAGGTTGTCGCCGTCGACGATCATCGCCTTGAACAACCGTGGAGCGGCGATGGGGCTGGTGAACTCATCCGTGAATGTGACAGTCGACATTTCTGAGATTTTGATCACGTTTTTACTAATGAATTATTTATTTGATGATTTTCAAATGGAATGAGCTTATGTTGTGACATGGGAAATTTCTGCAGTACATATATAAATCTTTTTCATAGTTTTTATTTCAACAAATTTTGCAGCCATTTAATTTCTTATTAGGTATGTATCATGATCTTGAATTTTAAAGTCGAGCAAAGTAGATAAACATAAATGAAAAAAATTATATCGTAGCCGAATAATTTGGTTGTATTAGTCTTTCAAAAAAAAAAAAAAAAAATATTTGTGTGTGTGTGTTAGCCTAATGATAGTGTGGTTATTGTCTGGACCAAAAGGTCACGAATTCGAGTCCACCGTCAAATGCTATTTAAATTTTCTTGTAATGTTGTTAAAAAAAAAACGGTTGTATTAGAAGATCCAAATTATACGATAAAATAAAGTTAAACGTTTGATTAGCTACTTTTAAAAAGATTAATTCCTATTTTCTACATAAATATTTATCCTCGTATATAAGAAATGACACGTGCTAATTCAGTTAAATGGTGCGTGCTAAAACTTCTCTATTTTATATTTTAAATTTTATTTATTTCATTTTGTCCGTGTATCCATATATTTATCTTCAATTAAAATACAAATTAACCGGGGTCTGTTTTGGCTTTTATCGGCCACAATTTTTTTTCTATTTAGTTTTAATCTTTTCTGAAAACTACCGCGCCTTCTAGTTCAATTGTTGGATCATTTGTTAATAATATTTGAGTGAAGACATGGTTTAGCCACATGCACCTATGAAAGTACAAAATTTACCAAGGAACTTAGTTTGTACAAATAATATCCAATTTTTGTCTTTTTGGATAATTTTGCCCTTACTTTTGACTTTTCTCACCTACATTCTCTCTCTTCAGCAAATTAAAATCGTAACAAGCGTTACCAGCGTACTTCCATCTCACGGCGGCAGTTATGAATATGTAAATTCGTACCCATCGTACCACCGTCTACCTCTCACTTTGCCACCGCACCGCCACCACCGTCACGACGGTGGTTAAGAATATACAAATTCGTACCCGTCGTACCACCGTCCGCTTTCCATTTCACCACCGCCCCACCGCCACTGCCGTCGCCACCATCACGGCGGCGGTTACGAATATGCAAATTCGTACCCGACGTACCACCATCCACTTTTTATTTCGCCACCGTCGCTGCCGCCACCACCGTCACGGCGGCGGTTACGAATATGCGAATTCGTACCCGATGTACCACCATCCACTTTCCATTTCGCCACCGCCGCCTCCACCACCACCATCACGGCGGCAGTTACGAATTTGCAAATTCGTACCCAACATACTACCGTCCGTCTCTCACTTTGGCATCGCCACCGCCACTGCGGCCACCACCGTCACGGCGGCGGTTACGAATATGCAAATTCGTACCTGGCCTACCACCGTTTGCTTTCCATTTCGCCACCACCGTCACAACAACGGTTACGAATTTATAAATTCGTATCCAGTATACCACCTTCTGTATCTAATTCCGCCACCACTACCGTCATAGCTGTGGGGTACGAAATGATAATTTCGTAACAGGGTTACCATGTCGTAGTCTGGTAAAATGTTACGAAATAACAATTTCGTATCAGAGTGTATTTGGTGGCAATTGTTTGAAGCGATACTCGGTACGAAATGACAATTTCGTATTAGGATTACCATTTCGTAGCCTGGTAAGGTGTTACAAAATAACAATTTCGTTTCGTTTTATCATTGTAAGAATCGGTACCCCATGTAACAAAATTTACATTTCGTAACAGCGTTCCACATTTTATAAATGTATCCGACACGAAATATGTAATTCGTGTCATCGTACTATGTAAATTTATAGTTTCATGTTGATTTGTGTGTGCACGAAGTATCAAGTTGGGTACCATTTACATTCTATCTTGGTAAAAGGTTACAAAATTACCAAACCATTCGTATCACTGCATCTTGCACATATGTTGAATATTTCGTAACTGGTTGTATCTTTTTTAAGTGGTACACGGTATGAAATTAACAATTTCGTACCGGTGTTACTAGTTTTGTAATATCGTAAATGGTTACGAAGTGACTGAATTTGCACTACTACGCCTGGTATGTGTTATCTATTTCATAATATTCATATCAATTATATTCGTAGTTGTAATTGAATCAATAAACAAGCAAAAATGAAATAGTTCACAAAATAACTCAAAAACAAGTTTATAAAAATCAGCAATAGTAGTACATAACCTAAAAACATTATCAATCAAACCTATTTTATTTACAACATAATTCAAATACAAGTGTACAAATGCTCTTATCCTTCTTCAGTCGCACCTCAAGCTTACTAAATAATTCTTCAAATGCTATAACGATCGACGATATAGGAATGCACTCTTTTGCTAAATTTCATACGACCTACCATAAAACAAACAATAAAACAAATCAGTACGCCGATACGAAATGCAAAATAAAACACAATGGTAACTCTGGTATGAAATAACTATTTCGTATTAAGAATATGAAAACACAAAAGGTTAAACCCATCACGAAATTGTTATTTTGAAATGGATTCCCAACACACAAAAGGGGTGATCCAGGTACAAAGTTGTTATTTCGTAACGGGCTACCAACAAACAAAAGGGGTGACCCAGGTATGAAATTGTTATTTCGTAATGGGTAAATCAAATAATTTGTATCAAAAACCAAACACGAATTATCCCGAATCATGCGAGTAACCCATAAATTTCAACAAGTTCACGAATTCACCAACAAATTATCACGAAAAATGCTATATCTGTAGAATTCTAGCACAAATGCACAATGGGCGAAATGTTTATTATTACGAATTGTTTATTTCGTATTGGGTTACCACATCACTACATATAATCTAGTTACGAAATTGTGATTTCGCATGGTAACTAAGTACGAAATAATTATTTTGTACCTGTGTTACTGCATGCCAACATGCTACTCACGTACCAATGTGTGTTAATCACCAATATTAGTACTAAAACGTACGAAATGAATAAGTTGTAACGACTGTAAATTCGTAACAACATATGAAATACATGTAGAACACCAATGCATCTAAATCGCCTAGAAATCAACCCAAAAAATATGATAACCCAGTTACGAAATGTTTATTTCGTATTGAGTTACCACATCTCAACATGGTAACTCAATTACGAAATGGTTATTTCGTAGTGGGTTACCACATCACTACATGGTAATCGGTACGAAATAACCATTTCGTACCTGGTTACCATATCTCAATATGCATAGCAATGTGTATTCATCACCAACGTTGTACGAAATGAATAAATCGTAACCACTGTAAATTCGTAATCACGTCTGCAAATAGGCGAAAACTAGATATAAAACACCAATTCATCCAAATCGTTCGAAAATCACCAGTCATATGAAAACATATAAATCTATAAAAGCATATACGAAAAGGGGTGACCTAGGTATGAAATTATTATTTCGTAACGGGTTACCAAAACACAAAAGGGTAAACCTGTTACGAAATTGATATTTCGAAATGAGTTTCTAACACACAAAATAGTTAACTGAAGTACGAAATTATTATTTCGTAACGGGTTACCAACAAACAAAAGGGGTGATCCAGGTACGAAATTGTTATTTTGTAACGGGTTATAACATTGTTCATTACCAACGTTGGTACGAAATGAATAAATCGTAACGACTGTAAATTCGTAACCACGTATGAAGACATGCGAAAAACTAGATCTAAACACCAATACCTCGAAATCATTCGAAAACCACCCCAAATACACCGCGAATCACCATAAATCATATGAAAACTTGTAAAAAAAAAAAAAAACATGAAAATACCATTAATTCCGGATCTAGGATTTTCTAGAGAGAGAGAGAGAAATAGAGAGAGAAAAACCAAGAGAGAGAGAGAGAAGAGGTAGACTCTAACCATGAATTCAGGTGTAATACTTCGAGGAGCACGATGTTTGGGGGCGGGGGAGCAGCAGCAGTGGCCGTTTTCTGATGGGATTTTGAATTTTTTAGAGAGAGAAATAGTGGGAGAGGTGAGAGGAATGAGAAGAAATGAGAGGTGAAGGATAGGTTAGTGGTGGAACCTTGACGACGGTGGCAGCGACGGTGGAATGAAGATGACGAAGATGACGACGGCAGAGTGGAGGCGGCGGATTGGTTGCGACGGCAGGTGGTGGTGGAGAGGAAAGAGAGAAAGAAGGCAGAGAAAGAAACAAGAATGAATGAGAAGAGAGAGATGAAAGAGAAAAGGTAGGTGGGTTTAAAATTACTAAGGGTATTTTCGTCCAAAAATGCAAAAATTGGGTAGTATTTGTCCATATTAAGTTATTTGGCAATTATTATACTTTACTAGGGGAATATGGGTATATGGGTGGATTTTCTCATAATATTTTCCCCTTTTAATGAGAACTTGGCTTAAATTTTTTTTCTCTATTCCCATAATAATAATAATAATAATAATAATAATAATAATAATATAATAATAATAATAATAATAATAATTATTATTATTATTATATTATTATTATTAGAATATATGATAAGTATGATTTAATTTTAGGGGAAAAATTTGTTTTGCACACATCAAGATGTGCAAAATGTAAAATAAGCACGTCATGAATTTGGAATGAATAATATGCATTGACCCATAAAACTTGTCAATGTCAAAGCTTTTGGTCTTGTCGCTGACAACAAAATTGCTGACATATCTTGCTCTAAAAAATCAAATTCCGCTCCGAAAAATCAACTTTTTTTTGCCAATTCCAGCTCAAAAAAATCAAATCTTGCTCGAGTTATGATATATTCTGCTCGAGCGGGATATACCATTTCTCGAGCGAGATTTTATTTCTTTCGAGTGGAAACATAATTTAGGTTAGATTTATCACTGTTCTTAATTTTTTGACCAGATTTAATACGATATTCATGAACCCATATTTGTGTCCATCTTTTCTTGTTTCTTTCTTGTGTTTTTAGTCTTTATCGAGTCATTATGTGTCTGGGAGGACACGCAAGTCGAGAGATAGTGTGCAGGGGAAGAACAAGTGGATGTTGGGCAAATCCGATGGAAAATCTGTTGTTGAGATGGTGATGCGATGCAAATGGGCATAGGGCTGGAAGCTTGTAGCTGGGCAACATCGAAACATCCTTTCTACAAGTCAGGAGGCACCTCCCCATATCCTTAAGCCAACAGACAGAGTACTCGGAGGAGCCAGGATCGTGGTCAAGACCGGAGGCAATTCAGATGCAGACGATGAAGGGCAAGATGAGAGTCGAGCAACAACAGCAGATTTCTTTTCCTTCAAGGAAGAGGATAAGGATCGGATGTTTCCTTTTCCTTATCCTAGCCGAGCCTAATCATGGAATAAATCTACCACACAAGGGAAGAAGGAACGTGCATGCGAAGGAAAGAGAGAGAGGCGGAGGTTATGATATGCATGGGAAGAATCCTTATTCAACAAGGAAACTTCCCTAAATCCTAGAATCTCATCGCCTATATATATAGCCGACTCTATCATGTAAAGGAGCTCTTCGAATTCAGGAGATTTAGATTAGTTTGCATCCTAGTTCGGGTGGAAGTGAGGAAGAACAAGTCCTACGGGCAATTACAGTTTATTTCGCTTGTTTATATTTTTCTGCACTCTAGTTTTAGTTGTTGGCGCGAAGCCAAGACCCTGGTTGCTGACTACGCTTTTGGGCAGCAACCCCTTTCCAGATTTATGCTAAGTATATTTTTCTTTATTTGCTTTGTGTTCTTATTTAATATTATGTCTAGCTAAGTTTATTGTTTGGGTTGGATGTAGATGAAGTGATTCTAAATTACTCGTTCAAACTTGTGAGGTCTAATTGTGTTAGTTCGTTAATTGATTTTGTTCCCGAAACACTTAGGATTAATTCTAGACTTAATTGATATTGAAGTTGATTGATCACCATCTAGATATTGAGATTGAGTCATTAACAGAAATTGGGATCAACACGAGAGTGTCTTTCGTGCCCAAGAAGGTAAAGGGTGTTGGAGAGCAGTCGGTATTGACCTACCTCTTGGTTGTCTTGGATCTATTTAATCTTAATGCCTGTTGGGCAACATCGTTACTGAAGTGTCTTCGTGACTTTGCTGGTCAAGAGAGGAGATCTTGCCTTCTGGTCAAGATTTGTAAAATTGATTAGACAGGGGTTAAGTGTGTTAGCATCGTGACTTCGTGACCTTAGGGTGTTAACTAATCTTTGCCTTAAACCAAGTGATAAAATTAGTTAATTGAACATCTTTGCACCGATAAACGAGTAAAGAGTAATTAGGATCATCGATTTGAAACCCAATCCAAACTCTTTTGTTATTTGATATTGTTATTTGTTGTGTACAGGTTATTTAGATACTTTGTGACCAAAACCCTTTTGTTGAGCAACATCTGAAGAACAAATTACGCCGAGTCCCTTGGGTACGATCCCGCTTGCCGCTGACTACTACCATGTTGGGCAAGAGGTGTTTTATAAATATTATTTGTACGAAGTGTGTGACGACAGCGCTCCGTTAAATTGGCGCCGTTGTCGGGGACTTGGTTTTAAGCTAGTTTGTTATTCTAGCTTGTGTGTGAGCACGGTTTATGCCCAAGCCACATCTACGAAGTGACGGAGATCCACAAGATCACGGTGTTTGCCCGGAGGTGATAGCTAGGAGAAATCGAGCAAAACAACGCAAGAAGAAGAGAGATCTGGAGGAAGGCGTCAACGAACCTTCAGAGTCGCAGAGCTTGACAGAAGATCAGGATACTGAGCAAGAAGTCGAATCTTGCTCAACAGCCAGTTCAGACAGTGAGAAGTCAACATCTAGTTCAGAAGAAAAAACATCAACAATCATGGCAGGAACACCAGAGAGAACCATCCGTCAGATCATGTTCCCTGACAACAAGGGAATCCGACCATCAAGTATCCAGTTGCCCACCATCAGTGGCAATTGGGAGCTCAAACACTCGCTGATACACATACTGCCCAAGTTCAGTGACCATCCTGGAGAAGACCCCCAAACTCATCTTCAAAACTTTGAGATGACAATTAGCACAGTAAGGAACAATGCCACTACTACTACCAGGAACAATGGGGATAGACAAGGACAAGTTGTTAGGAACGATGCTGAAGTTATGAGGAACCAAGATGCTGCCCAAGACACCTTTCCTGACTACGTAAGGTTGCTCATGTTCCCGTTCTCACTTCTTGACGGGGCACGTGAGTGGCTTTACACCTTGCCAGAGGGAAACATTGATACGTGGAGCAAGATGCAGCAGGCCTTTCTTGACAAATACATACCCGTTGGCGGGATACAAAGTGGGAGAAATGTCATTTCATCGATCAAGATGAGAGGAAGTGAGTCATTATATGACTACTATGAAAGGTTCAAGAAGTTGTTGGCAAGATGTCCTCAACATCGGATTCAGGATATCGATTTGATCGAATATTTCTTGAAGGGATTAAGGGCATCAGAGAGAAAATACATCATTGCAGCGTGTGGAGGAGCCATAGTCGATCAACTACCATCTGAAGTGTTCAAGAAAATAGCTGCCATGGCTGAGCAATCCCGAGATGAATATGATATCCCAAGAGGGGGTTCGAAGGCAGCAAGGGCAACCAAGACAACTTGGTCAGCACCATGAAAGACTTCATGACCAAGATGTCTGGCCAGATGGAGGATTTGAAGAAGCAGGTTAATGGCAATGAAGTTCAAAGAGCTGTGAAGAGATGTGAAGTATGCCAGGCAACATCACATGTCACCTCAGAATGTCCCAGTTGGTTCGTGGAAGAAGGAGAAGAGGTGAAGGCAATAGGTCAGAACCAGCAATGAGGAGGGCAACAAAGGTTCCAGTATGGCAATAACAATAACTATGGCAATAACTATGGTTATAGGCAGAATCAGCACGAGAACCTGAGGTATGGCAACAACCACTATCAGATACCTCCTGCCCACCAACAACCGCAGCAGCCTGTTGGGCAACAACAACAATATGTGCCTCCACCTCAACAACAACCTCAACATCAAAATAATTATGTACCTCCACATCGAGAACCAGCGAAGACGGAATTCATGAAGGAGACCATTGAAAGGTTTACCAACGAGAACCAAAGGCTGAGGAGAGACTTCGAGAACTTCCAACTAGAAAGTCGAGGACAGTCCAACAACCTTCAAGCTCAACTAACTCATATCAACCAAACCTTGTCAAGGTTGGTAGAAGACAAGTCATGCAGACTTCCTGCCCAGGTAGAGGTCAACAAGGAGCAAGTCAATGCTGTAACGTTGCGCAGTGGGAAGAGTTTGCCAGAGATGTTGCCCAGGACCCAACCTAAGGAACCAGCTCGAGTAGAGGAAACTAAAATGAGTTCAGGAGATATCAATGACATTTACGAGGAGTTGAAGGCAAAGCGTGAAGAAGGGATAAAGGCCAACAAGAACCCAGTCTTTGATAATGAGGAGGATGAAGCCTTGTTTGATTACGTAAAGATGGAGAGATCTAAGCTGGGATTTGACAAAGATGACGTGATGCTGGAATCTTTGCAGGCTGAAAAAGAAGCAGAGGCTTTGGCCAAGAGGACCGTTCCTCGCACTACTAAGGCCAAAATCCCATATCCCAGACGTTTTGCCTGCGATCGTGATCAGAGGGAATTGGAGGACATGATGGAGGTGTTCAAGAAAGTGGAGATCAACCTACCGTTGTTGATGGCATTGCAATCTATGCCTAAATCCGCTAAATTTTTGCGAGAGATGTGCCAAAAGAAGACAAAGTACCCAGATAATGTCCGTTTTCATGTGGAGAACGTGTCAGCACTAATGAATTCCCAGATCCCGACCAAGAAGAGGGATCCAGACATGTTCGCTATTCCATGCACGATTGGTACTACGTCAATACCCAGGGCGATGCTTGATCTTGGAGCTTCGATAAATGTGATGCCAAGAGCCATGTTTGACGAGATGAGTTTTGGACCTCTTTCTCCTACACGTGTTGCCATCCAATTAGCAGATTTATCCACAGTCTACCCGAATGGAGTGTTGGAGGATGTGTTGGTCAAGGTGGGGGATCTTCTATTCCCAGCCGACTTCTATGTTCTTGACATGGGAAAGAAAGCAATCAAGAACCCAGTGATCTTGCTCGGGAGGCCATTCTTGAGGACAACATGTACCAAGATTGATTGCGATACTGGGAAGTTGACAGTCCAAGTATCAGGAGAAGTAGTAGAGTTCGATGCTTATAGGCAAAATCAAGATGATGCCCTGGAACACCTCAACACCCTCAGTGCATGTGGAAAGCAAGTGGAGACTTTGAACAGCTTAAATTGTTTCGTAGAAGACAATGAAGATGCAATCCAGACGGAATTCAACTCAGTTCAGGATCTTGACCAGGATCCTGATCAGTATGAGGATAATGAAGAAGATGGTGCTTTGATGCAATTCTACGAAGGAGATGAGTACGAGAGTGAGAAAGATTTTTGGGAAGAGTCAGTTCATGGACATAGCTTCGACTCTAACGATGAGGACTACTCCACGGACGAAGAGTTGGAGAATTACGTGTTTGAAAACATCCGTGGAGATGATGGAGATCAGGATGTAGGGGAACAAAAACCCCTTGATGAGTTTGATAAGGAACTTGAGGAGTTACCCCGTGATGAGACCGATGAGTTAGTAGAGAAATTTTGGCAACAAATAGTTCTTGAGGAGGATGCCAGCTTGCAAATAGAAGAGGATCTTGCCCAGAACGAAGAACCAGTAGATGAAGATGAATGCAGGTATGCCAGGATTCCAGGCAACATCCAGCCTCAGGGGTTTGAACCACTCAATATCCCTGAACTAAAACCGGAGGACAGGTTGGTGCCATCATTGCAAAAAGCACCTACCTTGGAACTGAAGCCCTTGCCCAAACACCTGAAATACATCTATCTTGGCAAGAACGAGACCTTGCCCGTGATCATATCATCAGAGTTATCGAGCATGGAGGAGGTCAGAGTTGGTGAGGTGCTGAGCAAGTACAAGGAGGCAATAGGGTGGACGTTGGCCGACATCAAGGGCATTAACCATTTGGACTGTGTTCATCATATCTTACTCGAGGAGGATGCTGCCCCAGTAAGAGATCCACAACGAAGATTGAATCCATCCATGAAATAAGTGGTTATGAAGGAGATACTTAAGCTTCTTGACTTGGGGATCATCTACCCCGTCTCCGACAGCCGATGGGTGAGCCCTGTGCACGTGGTGCCTAAGAAGTCAGGAATCCAGGTGGTCGAGAATGACAAGAACAAGATGGTGGCCATGAGACTACAAACTGGATGGCAAGTGTGTATAGATTACCGGAAGCTCAACCAAAAGACGAAGAAGAATCACTTTCTTTTGCCCTTTATCGATGAGATGCTTGAAAGGTTAGCTGGTAATAACTACTATTGTTTTCTTGACGGTTATTCTGGTTATATGCAGATCTGGGTTGCTGACGATGATCAAGGCAAGACCACATTCACATGTCCGTTTGGCACTTTTGCATATAGGAGGATGTCGTTCGGGTTATGCAACGCTCCAGGGACATTCCAAAGGTGTATGATGCACATTTTTTCAGACCTTCTTGAAGAGTGCATCGAAGTCTTCATGGACGACTTTACCGTCTACGGCAAGACCTTCGACACATGCCTCAACAACCTGGATCGAGTCTTGAAGAGATGCGTTGAGAAGAGCCTAGTGTTAAACTATGAGAAATGCCATTTCATGGTCAAGGAAGGAATAGTTTTGGGGCATGTCATATCGGGAAAAGGTATTGAGGTGGATAAGGCCAAGATTGACATCATCGTCAAATTGCCTTACCCAAGATCCGTAGAGGAGTTAAGAGGATTCCTTGGGCATGCTGGATTCTACAGAAGATTTGTCAAGGACTTTGCCAAGATCGCCCAACCAATGACGAGACTACTTCAACATGAAGTACCATGGGAGTTTAATGAAGATTGCAAGAAGACGTTCTATGCCTTGAAGGAGAACTTGATCACAGCCCCCATCATCCAACCCCCGGATTGGGGCATGCCTTTTGAGTTAATGTGTGATGCCAGTGGTTATGCTATAGGAGCCGTTCTTGGGCAAAAACGAGGCAAGGAGAGTTATGTTATTTACTATGCATCAAAGACATTGAATCCTGCCCAATGCAACTATGCCACCATGGAGAAGGAGTTGTTGGCCATCGTCTTCGCCTTTGAGAAGTTCAGATCATATTTACTAGGAGGCAAGATCATAGTGTACACCGACCACACGGCATTAAAGTACTTGGTGAGCAAGAAGGAGTCCAAGCCAAGATTGATTAGATGGATTCTTTTATTGCAGGAATTTGACATAGAGATCAAAGACAAGAGTGGTGCCCAGAATCAAGTTGCCGACCACCTAAGTCGAATCCTCCAGCCAGACGATGGGATACCGATCAAGGAGACCTTTCCTGACGAGCATCTGAGTGTTGCCCAAGATGAACCATGGTATGCAGACATCGTGAACTATTTGGTGACTGGAGAAATTCCCTTCGATCTTAGGCGTTATCAAAGAAACAAGCTGAAACATGAGAGTCGTTTCTACCTATGGGATGAGCCATACTTATGGAGAGAATGTGCGGATAAAATAATTAGAAGGTGTGTCGAGGATAAAGAGCAATGAAGCATTCTTGAGCATTGTCACAACAAGGAGTGTGGTGGACACTTTGGGCACCAACGTACTGCAAGGAAAATTTTGGAGTGTGATTTTTATTGGCCAACATTGTTTAAAGACTGTTACGAGTGGGTCAAGATGTGCGAGAAGTGCCAAAGAGAAGGCAACATCACAAGAAGGAACGAGATGCCCATGATCCCGATCTTGCCCGTGGAAGTATTCGATATATGGGGCATGGATTTTATGGGACCATTGCCAAGTTCCAAAGGCAACAAGTACATCATATTAGCAGTGGATTATGTCTCGAAGTGGATAGAGGCTCGTGCTTCTTACAAAGATGATTCGAAGGTGGTTTCTAACTTCTTGAGAACTCAAATTTTCAATAGGTTTGGCGTTCCTCGAGCTATAATCAGTGATCAAGGGACTCATTTTTGCAACGCCTCGGTGACTGCCTTGTTCAAGAAGTATGGAGTTACCCATCGTGTGTCAACAGCCTACCATCCAAAAGCCAATGGACAAGCGGAGTTGTCTAATAGAATAATCAAGACGATCTTGAGGAAGACTGTGGGCACAACAAGGAAGGATTGGAATATGCGCTTGGATGATGCCTTGTGGGCATATAGGACTGCCTTCAAAACACCTTTTGGCATGTCCCCTTATCGCATGGTCTATGGCAAGAGATGTCACTTGCCCGTGGAGCTGGAACATCGTGCGCATTGGGCTGTTGCCCAGCTTAACCTCGACTGGAATGAAGCAGGTGAATCAAGGAAGCTCGAGATCCAGGAACTCGACGAGATCAGACTCCAAGCATATGAAAATGCTGGTCTCTACAAGGAACGGATGAAGAAGACCCACGACCTCTTGATCAAGGAAAAGGAGTTCCATTTTGGGCAACATGTGCTGCTCTATCAAACAAGATTTAGGCTTTCATCGGGGAAGCTTTCGACTAAGTGGGCAGGACCCTATAAAGTGCAAGCTCAATTCCATAATGGAGCTGTTAAGATCAAGGATCCCAAGAACGGGAAGATTTTTAAAGTTAATGGCCAGCGCTTGAAGGCCTATCTTGGGCAAGAATAGTTTGTTGAGGGGGAACCATCTGAGTTTCCTGTCGAGGAGGACCTCTGGCTTCTAAAGAGGGGGGGTGTCGTGCCCAAGACCTTAAATGGGGCGCTGTCCAGGAGGCAACCTGTTTAGTATTTTATTTATTTTATTTTTAGTTTAATTTTTGTGTTTTTATTTAATTATCTTATTTCCGTAAAAATATTAAAATTTAAAAAAAATCATAAAATAATGAAAATCCAAAAAAATTAGTGTAGTTTAGCTAGTTTATGTTTTAAGTATTTTATTTTAAAGCATTTTATGATCAAGTCTAACCATAAGGGGAAGTCTGTTCCGGAGTGTATTTGTGTTTCTAAGTGTGCAGGAGATGTTGAGCAAGATGCAGGTTGTAGATCAGGATCCACTTTAAGGAAAGGAGCTGTGGGAGTGGAGCAAGGATTCTGGGCAAGAGCTAAGTTGTTGGTCAACAATGATTGAGGCGGTTACTGTACCCCTAAAACTACGCGCCCTTTAAAACTACCCTACCGCGTCTATACCCCCACTACCCGATTTCAAATTCAAGTCTGCAACTTCTCATATTCTCTCTTCTCTCTCCATCAAAACTCCCAAATTCCCTACAATGGTGTCTACTCGTCCCAAAAACAAATTCAACAAGATTCCTGCCGGAACCAATATCGACCTCACCACCGAACACCCCACTACCACCACTGCTAAACCCAAAACCACCACCACAAAGCCTAAAATCATCACCAAAAGGAAACTACCCATGGAACCCGCCAACCCTTCTGCCGACCAACAACCAGAAATTTCGATCGGAACTACTGTACCCAAGAGTCTGCCGGTCGACGCCACGCTTTTGATGAGCGACGAAAACCCTAGCCTGATGGAAGAGGCGGAGAAGCAGCAGGAGGAGGAGACGCAATCGAAGCAGGTTTCTGAGCAAGAGGAGTTAGAGGAAGAAACAGAGGAGGAGGAACACGTTGGGGAGGATGAAGAAGAAGAAAAAGATGATGAGGGAGAAGGCGACAACGATGATGTGAATGAAGCCATTGACGCAGTGGCTGCGATGTTGGCAGCGGAGGCGTTGGTGGAGGCAAAGACCAAGGCAAAAGAAAGTCCGGAGATGAAGAAGGAAGCCAAGGCGGCTAAGAAACGCCCTCACGGTGGCGAGGGGACGCCGGCGAAGAAGCATAAGTCTGCTACTTTGGACGCCAGGTCCTTTCAGCCGTCGATTTCGAAGGTAACGGCTGTCAGTGAGCAAGAAGAAGGAAACAATCTTGAGGAGGAAGGGGATGATGAGCAGTCTACCCCAGCAAGTGCTAAGAGCAGGAAGAAGAGGAAGGGGCCCACGGTGATGACGTGTAGCAAGCCCAAAGAGTGGAAGGTGACTGCACCTCGAGTTCTCGACTTCAAATTCTACGAGAACTTGGGTGTTGCCCAGGAAGTAAGAGAGTTGTTCAAGGGGATTGGCTGGAGTAAGTTTTTGGAGTGGCCCGTGGAGGTCTATGAGGAGCAAGTCAAGGAAGTTTATAGCACGACGGCAATAACAAGTGACCCTGAGAACGGGGTGAGCATGATTTCCTTCTCGCTGTTGGGCGAGAAGTATGAGATTCAAGTCAGTGCCCTCAATCAGATTCTCGGGATGGTGAGTCTGCGAGATTTGGCCAGGAAGGAGTTTATGGAGGCCAGGACCAAGGTGCCATCCCCAGGAGATGTGGTTTATGAGGAGCAGTGGAAGGAGATCAGCAATGGGACGCCCTACTATGGAGCCAACAACAAGGGTACTGAGCTAAGAACGCCTGCCCTAAGGCTTTGCCACCGCATCCTTGCCTACAACTTGTATGGCAAGAGTGATAGCGGCAACAGCTTGAGCAACAAGGAGCGATATCTGCTGTGGTGTATGCATACCAAAACCAAAGTCAACTTCGCGGCGTTCCTTGGTGAGCAGCTCAAGACTGTGTTGGCAAAGTAGGCGTTGGGATGCACTTGTGGCCACTTTATGACAGCCTTCGCGAATGGAGTCGGGGTCTATGGTGATCTGAAGGGGAAGCCGAAGATGCCGGTCAACATGTTGGGAGAAACTGCCTTGAGAAAGATGAATGACATCGAGATCAGGAATGACAGATATGTGTTTATTGATCATTCCAAACCAGCATCTAGCAGGCGACCACCAGTGGGCAAGAAGGAGGAGGCAAGCACCAGTGCAGCGGTGTTGCCCAACATTGAGATCGAGACCAGGCTGGCCAATGTGGAGAGGTTGTTGACCGAGATCAGAGATGCCCAGCTGGCATTCTTTGCACACCAGGATTCAGGTATCCACCTGAATCTTCTCTTTGATTTGTGTTCCTCCATTTTATGTTAGTTTAGGATTTTATTTTTCGTTTTTTGTGTTTTATTGTTGAGTCTAGTTTTGTGTTATTTAGTGTCTTGCTGTCGAGAGGGCAATTTTACTGTCTTCACCCACAATTTGCCCAGCAAATTGTGTGGTGAAGATCCTATTGCCTTCTCGGTTGTGTTTGTTAAGTCAGTTGGTTTTTGTTGCCCAATATTTTACCCACTTTGCCTAAGGCAAAGTGTGTGGGTGTTGGGGTGTCAGTTTGTGTTTTTAAAGTATGTTTGAGTCGTTGATCAGCATGTTAGCATGAAGGTTAGAATAGGTTTATGGATGATGCCGTATGTAAATAGGTAGGACGGAATGAGATATTGGGCATTAACTGTGAGGATTTGAGCTTTTGAAATGCTATATACATATGCATCATTATTCTTTCTTGTGTGATAATGATCAGTTGACATGTGTTGATCTAGAACTTGCCTGCATCTCTTAATTAAAACTTCATGTAACTTAGTAGAACTACTTAGATGAATTAGGCAATTTTTGTTCAAAATAGCCATGGCCTAAAAATTTCCTACCATAACATTTATCCTTTGATTAGCCTCTTGAGCTTGGATCGTATTCTTTCTATTCACTTATAGAAGCCTGAATTTTAGCCGTCCCGGTCAAGAACTCAGGTCTAGAAGAACGAGGGATGAAAGGAAATGTTGGGTAGCACATAGTGGGCAGAATCACCTAAGATAGAGGTGTTGGGTTAAAAAAAAAAGAAAAAAAAAGAAAAGAAAAAAAAATATAAATAAATATATAAGAAGCCCAGAATAAGTGTGCTAAATAAAGAGGAGTAAGGAATCAAGGGCAATGTGTTGCTCGAGAACCTAGTTCTTGACTTAGCCAGTTTCCATATTATCCTGCCTTTTGTCATAAGCCACATTACAACCCAATGAAGACCTAAGGATAAGTAGTTTGAATTTGTTCGAAGAAGTAGAGATGTAGAGGGCAGGCAAGCCTATGGAAAAACTTTGTTGATCATGGTCTAGAGCGTAAATACTTAACCTTATACACTTGAGAGACGAGTGCTGGTGAGGATGTCCTTGTTGCTCAATAACTCTATCTTGACCTGTTTGATGGCACTATCTGTTACATATTCTGTTTTGACTAACATGTGAGATGCTGATTTGTTTTGAGTCTGTGTTTTCTATTTTGTCTTTTCTGAGTTTGAGTCTTGGGCAAAGTCACAGCCATACACTTGAGGGCAAGTGTAATTCAAGTGTGTGGGTGTGATAAACCCATATTTGTGTCCATCTTTTCTTGTTTCTTTCTTGTGTTTTTAGTCTTTATCGAGTCATTATGTGTCTGGAAGGACACGCAAGTCGAGAGATAGTGTGCAGGGGAAGAACAGGTGGATGCTGGGCAAATCCGATGGAAAATCTGTTGTTGAGATGGTGATGCAATGCGAATGGGCATAGGGCTGGAAGCTTGTAGCTGGGCAACATCGAAACATCCTTTCTACAAGTCAGGAAGCACTTTCCCATATCCTTAAGCCAACAGACAGAGTACTCGGAGGAGCTAGGATCGTGGTCAAGACCGGAGGCAATTCAGGATGCAGACGATGAAGGGCAAGATGAGAGTCGAGCAGCAACATCAGATTTCTTTTCCTTCAAGGAAGAGGATAAGGATCGGAAGTTTCTTTCCTTATCCTAGCCGAGCCTAATCATGGAATAAATCTACCACACAAGGGAAGAAGGAACGTGCATGCGAAGGAAAGAGAGAGAGGCGGAGGTTATGATATGCATGGGAAGAATCCTTATTCAACAAGAAATCCTTATTCAACAAGGAAACTTCCCTAAATCCTAGAATCTGATCGCTTATATATATGGCCGACTCTATCATGTAAAGGAGCTATTCGAATTCAGTAGATTTAGATTAGTTTGCATCCTAGTTCGGGTGGAAGTGAGGAAGAACAAGTCCTACGGGCAATTACAGTTTATTTCGCTTGTTTATATTTTTCTGCACTCTAGTTTTAGTTGTTGGCGCGAAGCTAAGACCCTGGTTGCTGACTACGCTTTTGGGCAGCAACCCCTTTCCAGATTTATGCTAAGTATATTTTTCTTTATTTGCTTTGTGTTCTTATTTAATATTATGTCTAGCTAAGTTTATTGTTTGGGTTGGATGTAGATGAAGTGATTCTAAATTACTCGTTCAAACTTGTGAGGTCTAATTGTGTTAGTTCGTTAATTGATTTTGTTCCCGAAACACTTAGGATTAATTCTAGACTTAATTGATATTGAAGTTGATTGATCACCATCTAGATATTGAGATTGAGTCATTAACAGAAATTGGGATCAACACGAGAGTGTCTTTCGTGCCCAAGAAGGTAAAGGGTGTTGGAGAGCAGTCGGTATTGACCTACCTCTTGGTTGTCTTGGGTCTATTTAATTTTATTGCCTGTTGGGCAGCATCGTTACTGAAGTGTCTTCGTGACTTTGCTGGTCAAGAGAGGAGATCTTGCCTTCTGGTCAAGATCTGTAAAATTGATTAGATAAGGGTTAAGTGTGTTAGCATCGTGACTTCGTGACCTTAGGGTGTTAACTAATCTTTGCCTTAAACCAAGTGATAAAATTAGTTAATTGAATATCTTTGCACCGATGAACGAGTAAAGAGTAATTAGGATCATGGATTCGAAACCCAATCCAAACTCTTTTGTTATTTGATATTGTTATTTGTTGAGTACAGGTTATTTAGATACTTTATGACCAAAACCTTTTTGTTGAGCAACATCTGAAGAACAATTACGCCGAGTCCCTTGGGTACGATCCCGCTTGCCGCTGACTACTACCTTGTTGGGCAAGAGGTGTTTTATAAATATTATTTGTACGATGTGTGTGACGACAGCGCTCTGTCAGATATTTAATTACTAAACACATTTCATAAAATAAAAAAACACACAAATTAATTGATAATGATTGTATTTAATCATGTAATGATTGTCAAATTACAATGAATCATGAGTGAAATTAGACAATGTACAATCCTTGGAGACCATTAGTGGTCTCCAAGAGTTCTCCAACACCCCATTTTTCACTAGAGACAGCTTAGAGACACTTACCCCTGCAACCCAACTGTCTCCAAGCTGTCTCTAACTTTAATATTAAACAATTCCCTATTTCCATTAAATTAATTTATTAAATTCCATTAATAAAAAAACATAAAATATTATATTATTTCAAATAAAATAAATATTACATTAATTGAAATAAAAAATTACATTAATTGAAATAGAAAATTACATTAATTGAAATAAAAAAAAATTACATTAATTGAAATATGGACTACTCAAATTTGCGTCAAATGTGCTCGATGAGATCATTGGTAAGCCGATGGTGCTTTCGTTGATCTCTCAAGTCGGCTTCCCGCTTGAGATAGTCCTCAAAGGCGAACGGAGTGGCCCTCCGGGATATCCATCTAGTGGACGGAGAATCGGCGTCGTCTCTCCAATTCTCTGTATCCTCTCGTTCGTCTTCGATTATCATGTTGTGCAATATAATGCACGTGAACATGATATCTCGAAGATGCCTCGTATACCAGCCCCGACCCGGAGCCCGAATTATTTCCCATTGGGCTTGGAGAACTCCAAAAGCCCGCTCTATGTCCTTTATGACAGATTCTTGCATCTTCTTGAATCTCGCCGTCTTCGGGTCAGTTTCAACCTTAGGCGCCTTGATCAGTGTTGGCCAACAAGGGTAGATCCTGTCGGTCAAGTAGTACCCCTTGTCGTACTGCCGACCCATGACGGTGAAGTTGCACACCGGAGCCTTATTCTCAAGCACATCGGCGAACAAGGGCGACTGGTTGAGGACATTGATGTCGTTGTTGGAGCCGGCACACCCAAAAAAGGCATGCCAGATCCTCAAATCATGCGACGCCAATGCTTACAAAATTAAGGTAGGCACGCTGTGATCACCGCGCTTGTAGGCAACCGTCCACCATTTTGGATAGTTCCTCCATGCCCAGTGCATGCAATTCAGGCTCCCGAGCATTCCCGAAAACCCATACCTCGCCTCGTGCATTTGGAGCAGGCGAGCAGTGTCGGGATCGTTTGACTTCCTCAAGTATCTCTTGCCGAAGTGCTAGATCATTGCTCGGCAAATTTTGTTGAGGCAAAGCCGGCCCGTGCTATCTCCGATCTTCAGGTACTCGTCGAACACATCTGCAGCACCACTGGTGGCTAGTTGTCACACCGCCATCCTGCATTTTTGCACCGACGTCAGCCCCTATCGTCCCAGTACATCTTGTCGATGCGTGAAGAAGTGGATGTTGTCCTCCAACGTCTTGTAGATGTGCAAAAACAGATGCTTATGCATCTGAAAACGGCATCGAAAAAAGTTCTCACCGTAGGTGGGGTTGTCGGCGAAGTAGTCGGCGTGTAGGAGCGCACACGCCACTTCACGGTCGCGGTCGATGAACGACCTCGCCCTCTTCTTCTTCTTATTTTCTTCTTCTTCTTCTTCTTCTTCTTCTTCTTCTTCTTCTGTGCCGCTACATGTGTACTAACGGCTCGTTCCACGTTGGCCATCATCTCCAGGACCTCGTCGTCGGTGTCGTGCTCTTCATATTCCACCTATGAAATTGAAGTGCTCAAAGTGCTCGATGAAGAAGACATCTTTGCGATATAAATTTGAGAGAGGAAATGAGGTTAGAATTTTTTGTGGGATGAAATGAGGGATGAGAGGTGTTATTTATAGTGTAAAAAAGAATTAAAAAAAGAAAAATCGGCTAAAAAGCCGTTGCGCCAACGTTCGAATTTTTTTAAAAAAAATCCGTTAGGTGCGTGTTGTACACTCGCCTTTAATTTTTGTTTTTGGATGGAGCGCGTGCACGCTTCAGTCGCTGGCTCGAGCCCACCCCATCCACAACAAGGTGGTCTCCAGGGCGAGGGGTCTCGAGCCCCCTTCGAGACATGGCTTCGAGCTTGCGATGCGGGGAGCCTTACATGCACAACCACACATTCAGTTACTTTATATCACATCTCTTACACATGTGTAAGAGATGTGATATAAAGTTGTTGACGTATCTGTATATTATAATTAAAAGAATTGAAGTATGTGTATTTTACATTCAAAATAAAGGTAGCGTGTATTTTAAATTTTGCCAAAAAAGATATGTGTATTTTTATGAATTGTCTCTTAATTTTATATGAGCTCACACAATTAAAGAATTAAAGCTGCTGAATTTAATTTAAATATTTAATTTAATAATTGAAATAATTATTTTATATAAAATATTGATTCCCTGCTGTTCTTTCCATTTTTAGCTAGCTAGATTTAAAAATAGAACTTTTTCTCTATCTATGAGAATCAAATTCATAATTTCCATTCATGAGATCTGTCACTTTATTTTGAAATACTCAATAAGATTAAATTATCAATATAATTAATAAAAACAAAATACACTCAAGCAGATAAACACACAAATAATTATTTATTCAAACCATTGTGCAACCAAATTACATATCAAGCAAAAGGATGCCAATGCACCATACCAACAATTAATCAAGAACAAAATAAAATGCACACCTTATACATATATAACAAACAACATCAAAAGCACCACCTTAAATAATTATATATTCTTGGATAAATTAAAAAACATCAATGCATATTTTTAAAAATTTATTTATATTCATGAGGGTTGGCATGGAGGTAAGCCTCAACAGCGTGAAAAACAGCCTTAGCCTTCTCTTTGCCTTCCTTGATTTTCTCCACCGTGACGCTGTGGTGCTCCTTATTGATGTGGTAGCCGCTGGCGGTTTTCACGACGGAGCCGCCATTTGGGCCGGCCTCGACCTTCACGACGTATGAGATTGAATCGATCTCGTCTCCCAATGCATCACCTTCGATCATGGTGTATTTGTAGATGAGGTTGGGCTCGTCGATTTCGTCCACCCGGTTCTTCGCGTACTTGAATTGACTACCTATATATATAGTACGTAAGTCATCAGAGGGTATTAAATAAGTTTTTTGAAGTTTTTCGATGTTTTATATTGAGGGCCGTACGTTTACGTGCATTTTGTGATTCATAATCTTTTATATAAAAGAAAAGAAAAATTGGCAACATTATATTTCAAAATCAATGGGAAGGACGTAATATAATTGCCCTCAGAGTCTAAATAAGAACATATGCACTACATGATTTTTTATATATACAAAAACTATGAGTTTTATTTTTGGTTTAGGATAGTAATTACCTTCTCCAAAATTGATCAACTTGACGGTACCCGGTCCACCGTCGCCCTCAATGGTTTCGACGCTCTTGAAGACGCCAGGGATGACCTTGGAGATAAGGTTGTCGGAGTCGAGGAGGAATCCCTTGAACAACCTAACTGGTGAGATGGCGGAGACAACTTCATATTCGTAGTTCACGACACCCATGATGATGAGATCTTTGATTTAATTCAAGCAAAATGCTCGATCAAATACAAACGAAAGAAGAGATTTAAATGGTTTAGTTGTGTGTTTAAGGTTTGGAAAATGTCGTCATATTTATAGCCGAAGATAGTGTTAACATTGTCATGTAGGAAAATATTTCAATTTTATAAATTGTGCTACTACTTTTGTCCATATCATGCTAGTAGTCTTATTTTTCTACATTATACAAAGATTGTACCAACTTTGCACAGATCATATTGGATATTAATTTTGATTTGTTCCGTAGGAAGATTATTGTCAATTTCCCTATGCAAGTGAAATATAATTGTATTATATATATGTATATATATCGTGTTAACACATTAAATTAATTTGTCAAATTAAAGTTTCCATGAAATTTCTTTTCTTCTAGATCGACGTTCAATATATCGTGGGCACGATCTAACATGTCCACCGCTGATATAGCAGTTACATATGCAAGGGAGTCAGCCATTGATGGAGCCTTCAAAATTAATTGGTCTATTATATCGTAGCGTAATTGATTTAGATATTCTGTAATACTATATTATATATTTTTGTGAAAGAAAACTGCATTAATAGAATCACAAAACATCATAATAATCTCGATCAAGCTAGACAATCTTTAGTCCAAAAATCTCAATTAGATATATGTGCTGCAAATTGCGCCAAATTAAATATCTTTGATATATTTCGAGTAGCGCTCATTTGCCTCATCTTGATCGTTCAAAATCCGAGCCACTGTAAAATAACATGTTTAAATAGAAAATAAACAAATAAACTTGATTTTTAAGTGTATAACAAGTACTTCATCCGTCCACCACATTTAGTCATACATTTCATTTTGGAAAGTTCAAAAAAATAGTCATTTCATTTTTGGCTATTACTCATTATCACAATATGTACCAACCTCAAATATCTTAAAACTCGTGTTACCACTTTCTATGACTAAATATAGTGGATCGATGGAGCAAGTATTAATTTAGAAAATAAAAATGCTCATAGCTTCCCCGAAATTCAGGTAACATGGCATATTGTACTAATGAATAGGAAAAACGAGTATTAGGATGTGAAAATTAAGCAAGCTATCATTTCACTGATTTTCTACGACGCCTATTCTTATATTTTAATTTTAACTTTACCTTAAAATCAGGAAATTATTATAATTACAAATCAAGTAACTAATTATACATTAAGCAGACATTAAGCAATTGACGCGTTCAAGTCATGAGCAACGGAATCAAACAACTAAGATAGTTGTTAGAGATAATTAAGATTGATTTCTAACTAGTTAGGTATGCATGTGATCGTGACTGGATGATTTGGATGTTAAAGGTTATATTAATTAAAAGCTTTGGTCTAAAAAACCTAAAAAAAAAAATCCATAAACATTTGGTTCCCTTTTATTATTGGGAGAATTATGTACACTTTAATATCTAATTTTTTGCATTTTCACTCATCATCTAATTAATATCCGAATTATCAAATTTCTCATAATTATAAAGTTAACCTCAATTTTCAGCAACGATAAAACATGCAGCACACGCCAGAAGCTTAGTTTGATTTATCAATATATAAGAATCTAAGAATTAGCTGACATCAAAACAACATTAATTCGTTGCCGGAAAAGAAAACTGTCTCAAAATGAAAACGTCATCCATCACCCATATCAAAATTGGACGCCAACTCATTTTTAAATCTTACCATTAAAATTTAGGACACAATAATAATGAAAAATTTGATATTTTAAATATTTAATTATTATTTTCTTTAAATTGAAATGTTAATGTGAAAAGGTCAATACTTTAGATTTTGAAGTGTGATTTTTCTTTTCTTTTTTATTTACATCCGGACCCTCTCTCTCTCTCCAAATGTTACTTCCTGCTCATCTAGCTTCCCGGCTAAGAAATGGTGGTCAAAAATTTTGTGTGCTTAAAAAATGAAATATACTTTAATTAGACAATCTTTCGAAAAATGTGATGTTTTTATAGTATATTTTACAATTAATTTTCATCTTTTACATGTGTGGCCAGATATTTTATTGATATTTATATTAGTTGACCATTTTTTGGTTGTGAATCTCATTCCTTTAGCCTGCCTTTAATATTTTCATTCACATGTTCAAACGTACATAAATATGCACTTAAATTGTTATTGCACAAATGGTCTAATTAATGTATGGACATGAATTAATGTTTATAATTCAATTTGTGTATATATTGCATAAGAATATTCCCCAAAAATACTTTATGTATATCAAGGTAACATAATAATTTTTTTCTGTACATGTTACATCTAACATCTGGTAGGTTTTGTGTGATGAAATATTTATATAATTATATTCATTAGCTAACATTCACAGGATATAATATGGTGTGAACAGAAAGAATTATTATTTTAGATGATGATGATGATGGAAAGTGTTACTATTGAAAATCAAAGTCGTGTTTTCTATTTATTTTTTTAATTGTTCACATGCAACAGGGGAATAAATAATGGAGGCGGCTTTTATTTGATTCGCATTTGTGAAAATTAGTTAAGTGTGGATCCCTAATTTACATAGATCAAGGTTTGCGTTATTTCTTATTATAAAAAACTATTTCGACTTTCAAAATAAAGCTAGAATATCCGGACTTTGAATGTATTATGAAATCTATATTACCTGAGTTCAACATGACCTTTTATTTAAGAATATGATATTATATTAATTAGCGGGTGGAAAATAAATTCCATATCAGATTTAAAAAATTGGAGGCAGATTTTTATCAATTTCATTAGATATTGATACCGGCTCCACTTCAGTAAAATATAATGGTTGTTTGCGTTTGATTTTGGATAAGGTGAAGGTGTTGTTGAAAACGAAGTTCGTTAAAGAAAATAATAATAAATTAATAACAATTAAATCTTACTAATCCTCAACATTTTCCTCAAATTGTTTGACATACTACTCATAACTTGACTCTAGTTCTTTTAATTCTCTTATCCTCACTGAATATATGATGAACTTTTAACTTACTTTAATGAATATATATACAACAACTATAACAGAAAATTTATGTCATATCGTCTGACGGTTCAAGATCTATCACATGATATTCATAACCTTTAATTAATTAGCGATATGTTTGTAAATTTGCAAATGTTTGGTTGTGTTGGAATCCCCTGATATAAATTTCGTCTCCTAAAAAAGACTTCCCCAAAAATATATAGTTTAAAACTAGTAAAATTCGTTACCCTAAAACAAGGGACACAACCTCTAGAAGGGCAAAAGCATGCTAGTTTCATAGCAAGTTTGAAATATCAAAACTAATTAATGTTGAAAATAAAATACTATATTTTCACATGCATGGAGAAATTTCGGAATTTCTCATCCATAAATAATATACTACCACACTATTATATAAATTTGCCAAGTTGGAGAAGAACATTTGTTTAGTGTTGAGAGGAAGACTTTGCGCAAATATGGATAAAAATTATCAAAATATTGATAAATTAAGATGTTATATATTCCACTATGATCTGTGCAAAGTTGGTACAATCTTTGTATAACGTATAAAAATAAGATCACTAGCTAGCATGATATGGACAAAAATAGCAGTAGCATAATTAATAAAATTGAAATGTTTTCCTACATGACAATGTTAACCCTGTCATCGCCTATAAATAGGAGACATTTGTTTCAAACCTTAAACAAACATCTAAACCAAAATCTCTCCTTTCTCTTGTATTTGATCCAACATTTTGCTTGAAATCAAAGATCTCATCATGGCTGTTGTGAACTACGAATACGATGTCGTCTCCGCCATCTCACCAATTAGGTTGTTCAAGGGATTCCTCCTTGACTCCGACAACCTTATCTCCAAGGTCATCCCCGGCGTCTTCAAGAGCGTCGAAACCCTTGAGGGCAACGGTGGACCCGGTACAGTCAAGTTGATCAATTTTGGAGAAGGTAATTACTATCCTAGACCAAAATAAAGCTCACATTTTTATACTATTAACAAAAACTTTGTTATATGTTCTTATTTGGACAATATGTGGGCAATTTTGTCTTTTACATCCTTGAATTCCCATTGATTTTCAAATCTAATGTAGCCAATTTTTATTTCTTGAATTTTGATTAAAAAAAATGAAAATTATGAATCACAAAATGTACATAGACCGGCCTCATTAATTAAATCATTGGAAAACTCTTTTTTATTTTTTATTTTTTTTCAATAAATAGGAAAAAGAGTAGCCTTTGATGACTTATGTACTATATATATAGGTAGTCAATTCAAGTATGCGAAGAACCGGGTGGACGAAATCGACGAGCCCAACCTCATATACAAATACACCATGACCGAAGGTGATGCATTGGGAGACGAGATCGATTCGATCTCATACGTCGTGAAGGTCGAGGCCGGCCCAGATGGCGGTTCCGTCGTGAAAACCGCCAGCGCCTACCACATCAAAACGGAGCACCACAGCGTCACGGTGGAGAAAATCAAGGAAGGCAAAGAGAAGGCTAAGGCTGTTTTTCATGCGGTTGAGGCTCACCTCCATGCCAACCCTCATGAATACAACTAAAATTCAATACCAAAAATGGAACATTAAATTTGGATGGAATAACTTCATATTTGAAGTTGTTTGAATGCGCAAAATGTGTGTGTTTCTATTTTGTATTTTGATGTTCTTGTTAGTTGGGGCATTTTGTCCTTTTGCAATTGGAATGTAATTTGCTTTGAATAATATGCTTGTCAGTTTAATTGTGTTGAGTTTTATAATTTTGATAGTTTATTAACATAAGTATATTATTTTCTCAAAAGAAGAATATTAAAAATGTCATAACATAAAATGCAAAATAAAAATTACTCTTTACCAAATCATCCACAAAAATCTCTCGTTCGGCTCTTGGAAAACATAATAGCTAGAACGATCAACCTCCAAATTAAACCTTACTCCTTAAGATGATAGCTTAATTATGATAATATAATACTCCCTCCGACCCCCGAAATTATGCATAGTTTTCATTTTTCGTCTTTTCTCCAAAATATGCACAGTCCATTTTAGGAAATAACTTTTCACTAACTACCCTTATAATGTGGGACCTCATCTCTACTTACACCTACTTTTTCTCCACTTACATTAACTTTTTCTCCACTTTCTAAAATTTTCTTAAAACCCGTGTCCCCAAAACTATGCATAATTTTGGGGGTCAGAGGGAGTATAAAATTATGATTATAATTTGATATAGCTCGGGGTGAATAAACGGGTACCCATGGATACCCATACCCAAACAAGCAAAACATGAATACCCATACCCTTTTCATTTTAGCCGAACGGGTACCCAAATATCCGACCGGGTATACCCGATTCGGGTATAGGGTACCCGGTGTACCCGTTTAGAAAAGAAAAAAAAAAAGAGAAAAATATGGTATTTTTCCACCTGCTTGATTTTTAGATAATTTTCAACGACACAAATTAATAACCAACTTTGTAGCAACAACTAGCTAGACGACAACAACAAATTAATACTAAATGTAGTTGCGGCGGCAATGGCAGCAAACGTGTGACGTGAGAAGGAGCCCAAGAGGAGTTGAACTACAACGAGAGGAGGAGTTTGAGCGGTGGCCGGTGGTGGGCGTGTGACGTGAATTGGCTGAGGGAGGGAGGAGAATTAAAAAAGAGTAGAGTGAAGAGTGAGAGTCTGAAGAGTTATGGTTAGTTTTAGGTTTTAGCTAAAAAATGAAAAAATATTATTAATATATATCTATAGTTTATATAAAATTAGTAAATTATATATAATAAATGATTTTATTTTGTTGACTGGGTATCCAATATACCCTAATGGGTATACCCGTTCGGGTATTTTTTTAAAAATTCATCCCCATACCCATCCAATACCCACAAATTACAGGTATTAGATACCCAATACCCGGCCGGGTATGGGTAGAGTATGAGTAACCCGGAAACCCGTTTTCCATACTTTCACCCCTAGATATAGCTGTAAAAAAAATTCTAATTTTATTTGGTAGACCAGAAGTCAATCCGGTTAGGTTCCTACATCATGTAGTAAAATACGTTTTAACGTAAATTTTGAAAGATAAGAATCTCACAAAATTCGGATTTTCTATTTCAATTTTGTGTTTAATTCTCTACTCCTTTCATTGATTAAATGATAACATCTTCAAATCGTCAAATGTCAGAAATCCGACGAATGGAATAGAGGATAAAACACCATAAGGAGTATAGGATCCAACTTGAGAATCTCATGGCTGTAAACAATATGCGTCATCCCAAGATACGAATTAAAGTGAAAGAAAAATAAATAAAAAAAATCTTAAATAACTAGCATCACAAATTATTCATAAATAACTAGACAATTTTCCCCACTTTTTAGAGTGTGATAAAGTTATAAACGCCTAGTAGTTTTTTGAAGAGACACAATTTATTCGTTTTTTTTTCTCTCTCTAATTTAGGCATTAAATCAAGTTTCTATATTTAGTAACATAGATTAGTCTACTGTAAGTATACAGATCAAGGGTTTTCAAAAGAAAGAAAACATTGTACTAATATTTATAATTATTATTATTTCGTGAGCTGGGAGAAGGAGAATTTGAATTCGAGATTTATTTTTGTTGCGCATTAAAGATTTACAGTTTTATAAAATTTGAGTGTATGTATTATGTAAACATTGATACGATCATTTTGAAAAGAATTTATATATTTTAGTGAATAGATTTTAATTTCTAATAGTCATGAGGGCGGAAAAGGGATTTTATTTGTTTCTTACATTATTTTTTTTAAACCCCCGTTTGGTATAGTAAAACTTTTAATGCTTTAAAACTCGAATAATTATGACTTAATTAAATTCAAGAATTTTCAATAAAATATATTCCGTCCGTTCATAATAATGTGCCATAATGTGTGTTTGATACGAGTTTTAAGAAAAATTGATAAATTTATTGTGAGTGAGATAAAAGTAGAGTTAGAGGTAGTGAAATAAATTAAGTTGTTGTGAGTGAAATAAAAATAAAACTTGGTCTTTCATGAACAAAGAAAAATGAGTAAGTAGGACATATTTTTATGGACGGGACGAGTATGTAGCCATAAAAAAGTAGTGTGCATTTTGTTTCTATAGACTTCTTATTCCCCAAGTCCAAATAAAAAGAATTATTGATATTCCTACCACTACCTAGAAGATAGACCCAATTAATTATGTTTGGATCCATTAACTCTGTAGACTCGACATTCTTATATACAGTTTAGCGTAGCCCATTTAAACCCTTTATATAATGTTTGTACACTATCATCTAAACATTAAATTAGACTAGCGGCCCAAATTATATTATTCAAACTTTCGTCAAGATTCTCTCAAAATAATAATAATAATAATAATAATAATAATAATAATAATAATAATAATAATAATAATAATAATAATAATAATAATAATAATAATTGGTCAAGATGGGCTATATATAATGCACGACACATATAATAATGACATTCAATCAATGAAATAAAACATAAGTTTTTATTTATAATAATGCAAAATTCAAATGACTTGAGAGTAATACATTCTATTTATTCGTCCACATCAACTTATTGAAAACTAAAAACTCGCCAAAACAATTTATTTAAAACTGGTGAAAATAATAAAAGGCAAACTATAGTGTTTTGTTTTTATGTTTAGTTGTAGTCGTTAGGGTTTCCTTGGAGGTAAGCCTCAACGGCATGGAAGAAAGCCTTAGCCCCTTGATGGCCTTGCTTGATCTTGTCTTGAATGCCATGGTGGTTGTCTTCTTTGGTGTGGCATTTGCTACTCACCTTGTAAACGCACCCTCCGTTGGGGCCGTCCTCGATCTTCATGTCGTACGACACGAGCTCCAGATCGTCTCCGAGAGCACCACCTTCTATTAGAGTGTATTTGAACACGCGATTTGCCTCCTCCACTTCATCGCTCCTATGTTTCGCTGACTTGGTTTGGTCACCTATTTAGGACAAGCAAGAATAATTTTTATTATTATTATTATTATTATTATTATTATTATTATTATTATTATTATTATTATTATTATTATTATTATTATATACTACTATAATAAATTTTAATAGTATCTAGAAACAGTAAAATAATTAAGGACCCAATTACCCTCCAAAAGTTAAAAGTCAAAGATACCATACATTAATATTTCAACTCTTGAAGAAGCCCGGTAACGCCTTGGGCATGAGGTTGTCCGAATCAAGAATGAATGCTTTGAACAATCTTGTAGGTGGGATTGAGCAAGTCACTTCTAGCTCGTCAACAATCACACCAGCCATGATTAAAGATTTATAAATTGTTTTCGACAATTCAAGATAATAAAGTTGGGATTACAAAGATGAAGGCTTGGGTCTGTGTTTGAACAAAAGGCCGTCCACATATGTCTAATTTATTGGTGAGGACAAGGTCAAAATTGTCATTTCCGCTCAACTATGTTTATAGATAGTACGGGACGTTTGATCCTGCCACTCCCGGCATATGAATCCCCCATCCAAGATGCTGCCACGTGGAAAATATTTTGGTTCTGATTTAATTTTATAGTCATTAGTTTGACTATTAATTTAAATGACTGGCGCAACTGTGGTTTGTTTAAAAGCCGTATTAGTTTGGTACTGTTGTTGAATTTCAGTTTCCATTTTGACATTGCAGGCTCTGCCAAAGATCTTCCCAATAGTTCATTACCAATATTTTTTTGTTTTTGAAATTAATAAGTAGTTCGTCTAAATTGGATGAGAAATTATTATGTATTGTAATTTATAACTATACATTCTAAAAGTAATTTTATATCTTAGTATCAAGATTGTGATGTTTTAACTATTAATCAAATTTAGTAAATTAATTTTATTTTACGCATCTAAACTTATAATTAGAAATGATAATGGATCAGGTACTTATTCCATAAGTATTTTTATATCTAAATTTGTTTGTAATTGTCTACATGTTACTGTCCAAATATCGATTAAAATAGTGGCTTTATTGGACGTACCCGTCTTAAACTCACTCGTAATATTTGATAAAAATCTCAACAAAGTTAATAATACTATTAACTAAAACTAGTAAAAATTATTTTTATGTCTATTTAAACCGTCTCGCTAATTTATGTTTCATATTACTAATCTCAGTCAGAGGGTTGAGAAAGATATGTTTACATCTTCAATTTATTTTTTTCCCACAATTTTTTGAGCTATATATCCTACATTTGATTCAATGTGATATATAGCATGCACTGATCAGATACTCACAGAAGGATTCTTCAGCACCCTTTACGGCAGTGTCGTCGCCCCAACCATCGCTTGAGAGTCATACGGCTATCGAGGTAGCTTTGTCCTACTACCACCCAATTCTCAGATAACATCGTTCCATACCTCAAAATATATCTCTCTCACTCTCAAATAATGGATAAACAATATGAAATTTTATTTCTTTAATATGTGAATTATTTATTTCATGATGCAATTTTTCCTATTTTTATTCATGATGTATTTTTTTGTTGTATTCATACATTCTCTTCATGCTATTAGCCTTGGTTACCTAGCATAATAGATAAATATATGTGTATAGAATTGAAAGTAATATTAAAAGCATAGTAAATTAACAATTGTGTGTATGAATGTATCAACACTCGTTCCTGCAAAAAAAAAAAAAACAACTTTTACGAGTCACCGTTTATTAAGAATTGAAATGGAGCATCGAGAAGTGAGCACCGTTTATTTTTCTATTGTTAATTGATTACTCCTTCTGTCTCGTTCATCTTGTAACATATTCTTTTTTAAACTGTCTCATTCATTTTATAACATTTCATTTATGAAAATAATTAGAAAATCACTTTATTACTTTACTAACTTTAAAACCACTTAATATCACATCAAAAACACTTTATATTGTCTCCTTGAAGGGTGACTTAGTGGTAAAAGTGGGCGCATAAGACTGAAAGGTCTCAGGTTCGATCCCCATGACACGCCTCTATCAAGCGAATTTGTCACACTTGTACTTGGAAAATATAGTTTACCTGTCCTGTGTGGTTTGCAGACTACTACACAAAGGACAGAGATTTACCCAGTGCGCAACGAAGGTAGCGGATGCAGGTTAAAACACTTTATATTACTGTATTCACTTTAAAAATATTTTATATCACTTTATTTACTACACTAAATACCCTCTTTATTCTACCCGTACCGAAAAGAAATGTTACAAGATGAACACGACAGAGGGAGTAATTGATAAGGGTGAAAAATAAAATCTAAGCAGGTGTTTCGCTCCAGTTTATTTCCAGTCTCCTTTTTTTTTTATTCCATAACGCTTGCGTCCTCGTCGAAACCTAGTATTATGTTGAAGGAGGCGGTGGGCGACAATGGATTTACATTTACAGAAAGAAGACGAAGCGTCGAGGGTGGGGAGGGAGAGCAGACTTTGATTTCTCCAGCAATAGACATAAATTACACTGTTCATATTTGGGGATTCAAATATATTAAATACAACATATTCAATTCCATATTAAATAATACTCCATTCGTCCACGAAAAAGACGCTATTTCAGAATGGTACAGGGTGGTTTAATAAAATTGATGGAATGTGTTGTGAGTGGAATAAGAATCCACATATTATATAATTTTAAATTGAGTAAGTGGAATAAAATTCCCACTTAGATTGAGCGAGGGATTAAATTAAAATAAATTGGTTGAGTGAATGATTAAATTAATATAAATTAGTTGAGTGGAATATTGAATTAAAATAGATTGTGTGGACCATATTTAAAAAAAAAAGACATCTTTTTCGTAGACAGACCAAAAGGAAAAACAAGAATAATAAGAAGTTGTTTAATTTGTATGTACTACTTTCTGATTGGGATTGCTCGTCGGAGAAGGAGGAGGGACTGACTTGGAGTACGGGAATTAGAGTAAAGATTCGTACCTCTGTATTCTTATTCCTCAAGAGGAACTAATTTTTATACTTACTACTGATTAGATCTAGCTTAAGTGGCTGGTTAAGGTACCTTAAGTCTCTTCTTAGTGAAAAATATTAGATTTAATTTTGTCAGAGTGCGGTGTAATATATTCCCATCTTATTTAGTGGTATAGTGGTCCCGTCATAGTACGGTGTAGTATATTCCCATCTTATTTAGTGTAGTGGCCTCGCGCCTAGGTGCAGTGTAGTTGTCCCACATTTGTTTGGTGTGGAGATTCTACCTATATAATGGTGTAACGATTTATTTTGATACCATGCATATATACCTCGTTGTAATTTCCTTAAACAAATTTATTATACGACTCTAACTAGTTAGTACAATAAATCCTTTTTAGTTGTTAATTAATGGATAGTTGTTATGTTTCGTTAATGACTAATAAAAATTAAATACAAAATAAAATAGTATGAAAAGCTGACGAGCTACAGTTAGTAAACAGTAACAAAGGAGGGTTTTATGAATTGTTTAAGCAACTTCCCAACCATAGTCAGGTTCCATAAATTCCAATTTCATTTTTCCTTTACTTTCAAATGTTGACTTTGGGGAATCCACATGTCCGTCGATTAGATGACGGAAGCATATGCCCTGCTGGGCAGCTTCAAATTTCGCTAGATAGTACTATTATAGTAGTATATTTTAGAGGAAACTAACAAAAAAATACCAAAACATAAAAAACACTTCTTTTATAGCCTATCTTTAAAACACACTCTTTTGTATACCAAAATCCTGTAAAAGTATTAAAATACCCTTAGTTTTCAAAGTCAACCGTGTCATACTTTTGACTGCGCACGTGGTCATGATGGGAATGTCACGATGGGTTGTTCACGATGGAAATTCCATCGTGAGGTCACGGTGGCAGTCCCATCGTGTGGTCACGATGGCACTTCCATCGTGACCACGACTGATGCATGCGAAACTCATTAATGTATCTGCACATTCGATTTGGTGAATATTTTCGGGTGTACTAGGTAATAAATGAAGCCACTGAGGTTGGTGGTGGTAGTAATGGGGAAGAATAATCCTCATTCAAACTCATAACCTCACATCAAACATATACACAATCAACAAACATACACCCAAAAAATAAAAAAAAAACCAATCATCATTCCAAGCATCCAAGATCTCGCCCAAGAAGAACGAAAGCATCAACGGGGGCTCCGTGGCGTTCCTTACTTCATACAAAGGTAAGCATAATATGTATAATGTTTGTTCATTTGATATAAGTTGCTGCTGAAATTAGGGTTATTGTTAGGGTGAAATTAGGGTTTTTGAAAGTATAATACAAGATATGTTTCATCTTATGTCATGAAATATGTTATTTTGTTCATATAATGGTGTCTTAAATTAAAAACTTCATGGTATCGTGGGGTTAAAAGAAGTTGAAATACCTAGTTCTAAGCTAACCACACGAATTCTGCTATGGTCACGATGGACAAGTTCACCGTGTTCACGATGGTGATCACCATCGTGAGGTCACGATTCGTGAGGTCACAATGACAACTGCCATCGTGAGGTCACGATTCGTGAGGTCACGTTGACAATTGCCATCGTGAGCTCACGAATCGTGACCTCACGATGGTGATCACCATCGTGACCAGCACAGATGTGTGCTAAACAAGTATTTTCATTGATTGTTTACACTTCATTTTTGTATATTTTCTTAATTTCAGATGTCTTTACGCCGTATTATTATATATCACGGCGGTCATTGGGAGCGATCGACATATATGGACGGGGTTTTATTTGTTGTCTATATCAACCCCGGCACGATTAATCGTGCTAACCTTGTGGAACTCATTAGAGAGGGTTTGAATGGTGGGAAGGAGACCGAATATGTGTTATGGTACCTCACAACCTTTAACGGCATGAAAGCAAAAGTGCTATTGCGGGGCGATTTAGAATTACTTCGATGGTTAGCGGACCCTAAAGAAGATCCAGAAGTTTATGTGATTGAAAACCGCGGGAAATCCGCCCCCGAAGCTAATGTGAGAGGTAGCACCTCGGGTGCACAAGATGATAGTGACGATGGTGATGATGATGAATATGATGAAGATTATGAGGAGGATGAAGCGGTGTCTACATCCGAAGATGAAGAGGAAGACCGTCGTAAAGATTTGCTTGAATCATTGAAAGAAGAGTTTTATGCTTGGATTGGACAGCCGACACAAATGGATAGGCTCATGGGGCAGCGACACTTTTCATCGGACCATCAATCAGAAAATGAGGTTGAGCATGAGCGTACACAGCGCAATTGAATCATTCCACATCCTGACATTGAAAGCGCAATACCGTTGGCGTGGGTTGAGTGGCCTATCGTCATCAATGGTAGTCTCGAGGTAGGATCGATATTTCGATCAGTGCAAGAGTTGAGGATAGCTGTAGGAATGTATCATTTGGAGCACTTTGTGGAGTGTAAGACCGATCGCTCCGCTTCGAACCGTGCAGTGTACCTATGTAGGAGTGGTAGAAAGAATTGCACGTTTAGGTTGTGTGCTACGGAATGTGCAGCTCTTTTTCGGATTACTAAGTTGACATTGGAGCACAGTTGCCGATCAGATTTGAACCGTGATGCACGTGCAAGGTCGGTGAGTAGCGAGGTGGCCGCATTTTATTTTTCTAAGAAATTGATAGATGAGAAGGTCATTCTGAGGCCTAAGGAGATGATGGCAGAGATGCGCATGCGATACGGCGTTCAAATGTTATACAACTTTGCCGTCCGAACAAGGCAACTAGCGATAGAGAGAATGTACGGTGACTTTCCCTCGTCATATCAGAAGATTCCGTCGTATTTGTATTTGTTGAAACTGTCACGCCCCGACTTTCGAGGTGCGACTTACGAACAACAACAACCTAAACAACTAACAACTAATCTCAAATAAGGGAGCATGCTCGGGGAAAACAAGGATGGAAGACAAGACAATCGAATTTGGTTTTCAAAAGCATAATGAAATAATAACCGAGCATCTTAACTTCACTTACAACAGGAATTCGAACAAGTAATACATGCTGATGGGAAGGGAATTCCAACAAAAGGGGAAAACATACGAATATATATACCAAGTTCGAGGATCATGTTTAACAACAATTCAAGTTACGAGCCCATCGCTCGGAATTACAAGTTAAAGAGTTACGAATTCAACAAGTATTCAAAGTCTTCGAGCACAACGCTCGGGATAAAAAACATGAGTATTAAAGTACTAGCATCAACAGACATTAGTTCAAAAGGATTGCAGCGGAAACTTGCATCAATACCCAACACTTGCACGTATGAAGACGTACAAATGCCAGTCTGAAATTCAACTAAACTCAACCAACAAAACCAAACCACACCACCAAGTATCCACGCCATCGCCATCCAGTCAACCTGCATGTTTAGAAACACACGCAGGGCTGAGTACTTCGTACTCAGTGAACACAAGCCAAAACAATTGAATAAAGATGCTTCTTAAAGCTATAATAATTGAACTTGCCTTGCCGAACATCACAAGTATATAAGCAGCTTTAAAAACAGTTTACTTGTGCATGTCAAAACGTTTTTCTTTTAAAACAGACTGCGCAGTCAAATAACATATAATATAACAGTATGTATCATCTATCACAAACAATCTCACTGTGCCGAGAAGTAGGCCTCCTTCTCAAACACTGTGACCGGCCTAACCGAAGCAAGGCTCACAGTCACCTCAAAATATACCACACGTGGGTTCCTGCTTTTCACAGGATAATAACATCTTCATATAAATAGATGATAACACATACCAAACTTCAATAAAAACGGCAAGTCAATCACATTTGAAAACATATCATAATACTTAATAGCATAACTTAATTTTTCATCGATAGTTTTGGTTCAGAAAAGCCCACCTGAATTCCGAAGAACTAGCTAGGTGGTCTAGAGCTATTTGTCCTCGCTTAATGATCCGTCCGGCTCGATCCTTCACAGTTCAACATCGGTAGGAAAAATAAGATACGCAACATGACGGACATAAAGGCGTTGGACTTTAACTGAAGGACTTCTATTTGAGTCGTCTCTCTCTTCATTCTAACTTTTCTAAAGGATCTCACGTTCTTGTCTTTAAATTATTAACTCTATTCGAATTGATTAACTTTACTACTCAACATCGTATACTTTTCTCGTTCTAATTAATAACGTCATTGTTACAATCTATTATTCGAGCTTCCTTTCAAAGACTTTAATTTATTCTCAGCTTAACAACCAATCACTTTGCATACAATAGTTCAATCATCTTTCACATTATAACTACCACCATGCATTTAAACACTTATTCAAACATATAATGAATTCATATAAATCAAGCATATTTCAAGACACATTAACATTCATTCAATTTAGATCTTAAAATCTAACCTGATTATGCATTTCCTTTTATGGAGGCTTAACTATTAATTCTATCTTTCTTATTTATATAGACAACGCTTTATTTTACATCCGTTATCTTATAAGATATTTTATAATTTTTATTCTATTAACAAAAATTCTCTTTAATTATCATTATTAACTCTTATAAAATTAGGATTTTCTTATTCATCTTCAATTCGATCCTCATTTCTTATCTCGACTATTGTTCCTCTAATTATTATTTCGGTTTATCTTTTTATTCGCTTGGTTGGAAACAACGTACTCAATTAATTATTTAATTAATCTTCTTTCAACTTAATTCTCGATATCTTATTTTATTCTCATTTTCTTGATTAACTTATACGAGTATCTATCTTAACTCGTCTAGCATCTTTTCTTTACTCGATTTAACTTTCTTTTTACTTCTTATCGATTAATTCTTCTTAAACTCGGTTTTCTCTATTTTTGCTTATTTCTTTAATAATTTCTTCTTTACTTGTTTTAAACCTTTAAGCTATTTCTTACTTAATAATTTCTTTATCTTTTGATAAACATTTTTATGAATTAGCTCACTTTATTAGTTACATTATAAAAGATCCTTTTTGTTGTAGTTTTAGTAAAAATTTCAAGTCTTTAAATTTTAATACAAGACATTTAATTAATATGTCTTTTTATACATCTTTCATCTTTTATTTAATTTAAAAGCTTTTCAACTTTAAAACTTTTCATCTAAACTTCTATCTTCATTCCACATTTAAACTAACCTTAATATACTTAAACATTCAATCTCTTTATTATTTTTACATTTAATTTCTTTCAAAACTTCAACATGCAAACTTATTTTCTTAATTTACACACATGTATGATTATACTAACATAATATACAATCATACCATTGATCAAAACATCACTCAATTTATCAACAAAATCAACAAAATAAAAAGCCCTATTTTCTTCAAAACTCACGGCACACACATGCATATTTTGTGCATTTTATTTCTCAATTTTTTTCATGTATAAAATCTCATTCTCAACATGATAAAAATAACAAATCAAGTATCAAAATAATGATAACTCAAAGAATTCATATTTCTCCTATTTTTACTATAATTTTCGGCATTTATCAAATTTTTAGGGTTTTAGTTTCTTTTTCTTCTCTTAATTCATCGATTAAACCTAACGTTCGATTCTCCTAACGAATTCTTCTCACTCGATTATCACATGCATATCCTAAGTTTGCCTAAACATAATTTAAATAACATGCATGCATAGTTCTTCCTCTTAGGACTTATAGTCATACATATTTACAACTAATCAAATGAATTTCATACTTAATTTAAATGGGAATCCTTCTCTTGGCTCTTGGAATTGAAATGGATGGAAATGGTAGCTTCAAAGCTTGAACTTGAAGGGAAGAAAGATGTCTTCTTGAATCCTCAAAGAAAAAGGAATAACATGGAATTAATCATCCATAGGATTTAAGAATCAAAATAAAGAAAAGTGTTGGATGATTCTTGAATTTAACTTCAAGAACTTGGAAGATTCTTACCTTTTCTTGAGAATATGGATGAAATGAATGGAGATTGATACTTTCTACTTCATTTCCATGGATGGAGAGCTTGAATACATGGTTGCATGTAGAGAAAAATCAAGAGGGGTATGAGAGAGAGAGATTGCCGAGAGTGAGAGAGAGATGGGAGGGTTTGAGAGTTTGATTTTATTTCTTGCTTAGAGAGAGGGAGAGATCGAAATGAGAGAGAGAGGTGAAGTGAATAATGTAGTCTTCTTACTTGTCTTAGGTGAGTGAATTTGAAATCCAACAACAAGAATAAAGTGTAATGTTGGAAGTTGTAATGTTTAAAGTGATTGATGGATGGATGATTTGATATAGTTTGCATGCTACTTTTGGTAATACCATGCATAAAACATAATCATGATACTTAGTCTTGGAAATTGAAGGGTGATGGGAGAGGAAGAGTGAGGTGGCGTGAGAGGGAGAGAGGTGGATGACACGTGTCGTCGTCGTGTCGTTACGGGTGTTAATTATCCGGTCGTAAAGGTTTTTCGGGTAAAACGATTCGTATTAATTCCGTTTTGTCCTATTAACGGGTCTAACCTCTTCTCATCTCACTTCCAACACTAAGCATTTCAATCCTATTTCACGTCTCAATTTAAAAGATTAAAGGTTTCGATCATTTTAGTCCTTTAAATCTTAAAAGAATTTAATCGGCTTATTAATCCGTTTATTAATTTTTTTAAAGATTAACTCCTCATTTCTCTTCTCAATTCTCGGATAAGTTCTTACCCTATCTCAGTGATCTTAAAAGAAATTCTAGGTTCGAAGGTTCTAATTCAATTCTATTCTAGGTTCATCGGCGTAAACATATTTCTCGGCGATTAAAATTTATGCTATTTCAATTAAGCGAACTTCTCGGGATTATTCCGGAATTTAATCTCATACTCATTTTCATATAAACAACTCAACTAGCATATCACATCATCATCATCTCAGATAAATAGAACAACTAAGTTCACACAAGGAAATTTAAACGTTTTATTTAATTCTCCTCGATTAGAAAAGAAAAATTTTACTCCTAAATTCTCATCTTTTAACTCACTCGGTTAATTACACGCTCTCTAAAGATATAAAAACTCGGGGTATCACAGAAACAACGTAATCCTGGGACTGTATACGACTTGCAGACGACTAGTGAAGGAATGTTTTGTCACATGTTCCTTGCCCTTGGACAGTGTATTAGAGCGTTTGAGCAGTGTCTTCGCCCTGTGCTTATAGTAGACGGGACTCATCTTAAGGGTAGAAATAAAGGAACCTTATTTGTTGCCTGCACGAAGGATGGGAATGAGCAAGTGTTTCCGCTTGCAATTGGCCTTGGTCCGATAGAGAACGATGAGTCGTGGACTTATTTTCTCTATAACCTACGCAAATGCTTCAATCCACCTGAAGATTTGTTGATAGCGAGCGACCAACATAAGAGCATTAGGAATGCAGTTCGAACCGTCTATCCAAATGCATTCCACGGATTGTGCTATCACCATCTGCAGAAAAATTTGACCCCATACGGCAAAACTATGGCCACACTCTTTTATGAAGCAGCATTTAGTTATCGCCACGAAGTGAAAACTTTTTTGAATTGTTGTACAATGTAAGTCCTAATAGTGCTCACAGAAGACTTTCTCAAATTGGACCAGAGAGGTGGGCTAGGCCAAAGTGTCCTGTGCGGCGCTATGGATTACTGACATCCAATGTTGTCGAATCCGTGAACAGTGTTTTGTGGTGGGGTAGGCGTTTACTAGTGTGCTCATTACTTGAAACATTTCGCCACACATTGGAGGATTGGTTTGACGAGCGGCGTACTGATGCTGAATCGAGAGATCATGTGTTGACTGTAAGTACATTCAACAAGCTTTCTCTATCCGTGCAAGCGAGTCTTCATCTTCTTGTTCGAGCAATCACCGACCATGTTTATAAAGTAGACGAAGATAATCAACAATATCAAGTGGATCTTCAAAATTGGACGTGTGATTGTCGTGTCTTCGATGAGGATAGGATTCCATGTAAGCATGCTGCTGCCGCTATAAGGTAAAATCTTTATTATTTGTTATAATTTTCTAGTATTTTTATATTCATTTTGTATGTAAGTAATTCTATTTTTCCTATTTTAACAGGCGGGCCGGCATTGGTTTGAACGTGTAAGATTTCGTACATAGATATTTCAAACAAGACGGCCTAAGACAGACTTATGCTGAGCATATCAATCAAATACCACACCCCGATGAGTGGAATGTGCCGCCAGAGATCAAATCAATTAGGATTTATCCTCCAGAAGATGTACGTCAGGCCGGTCGTCCAAGAACGAGTCGTACCCGGTCAGCAGTTGAAGGCACGAGAGCACGACGTCCTCAAGTTTGCTCAAGGTGTGGTGGATCTGGGCACAACAGAAAAAAAATGCACGACATCTATTCCCCCTGGTGGAGTCGATTTGAATATCCCTCTCCAACAAACAGAGGATGAACAAAATTTTCATGATTTTGGGGGAGTAGAATCAAGTCAACGACGCCGGAGGAAAAACAGATGTAGCAATTGTCGTCGTGAGGGTCATGATATTAGAGCATGTCCTGACCCAATTGAAGATGAAATATAGGAGTAACAGAACTTGTTGAGTTTATGGCATTGTATTGACCTTTTTAAACCTTTAATATCTGTTTTTATGTTCAGAATTTTTGAGACAGATATTATTTGCATACATGGATGATTTTTGGTGAGTCTCTGCCTTGATCACGATGACAAAACCATCGTGACCTCACGATGGTATCTGCAACGTGAGGTCACGATGAGCCATCGTGAAGTCACGATGAAGGAACAGCCGTGACCTTACGATGGTCACTCCTATCGTGACCTCACGATGGTGATCCCATCGTGATGAATCCAGATTTCCCAATAAAGTACTACAGAATCTCAAACTTTTTATTTCAACCATACGTACATTACCTTCTTTTCCACCAATATCCAACATATATCATTATTATCTCATTCCTATCTCCCTCTTCCCTCTTTTCAATACCTCCGCTTCTCTTGTCCACCGCCGCCGCCGCCGCCCCCACCGCTCGTTTCCGATTAGAGGTACGTTTCTTTGACCTCAATGTCACCCAATTATAGGAGTTATGAAATTATCTTTTGTTTTATGTCCGATATATGTTGTTGTTTTTTAATTTGGTTTGCTATGTTGAATTTTGAAGAATATATTGATGTTGTTGATATGTAAAAATTTTAAATTTATGTGTCAATTGTTGAAGTTGGTTGAAGATGTTGATGTTGATAATGATGTTCGATTTATTTAAAATGTGGCAAATTATTGAATTTAATTGGTTGATGTTGATGTTGATGTTTGTCTTCACTTTATGTTTTGTCACATTTGGATGGTTGTAGATGTCGACCAACCCATCCAATTCAAACTTCAGGAGACAAGCCCTTTTTTGATGTTATCCTAGCCAAGTCACATGTTTCGGCCCCTTGGCATTTGGTAAGAATTTCTACCACTAAACAAACAATTAATTTGTTTGGTATGACTTTTAATCAATGCTTTGTGTGCAATATAGCATATACCAGCACATATTGTCTGTAAACTTCCTCGTGCGGATGTGCCACCGGTTGCCAATCATAATGGAACCGAATGTCAGTTGATGTACCTTGGATCTTTGAAGAAACCGAAGTTTGAGTATGCAGGGTGGAAACAATTCACACGCACTTTCGACCTCAAAGTAGATGATGCCGTGATCTTTGAGGTGATGGAGTCGACACAGAAAATTATTAGATGCCGAGTGCTGATCCTGAGGGACACTGCTTGGTTGCCGCCGGAACTTGAGGCCCGAAATAAAGCAGCGGACGATGGTGCGTCACCCTCCACGGCTCTAGATGTCGACTAGCGTGTTGGTTATAGTTTAGATTTGTTTAAAAGTTATGTTTGAACTACTAGACCTATTTGGTGACTTTATTTGGTGATTTGGTTCTGTATGAATTTGTACTAAAATTTGTGTTGAATTTGATGTTTCGATTTATGCGATGCTAACTTGAATTTGAATATTATTTGTTTTCGAGTTTCTGGACAGGTCACGATGACCACGCCAACGTGACCTCACGATGGCATTATCATCGTGAGGTCACGATGACATTATCATTGTGAGCTCACGATGATAATGCCATCGTGAGGTCACGATAAAGAAGCCACCCTGTGGTCACGTTGATGAGTACATCGTGATCACGATGACATTCTCACGACCAGGTTCACGATGATATTTTTATCCCGTCGTGAACTAATAAACATGAACAATTACGTCTAAAATAATGATTAATTAGTGTTGTGATGTTTATATTATGTCTTAAGAAACATTTGCACATCATATTTTGCAGTTTTATATCAAAGAAACACTAAATGGGTTATTGTTAGAGGTGTATTGTTTATCAAATGCAAGAGTCATTGTATATGTAACATATAGTAATGTATTCATTGTTGTGTCACACACCTCGTCAACACTATAAGTGTGTGTTTAAATGTGTAATTTTTCATTTGTTGATGTATTTCAATGTTAAGTAGAACATATTTAACACGTACCAAAATAATATAACAGGTTAAAACACCATAATTAGTCAAAAATCTTAACATCACGATGGGGTTTAGCATCCTCATCGTGAGCTTACGGTTGTATTAATCGTGACCTCACGACTGCCCTGGCATCGTGACTTCACGATTACATTCCATTGTGAGCTCACGATGGTGTGCATCGTGACTTCGCGATTACATTCCATCGTGAGCTCACGATGGTGTTGTCATCGTGAGGTCACGATGGCATTATCATCGTAACCAGACCCGAGAGTTTAGGGGTTTACCTGCTCAAAACTGTTTCATTCATGTAGTCAATAAACTAAGGAACTACCATAAAAATAAGATCCAAATACATGTTTCAAACATCATAAACTCAATAAACTAATAAAACTAGACGTTGTCAAGTACAGCAAGCCAATAAATCCTAGTCGCTACGAGCCACCGATATCTTTCAATATAGCGTTCGGTGATGTTCCCCCAGTGTCTCGGCTTGCTACTAATCAAACGATCCAAATACATGCATGCAAAGGGGCCGCAACTGTGACTGTCTGTCTGGACAAACTGGTCTTTGATCGGCATCTTCAAAAGCTTCATTTCACCATCTCGCTTCGTCATTGTTGCATTGTTAGTCCAATAGCCTGAGAGAGCTAGTAGACGAGGAACGAGACGAGTAATGGGCTTGAGCTCATAATCAATAGGCGCGACCCTTTCCTAATCATATTCGTGTGACATTGAGTTGTACAACTCAACCGTCCAATCAACAATACTTATCCGAATCGTGACCCAATGATTCTTAAAGACATTACACACAGCGCAGATCTGTTTCAATAAAAAAATAGAATAATTTAAATCAATAATGAATGGTTAGAAACTTGAAATATATATCACCATACATGTTTGCAATTCGACCATGGAACGACATTTGGATAGTCTAGCCCGTACACAATGTCCGATAATCCCGGATGCATCTTCCAACTCTTATACGAGGGCTTTCCCTTTATGTGCATGAATTGTTGATCTTCCGGATGTAGGAGTTGCAGCTCGGCACACAAAACTTGCTATCAAATTGACAACATACAAGATTAATATCATTTTTAAATATTTATAATAAAATATAAAGAATATATATTAAAAACTTACAAGTAACTGAGTGCCGATGATGATCGTGTTAGTTGGCCCAATATTTGGAGCAGTCCTGTTATGCACTCGGATCCTCGTGCGAACCGAAAGCACGTAGAGGTCCATTACCTGAGACAATATAAATTTCAAATCAATTTCAATATAAGTATAAACTTGCTATATAAAATTAGTAACTTACATCTTGATGGAAGTCCTCCTTCGGATCCTCCACCCGATAAAAGAATTGGTTTGTTAGACGATGACCCGTCTCAAGCACAGGCACATAACACTCATATCCCTGCTTCCTAAAGTCACTATACATCATCCTCAACCTCTCCATTCTACTTTGTCTTGCACCTTTATTGGGAAATTTATTAGTATAAGTTTTGATGAATTCCAAACCGACTGACCCCAACCGAGTAGATGTTGCCAGAACCTAATGTTAGAATTTAGACTCGTTGTTTGAGCAAAGTTAAGATTTTATCTTTTCAGGTCTCCAGCTGAAGATGGCAACAAGGCATCACTAGGGATGTGCAGCGGTCGGTTTCGGCCCCAAACCGAGCCGAACTGAGAAAACCGACGGGCAGAAAATTTCCTAAAATTGGAACCGCCGCCGCCCCGACAGCAAGTCTGGGCCGAGCCGAAGCCAACCGAAATCATCGGGTCGGTTTCGGTTTCGGTTTCGGGTCGGCCCAAACCGACATTATGCAAAACAAACAAAAAGCGAGCCAACCCCATTGGGCCCAATTCAACAAAAGCTAGCCCAATTTCAGATTTTCTTTTTCCAGACTTAAAATCCCCAAATCAAACAAAACATTTCGCCCCTAATTCTACATTCTACAGAAGTAAAGCATTCATCCCCTAAAAAAAAATTCTAAAGCATTCCGGTACTTGATAATTCAAGACTTAAGAAATGAGAGAGAGAAGAGAATTCACACTTGCTACTTGGAGAGCCTGTCGGAGTGGAGACGGCGCAGCAGGGGTGGACCAATGGGCAGGTGGTGAGAGGTGGTGCAGCCGTTCGCGGCGTGGAGATGAGAGGAGACGCAGACGAGCAGGTCAGCGGTGGTGGTGAGAGGAAGCGCAGATGCGTGCGCCGGCGCCGTGTGGTGGACTGGGGTGGTGGTCTAGTGGAGGAGGTGGTGTGCGGCAGTGGAGAGAACTAAAAAGAGATGAATCAATTAGGGCTGAAATCTGAATGAGAGATTGAGTAATTCAATTAATATCCTAGTATTTCTTATACATGTCGGTCGGTTCGGTCGGCTTCGGCTTGGGATGGCTGAAAACCGCCGCCGACCGACAAAACCGACTTTTTCGGCATTCTGGAACCGCCGCCGAGCCGTCACCTCCCTCGAGCCGACGCCGACCGACCGAAACCGCCCGGGTCGGTGCGGTTTGTCGGTGTCGGGGCAGCCATGCTCACCCCTAGGCATCACTCAGACAGAATATCAGTTGTCACAAAACACAACTGAAAGCTCATTGTTCCGATACAAAAAGGGGGAAGTCTTCAGAACATCAGTTGAGAAGGAAACCAACTGAGGGTTCATCAGATGAGAAGCAGTAGAGAGGAAGAGAACATCAGATGAAAAGGAAGTCATCTAAGGGTTCAAACCCAACTGAGTAAACATACGGAAGACAACTGAGTGTTCAGTTTCAGAACCTCAGATGTAGAATCCAACCAAGAAGTCCAACTGTTTGAAGTTCAAAGTCAGCTGAGAGTTCAACAGATCAGAACATCAGCTGAAGACCACTCAGATGAAGATCAAGACTTTCAACCGTCTAACCAAGGTTGACTGTCAGAAAGGTTAAGATTTGAATTTCAAAAGGAAGTCACATGAGGGTTTGACCGTTCAGTCATTACCCCATCTGGCCCAACACAAGGCTGTCTCAGATGGAAAGCAGAAGAGCACAGATGCCAGCTGGGAAAGCTCGCTAGAACCTCCTTCCGGTTGAAGTCATCTCCCTCAACCGACCGAGTGTTACAGCTGATCCATATGGATCTCTTCGGGCCAGTTACACCAAAAAGCATTATTGGCAACGAATATACATTGGTTGTAACTGATGATTACTCGAGGTGCACGTGGACCATTTTCATGCGTCACAAGAGTGAAACCCGAGATGAGCTGCCCAAGCTGATGGATCGGATATCGAATCAACAAGAGATGAAGATCATTTCTATCCGATTAGATCGTGGAACGGAGTTTCTAAATGAAACCATCATTGAGTATTGCGAAAAGAATGGCATAACCCATCAGACATCAGCCGCGCGTACTCCACAATAGAATGGCGTAGCTGAGCGAAGAAATAGAACTCTGAAGGATGCAGCCACATCCATGTTAGCGAGCTCAGCACTGCCAAAGAGATTTTGGGCTGAAACGATCAACACAGCATGCTACACTCAAAATCGATCTCTTCTCACCAAGCGGTTGGGAAAGACGCCCTATGAGCTGTGGAGACGCAGAAAGCCAGATATTTCTTATTTTCGTGTTTTTGGTTCTAAGTGTTATATTCACAACAATGGGAAGACTCAGTTGAAAACTTTTGATGCCAAAGCTTCGAAGGGCATATTTCTTGGATATGCAGCTCGGATCAAGGTATATAGAGTTTTCAACAACAGCTCTCGTGTTGTGAAAATAACACCTCATGTTAGTTTTGATGAATCTACCTTTGAGTGCAGGGAACAGGTAAAGGAACAACACGCGGATCCAGCTGTTCTATCAGTTCTCACCAGATCGCAAGTACTTCGGGAAAAGAACCGAGCTGAACCACTGGTATGGGCAACTGAGGATGAGGATCCATACTCCTCTGAAGATGAATGCGAAGACCTCAGCTCGTCCCAAGGGGGAACTTCAGCTGATGCCCCTCCAACTGCATCAACATCTGAAGCAGAACCAAACTCAGCTCGAACTATTGTGAATGTTGAGGATCCAGACTCAACAGCTGATCAATCACCAGCTCTGAAGACTCCTACTCAGATTTCTGAACAGCCACAGTTGGAAGAAGAAGGAAGACGCAACCGAAGATGGTATGAAGTTCATTCCACCGACGACATCATCGGAGATCCAACCGAGGATGTGAGCACACGGAGCAGAGTTGCAAATCCAGAATCAACCGAGGAAGATTCCAACACTTATGCCCAATATGCTGAGGAATTGGCAGTTCTAGAGGAGTTCGAGCAAGCTGGAGATGTTGCCATGATTTCTTGCTTTGTAGCTGATGTGCTAGAACCGAAGAATGTTGGGGAAGCTCTCAACTGTGTCCACTGGACAACAGCCATGCAAGAAGAATTGAATGAGTTTCTACGCAACTGTGTATGGGAGTTGGTAGAAAGACCAAATGGTGTCAAGATGATTGGATTGAAGTGGATATTCAAAAATAAGAGAGACGCCATTGGACTCATTGTGAGGAATAAAGCAAGGTTGGTAGCTCAAGGATACTGCCAACAAGAAGGAATTGATTTTGAAGATTCCTTCGCACCTGTTGCAAGGCTGGAAGCCATCTGAATCTTTCTAGCTTATGCCGCACATCACAAGTTCAAAGTATATCAGATGGATGTGAAGTGTCCATTCCTCAATGGAGATATCAAAGAAGATGTATATGTTGAACAGCCTCCTGGTTTTGAGACTGGAGATGGAAGAGTGTACAAGCTGAAGAAAACTATCTATGGTCTAAAGCAAGCACCAAGGGCATGGTATGACACTCTTTGTGGATTTCTTCTGAACTCGGGGTTCAAACGAGGTTCAATTGATAAAACTCTGTTCACCATCAAAGTTGGAGAAGATATACTTGTTGTGCAAATTTATGTTGATGACATCATTTTCGGCTCCAAGTCGGAGGAGCTGTGCAAGAAATTCTCCGATCTCATGAAGGAGAAGTTCGAGATGTCAATGATGGGCGAGATGAATTATTTCCTTGGATTACAAGTGAAGCAGTCACCTGAAGGGATTTTCATCAACCAGTCCAAGTATACAAAGGAGCTCATCACCAAGTTCGGATTGCAGACAAGTAAGACAACAAAGATCCCTATGAATACGAACTGGAAGATCGAACCAGGAGCTGAAGGAAAACTCGTTGATGCCAGCCAGTATAGAGGGATCATCGGTTCGCTGCTCTACCTAACTGCCAGCCGACCAAACATTTCATACGCAGTTGGAGTGTGTGCTCGTTTTCAAGTCCAACCAAGAGAAGCACACATGTTGGCAGCAAAGAACATCATTAAGTATCTGATGGGAACTGTCAATGTTGGGTTGTGGTACGCAACTGATGACAATATCCAGCTGACTGGATACTCAGATGCCGACCTAGCAGGAGATCGGTTGGACAGGAAGTCTACTTCTGGACACTGTCAGTTCATGGGAAGCAAGCTGGTTTCATGGTTCTCCAAGAAACAAGTGTGTGTTGCTACTTCGACAACCGAGTCAGAGTACATGGCAGCCGGAAGCTGTTGCATGCAAGTATTGTGGCTGAAGCAGCAACTGAGAGATTATGAAGTCACAACTGGACAGGTTCCCATTCATTGTGATAGCTCGAGTGCCATAACTATCTCTCTAAATCCTGTTCACCACTCACGGACTAAGCATATCGACATTCGTCATCATTTCATCCGAGATCATATTGAGAAGAAGGATGTGTCCATGGAGAAGATCCCATCCGAGATCATATTGAGAAGAAGAGCTGACATCTTCACCAAACCTCTTCCTGAAGCCCGGTTCAAGATGCTGTGTGATCTTCTAGGACTCTTGGATCCGAGCTGAAGAGTCATCCGAGCTGATGAGGACCCATCCGAGCTGAAGAGTCAGATATCCATCTGAGGGGGAAGCTCAGATGAAGGGGGAATCTCAGATGCGAATTGCCAACTGAAGACATCAAACGTCAGCTGAACAGACGAACTCGAGTCAGCTGATGGTATGCGGCAACTGAGGAGCACAACTGAGGTATACAGCTGATATCGACATCAGCTGCCAGGTATCATTTATGACTGAAGGTGTTATGATATTAAATGAGAATGTTTGAAATAAATTCACACATTCCTGAACATGTCAGCTAGACTAAACAAGCCATCATATCGCATTTAATGTAAAGTCTGGCTGAACACCTATAGCCTTACTTTATAGTGCGACTGGGCTGACACCCTAAACTATTCACCTTCTCACTCGCGCGCATGGAGCATCAGTCAAAATTACTCAACAGTCGCGAAATCACAGCCGTTGATAAATACGCGCGATTTAACCCCTGCTGTTGATATTATCCGAGTCAAAGATTATATAATACGGCAAATCAGGAAGTGATCTTTACCTTCACTTTTCGTGCATATCTTTACTCACTATTCATCATCCCCTCCGATTTTGTTTCACCAATTTCAGTAAAGATTTTCCTTTTTTCTTTGCATATAACTCTCCTCGAGATGGCGCCCAAATCCAAAGCCTCTAAGAAGATGGTCTCCGCAGAGCCTGCTACTTTCCAGGAATCGTTCGACATGGTGATGTCGAAGATTCATTTCGAACAAATTTTATCCAGAGCGGCTCTCTCCTCGCCTGAGCTCGCTCCCGTCGCCACCATTCTCTCCGACCACCATCTGCTTGACTGGGCAACCCTCTCTCCGTCCCTGTTGCTCAGGAAGCAGGTCGTACATTTCTATCGGAATCTGCAGCGAGTTGCAGAAGACGGGCTTGTCATGATCATCCCGTGCAAGCAACGCTACAGAACCTCCCGGACAGTAGAAGACACCGTCGTGGAGATAAAGGTATCCAAGGAGCTGGAGAAGCTCATCCCCAGAAACCGCGAAGCCACAGATGTGCTGGGGAACTTCACTGACAAAGAAGCTGATACCTTCCTTCAAACAATCCTCATTGTTCCCGAGCCATTGAAGGGGAGCATGCAGAGGACGAAGCTGAAGCCGGCTCACCGACTTCTCTTCGACGTAATCTCTAAGTGCGTCTTCGCATGTGGTGGAGCCTTCGGTGACATAAGCCGACCTAAGCTCAAGCAGCAGAAGGCCCTGGAGGAACAGCACCAGGTGGATTGGCTGGGATATCTGGAGAGCCAGCTGTTGCTGGAGAAGCAGAAGATTTCCGAGACGACAGCTGAGTCCGGAGAACTGTTGTTGAGTGTCAAGGGGACTCTCAACTTTGGGAAAAAAATATCCGCCCTCATCCTCCAAGCCACAAAAGGATTGCCGCTGACATGGGAAGGGAGTGAGGACACTCCGGTCAGCAAGCTGTCGTTGTTCCCCTCAGCCAAGAAGGCCAGGGATGTTGTGGAGGCTGTCTACACCCCCAAGGGTGCCTCTAAGCCAGCTGTGGAGTCAGCTGCTTGCCGCCCTTCGAGGACCAAGCCGGCGAAGTGCCAGCTGGAGGAGGTAGCTGAGGAGGAAGAAGATGAAGAAGAGGAAGAGGAAGAACCTCTGCAGAAGAGGCCAAGGATCAGGATCATCCAGCCAGCGGCTCAACCATCCACAACAAGTCCAGTAGTGGTTAAGCCGGCTGAGGCAAAGGAGTCAACCGAATCTAGCCAATCGGTTGACCCAGCTGGGTTCATTTTTCAGCCGCGTCAGAAGGAAGCAGCTGAAGGCGTGGAGATCCAAGTGGAGGATGCCAGCTCCTCCTCAGATGACTCTTCTTCATCTGAGGAGTCCCACGACAGTCAAACTGGAGCTGATGCCAGCCAGGTAAACCCACCTGTGTCTGAAGAAACCCTCGAGCCAGCCGACTCACCACCTAAAGAGGATCCAGTTCTCTCAACTGGTCCTCAGTCAGATAGTCCGAGCCTCTCGCTCGATGCCAACGTTGTGACCATTCCTTCGGCCAACGTTGATGAAACCATCGAACCTGTAACCTTCGATATCGACCCCCCTCCAATCGATGAAGAAGCCAACCGCCAGGCGATCCTGGCTGAATATGAAGGAAGACTCAGCTACTGCTTCCACAAGCTGATTGGTATGTTCCCCGAGGCAGCCTCAATGCCCATATTCACTGTATTCGGGACGGAACTTCTATACCAGTTCAGCATCATATTCAGCTACTGGTACGTAAAGGAGAAAACCCTCAGGATCCATGGTTGGGACAGGCTGAAGGTCGAAGAGTCCAACCTGAGGGAATACTTCGACTATCAGAACCTGGAGGTGGCCTACAACCAGAAAGTGGCTGTGCTACGACGTCGTCTGGACAGGAGCATCCAAGAAGGGACAGACACCAGGGAGCTGTGCAACAACCCTGGAGCTGTTCAGTTCCTTGATGATATGTTGGCCAAGAATGCCACCTGCATGGAAGACGTCGATGCTGCTGATGAGGCGGCCAAGAGAGAAGAAGACAAGCTCAAGGCCTACCTCACCAGCCGATCTGCCATGGTTGCCTCGGAGCCTGCTGCCCAGCCACAACCACAACTTCTGCGCGGACCCTCCGATCAGCCAGCTCTCTCAACCGACGCCATCTGCGAGCTGATCTCGGAGAGGGTCAACCAGCTGAGGAAGGAGATGTTGTCCAAGATCCAGCTGAGCAAGGAGGAGGAAGCTGACAGGATGCAGCAGCTGATGGCAGAAAATGCTAGCTTGAAGAATCAGCTGGAACACCTCTCCTCTTCTCTGCAGCACAAGTTCGAAGACCTCTCCACTTCTTCCAGCTCGGAGGTCTCGGCTCTAAGGAAGGCCGTTACGAGCCTCAGCTCGGATTTCAACGTGTTCAAGACCGTTGCTGAATCTGATCTCGCAAAGTCCAAGCAGACTCAGGACCAGGAGTGGATGTCTCAGTTCGCCTCTTTCCGAGCTGAGTTCGTCTCTCTCCACAAAGAGGTCTCTGCGACCTTTGCAGCTGTGCAGCGAGCTGAGCAGGAGCGCCAAGACTTGGAGTTGGCCAAGAAGGTAGCTGAGAAGGATGCTGTTGACGAACTGTTTTCCCGAGTTCAACAGGCTGCAGCCAAGTTGACCTCCCTGGATGGCACTGTAGCCACCCTTTTGGATGATGCCAAAAAGGGGGAAGATAAGGAGCCAACAGCTGGGGAAGACAAGGAGCCAGCAGCTGTTGCTGGACGAGGGAAAGTTGTTCTCCAGCAAGCTGAAGGGGAAGGAGTGCCAGCTGAAGGAGCTGAAGCTGAAGGATCGCAGCCCGAACTGGAAGTCTCCCACGACCTCGTAGCTGAGCTTACGGCCGAGCTCAAAGCAGAACTTGATGGAGGAATATCTGTTGAAGACTGCATCGAAGCTGCCAAAGCTATGGGGGAGCCAAAGGAGAAGTACTTGAATCCCTCCTGGATCAAGAAGTTCGCTGCCGATCAGGCCAAGAAGGTGGCCAAGTTCGAGAAGGAGCTCGCCAAGGTGGAGAAAAACGTCGACAGGAATAAAGCCAGCCGGAGTGTGCGAAGAATCAACAAGCACCAGATGAAGGCTGAGGCTAGGAAGTCGACGCGCCAACTGCAGAAGAATGTTCCGCTCCCGTCTCGGTACCCACATGTTGACAAGTGGATGAATGCTGAGTGGAACGATGACTGGGAGCAGTTCAAGCATGAATTCATCAATGACTTTTACTACAGGAAAGTCTACTCGACTGAAGACCCAAGGCAAGCCTTCAAGGAAGCCCTGTGGGAACTCAGATCTGAAGACCCTGGAATGTTTAGTCAATTCAAGCAAGCTATGTTGAATGGTCAGCTCGATCCCAACACCGTCCCAGTTCCAAAGAAGTGCATATACCGCCCTCAGATGATCAAAGGCACGAGCACGCCAAACAGTAACGCGATCATGGCTGAGGCGAGACAAGTCTGCAAGGAATATGGTGTCAACACTGGGATCGAGTCAGCTGCGAAGAAAGAGATTTTCGACCGTATCTTCAGCAAGTACGGTCAACAGTAGTTTTGAGCTGTCAAAGTTTTTGAGCTGATGAAGTTTTTGGATGTTGTAGTTTTTGAAGCAACTGTTGTATCTTTATCTGTTTTGTGCTTAACCTTGTAACCTTCAGTTGTAACAAAAACTTCAAAGTATATAATACGATTCACCTTGATGAACAATTCCTCATTGTCCAAGCTCTGAATCACAAAGTCTTTCAATATCATGTTATATCTGTTCTAACCCTTTGATGTTTTATCTTATAGACTGTCTAGAATTTCAGCTGAGATTTTAGATAAGTTAGTGAGTTTTAGATCAATAGTGGTTTAAAGTTGTAAGTGGTTTTGGCATCATCAAAAAGGGGGAAATTGTTGGGAAATTTATTAGTATAAGTTTTGATGAATTCCAAAACCGACTGACTCCAACCGAGTAGATGTTGCCAGAACCTAATGTTAGAATTTAGGCTCGCTGTTTGAGAAAAGTTAAGATTTTATCTTTTCAGGTCTCCAGCTGAAGATGGCAACAAGGCATCACTCAAACAGAACATCAGTTGTCACAAAACACAACTGAAAGCTCATTGTTCCGATACAAAAAGGGGGAAGTCTTCAGAACATCAGTTGAGAAGGAAACCAACTGAGGGTTCATCAGATGAGAAGCAGTAGAGAGGAAGAGAACATCAGATGAAAAGGAAGTCATCTGAGGGTTCGAACCCAACTGAGTAAACACACGGAAGACAACTGAGTGTTCAGTTTCAGAACCTCAGTTGTAGAATCCAACCAAGAAGTCCAACTGTTTGAAGTTCAAAGTCAGCTGAGAGTTCAACAGATCAGAACATCAGCTGAAGACCACTCAGATGAAGATCAAGACTTTCAACCGTCTAACCAAGGTTGACTGTCAGAAAGGTTAAGATTTGAATTTCAAAAGGAAGTCACATGAGGGTTTGACCGTTCAGTCATTACCCCATCTGGCCCAACACAAGGCTGTCTCAGATGGAAAGCAGAAGAGCACAGATGCCATATCGGGAAAGTCTGCAGAAAACAGAGACAAGCCATCGCTTTCATCGATCAGAGATCAACAGCTCCTCCAACGGCTAGTTGATACTCTCCGCCTATAAATAGAGGCATTCTCTCATTCGAGAGGTTAACGATATGCGAGATAAGAGATAGAGAAGTGCAATCACAAGAGAATCAAGCAAAAGAAAATCTGCAAAAATCCTATTCTAAGAACATCAGCAGCTGAGAGTTCAAGAGTGATAGAACATTAGTAGCTGAGGGTTCATAGAGTGAAATTCAATCTTAGATCTTAGTTTGAGTGTTTATTCGTTCAAACCTTAGATCCAGCTCTCATTCGTGATCGAGCTGTAGTTGGAAATCCCACCCACACTCACACCCTAAAAAGTGTGCTAGGACCTTACTCTTCCTGTAATTGAGTAGTCAGGTCGTCAAGTACCCGCAAACTTGACATAGGCTGTTTAGTGCCCGGAAACTAAACTGTAAGGTCGATAAGTACCCGCAAACTTATCCTTAACGGTTGCTCAGCCCGTGTAAGCTGAGTGGTTCTGTCCAGAAGAACTTGGACTGAGGTGTGAGGATTCACATCTCCCCGTGGACGTAGGAGGGTTATCTCCGAACCACGTTAATTCCTGTGTGTCTGTGTTTATTCTTATTCAGTTACATATTGTATTTTTAACTGACCGAACTAACCGGCATACAAACCTCATTTGCACATTTCCATCCGAGCTGTTTTGGTTTTTGACCAACCGAGCTGTTTTGCGTGAGTTGTTTTAACGAGTTTATTTTTCCACCACATTCCGCACAGCCTCACTCTTCCAGCTGAGGTTGTTTACTCAGCTGTGAGATTCTAACTGAGTCCTTTTTACTCAGTTGAAGTGATTGTTCAGGGTAAAGTTTTTAAATCCTAACTGGTGTATTCCCCCCCCCCCCATACACCAGTAACTCGTTTCGGGACCATCAACCCTGAAAAGGGGTGCGGAGAGCAGCAGACGGTCTACGTTGCCGAGGACCGAAGGCAACATCACCTACCTCCTCACCACCCCCTGATCTGGCTCCTCATATTGAGCATCATCCTCATTAACCGGATCATCTACAACGCACTGCTGGGGAGTGTGTGAGCTGGAACCTTGATGCTCACTCGGACCATAGGTCAACTGCAAAGGTGTATGGTAAGGGAGCAGCTGCATCGTCTGGTGAATAGGCTGTTGCGGCGTCTCTAGAATGGGCTGCTGCACTGTCTCGTAAGGGGTCGACATCGGCATCGGCCGAAAGAGCTGGGCAAAAAAGTCCTGACCAATCTGCTGTGAGGACTGCGCCTCCTGATCGGCTTGGAACGGCCCAAACTGTTGAAACGGCTCATCACGGACTGTAACACCGATTTGAGGTTGTCGAGAAGGAGTCGTAAAGTCGTGAAGAGGGGCCGGCTCAAAGTGGTCGAAAGTCTGCCGGCGAGAGTAACGGGAAGGCACCGGCTCAGAGTGTTGGGAAGTCTGCCGGTGAGAGTACTGGAAAGGCACCGGCTCAGAGCGGCGGGAAGTCTGTCTCTTGTCGTGGTGGGACCCAACTGCAGAATGGTGTGACCGAACTGGAGAGTGCTGGGGCTGAACTGGAGAGTGCTGGGGCCGAACTGGAGAGGTCTGCATGTGACTAAAACCTGCAGCACTAGAGTGACGGGCCGGATCCCAGTCCTGGTCGATCCTACCAGTCCGCATCTGAGCGTCAAATACCGAGGTAGAGTGACGGGCCGCGTCCAATGCCGTCCTACGACTCCTATGTGACTGTTGTGGAGGACTGTCTGGGCGCCTCATAACAAAAAACTGACTCATTCTCCGAGTCAGTTTAGCAAGGAAGCCATTGTCAGATTCGTTGTCCAAAACACTCCTCAACCGGCGCTCAATCTCATCCCCCCTGCTGCTCGTGCCCTCATCATAGAGAGGGCATGGTCGTCCGTGCAAACAACAAACCCTGTCTGGCTCTCCCGAGGGCCCCCACTGTGAAGTACGAGGTGGTGAACTAGGAGGTGGTGAACTGCGAGGTGGTGAACTGCGAGGTGGTGGGGTACCCTCCCGACAACGCTTCGACATCTGTCGTGCCGGGTCACCACGGACCACCCTTGCTGCTAACTGCTTCAACTTTCCCATAGTCTTCTGCTTCGCATTCTTTGTAGTCGGGTTATTTCTGGAAGCAATTTGTTTGGGAGGTATATATCGAACATCAAAAGGGTCTCCATTTTCGAAGCTCAGCATGTAATACTCATAACGCTCTGCTTCCGTAGCTTCAAAACTTTCCAATACCTGAAGCTGCAAAGGTAATGAAAAGGTAATATTATAATTTTAAAAACTAATATAGATTGCATCATTGAATGAATGAAAAACATTATAAGATTATAAATGTACCCGTATATTATCGAAGAATTGACTGAAATCAACTTTCATCACTCTTGTGGCCCACATCAAGCACCGGGGCACTCTCTCGATGTGATATTTGATTCCACATCGACCTCCCAACACCGGAATCATCTCATAAGTCCAAATCTGTAAAGCCCAAACCGGACCATAGAGGTGGTAGTCCTTGGGGACTGTCTGGGCGTTGTACACATAGTGACATAGTGCTCCCCAGGTGTACGAGCCCCATGGGAAGGCATCCCAAGCCTCGAAGTCTTCAACTAAAGTCCATGCCCAATCCTCTATGGTGGGTTTATCCCGACATAGGAGGAAATAATAGTAAATGAGCAAGTTGGCCGCCTTCAAATAGTCATCGGTGTCTCCCCCAAGTTGTTTTCTGTTGAAGGCGTCGCGCAACTCATTTGTCTTTATCTCTCGGCCGTTGAAAAATCTGTAGTGAATGCCAGTTCTAGGAGGTACATGAACTGCATGAGGATTAAATGTAGAGTTTCCAAAGTGAAGGCCGGTGATGAGAGCATATTCCACTGCCGTCATACGAAGGGTCGTATGACCAAGATAAAACCAAAGCTCATTCTCTGGTACCCGATTAGCACCAACCCCTTGCAACTGTCGGGCTATTGTTAGATTTAGCGCATTACTTGCACTCTGATTTCTTCTAGCATCAATCAACCGCCCAACAACACCGGTTCTTAAGAAATCCTCAGCTTGATGATCACCGGATATTTCAAATAAAACTCGCCTAAATTCATCAAACACGTCTACCCTCATGTAAAGGTTTACTTTAGGAGACGAGTACAACATGGTGGGTCTAACAAATTCATAATGTTCCTACAAAATCAATAAAACCAAGTATAAGTGAATGGTAATGTGTTATAATTCAACAAACCAACATAAACATAAGAAGATGAAGGACGGGGGAAAGAGCTCTCGGGTGACCTCACGATGGGCTTCCCATCGTGAGCTCACGATGGCCTTCCCATCGTGAGGTCACGGTGAGGTTTCCATCGTGATCTCACGATAGAGTGTCATCGTGATCGGGCGATGGAAACTTCAACGTGACCTCACGATGGGAAGCCCATCGTGAGCACGCCAGAGCTCTTTCACCGTCGTCTTCCCCACCTCCATCGACCCCGTAAGAACACCAAACCAACACAGCAAATGTCGAACTACCCAACACCAACAAATTCAAAAATATCCAACTCTATTACACCAAAAACATTGTCGAAATCTTCCACATGAAAATCCTAACTCTAACATATAACAATTTCTAACATGTAAAACTAAAAAACATGCATTCAATCGAAGACTTAAGCATGAATTTCGAAAAAAGAAAGGGCACTAACCGGTGGAATTGGGACTCGAAAATTCGAATTTTCCTCCTCTTCGCCGGAGGACGTCGACGACGACTCATTGCGGCGGCGGTTGTGGCGGTGGTTGCTCATGTTCTTCCGTTCACGACGATCAATCGATTGTGAGGAGGAGCTGTCGTGAGGTCGTGAAGGAGGGATGTCACGATGAAGATGGAGAGAGAGAGAGGTCGGTGGCGGTGGGGGGACCGATTTGGGAGAGAGAGAGGGAGATTGTCGGGTGGGGGAGACCGATTTGGGGGAGAGAGAGAGAGATGGGGACGGCGGGTGGGTGGGGGTAGGGTTTAGTTTTGTTTTTTTGTTGTTTTTTTATTTAAGTTTTATTTTATTATTTTGTAAGTTTGAGGGTATATTAGTCTTTAAAGATTTTTGGTATGTAAAAAAGTGTGAATTATAAATAGGCTATAGAAGATTACTCTTTTATGTTTTGGCATTTAAAAAGTTGGACCCCTATATTTTATTACTCTTGACTAGTTTAGTCTTCTCATGTGAACAAATTAAACTTCTCCGCCAAAACTATTTGACAACATTTATCCACTAATATCGAAATTTACTTATTTTGAAATTAAATATTCATTTTAATTTATACTATATTTCATTTTCAGAATATATTTATGTATAGAATACATAAGAGGGGTTTGACGTAATTAAAAGAAAAGAATACAAAATAAAATAAGTGAATCGTTGATATTGCTTTTTTGTTGCTCTTCATTTGTGGTTACTGGTTTTTGTTCTTTTTTTTATGTGTTTGTAGTTCAGTGCAAATGTTTTTGGCTCTATGGTTGGTTCAGTTTTCTGTGTTGCCTCCGTATGTTACGCCTTCCGTCCATTTTTTAAAGTCTCATTTACTGTTCGGTACGGAAATTAAGAAAGCTGATAAAGGTAAAGTGAGTGGGAGAAAAGGATAGTGCTAAAGACATTAGATTACTTTTGTTAATTATTGCATTAGAAAAAAGGTAAATTGCATGTAAAATCAAAACGTTTCGCCAAATTCGCAAATTGCACATGTTTTTAGAAAAACGTTTTGTAAAATCAAAACGTTTTAATTTTTTGCAATTGAAGTCCGGTGACCCGTTTCCCCCAACTTAAATCTTACGTGGCAGTCGGAGTTGACACGCTGAACTCGCCGGAAGCCAAAACGACGTCGTTTGGAATTTAATAAAAAAACAAATTTTTTTTTCCCACCTCACCCTTCTCCCCCATCTCATCCCTCTCCCCCACCTCACCCTTCTCCCCATCTCATCCCTCTCTCTCTATCCTCCCCATCTCCTCCTCCACCACTCTCCTAAGAAGAACGACGTCGCCGACATCGTCATAATCTATTTCATGGCCGAATCGGCCAGTTGCTGGGGTAGAGCTGTTGCTTTTGGTTATGAGGAAGGGCGAAGAGAGAGAGGGCCGTGGATTCGGAGGAGAGAGGGACGTGGGAGGGGATGGGGTGGTGGGTGAGGTGGAAGAAGCCCAGTTGAGTGGCAGCGGAGAGGAGGGAGGAGCGGAGAGAGGGGGTGGGAGATGAAGTAGGTGTCTTCCTTGAACGACGGCGAACAGAGCGCCGTGATGCGGTTGTCGTGGAGAAATCGGAGGCTGACGTTGACCGGAAAGTTGAGAAGCTCCGACAGGAGCTTCACTTCGTTTCTGTCGTCTCCGGCCGGGAAGGAGTCGATTTCGATACACTTAACGCAGAGCGCCGCCTCGTCATCGGCGGCGTCTCACCAAGCGCAATTTCAACGTCACTCTCTGCTCCACTGCCGCCAACTTCAAATCCGTCGATATCAGCGACAAATACGCCGACACCATAAAGCTCGTCAAGCTCCGCCTCACGGAGGAGCACCTCATGCGCCACCTTCACACCACCAACGGCCTGCCGCTGGAGCTCATGCCCAAGCTCAAGCTCACCCTCGACGTTGTCGGGCCAGCCGTGGGCACCGGTGGCGGCGGCGGAGCATGGCATCCCGGCGGTGGATAGATAGAGACGGATGAGATGGGGAGAAGGGTGAGGTAGGGGAAAAGGGTGAGGTGGGAATTTTTTTTTTTTTTTAATTAAATTCGAAACGACGTCATTTTGGCTTCCAGCGAGTCCAGCGTGTCAACTCCGACTGTCACGGAAGATTTAAGTTGGGGGAAATGGGTCACCGGACTTCAATTGCAAAAAATTAAAACGTTTTGATTTTACAAAACGTTTTTTTAAAAAACATGTGCAATTTGCGAATTTGGCGAAACGTTTTGATTTTACATGCAATTTACCCTTAGAAAAAACCTTTACATGTAAATAAATAGAGATTCATTCATGGCTTGATTTTTTTCATAATATATTTTCAGATATTTTTTTATCGTGTTTAAGTAAATTAATATGCCAACACGGTTTCATGAAATTAAATATCCCAATAGTTTTCATTAAATTGTTGAATGAATCAAATCTCTTAAATATATAAATCGTGTTAAATGAATTAAGGAATTAAATTTGTTAAAGGAAGTAATTCTAGTCAGGAATTTAGTTTGTTAAGAAAATAGTTTTTTTGTTAAGGAATCAAATTTATTAAGCAATAAAATTTGTTAAGGAATAAATAAAGAGATTAAATATGTTAAAGAATAGTAAATATAATTATAATTCTACTGTAAATTATACATATAATATTATTTTTTTATCATATATATATATATATATATATATAAATGAATTTGGGTAGCGGGTATCCCGTATCCGGAGGTAATTGCTCGAACCCAACCCAAATCCGTCGCGAATTTACATGTTTCTACTCAAATTCGTCCCAAAACTGTTTAATATTTTCCAACCCGTCCCATCAAGATTTAGGAGGCGCGGGTACCCTCGAAAACCCGACCCACTGCCATCCCTAAGTTTGACCATTACATGTCTAAGACAATTCAACCAAATACTATAGTACTCAAACTATCCATACACGTATGCAGTTCTAATTCAAGTCAAATGTTAATTATTTATTTATTATATTTTAACTTTAAAAGCTATGCATGATTTTTCTTTATCATGTAAATATGAAGTTTAGTCAAATTATATCCAACAACCTTAATCAATACTTACAGAAATATAGACGTGATAAATTAATTAATTTTTTTTTGCCAAAAACCAAGAAATATAGACTAATTTTGTCCTAAAAATGTAGTCTCACAAATCCATATATGAATATTAAAAACGAGTTGTTTATAATAAAATTGAATTGCAAAGAGTATTTATCTCGAATCAAAAGGATTTGGAGAGAGCATAATTTTGTTTTGTGTTCCATAATGTGTAATTTATAGTTATTTATATTGTTGTTTATTATAGCTTTTTTGGGAGCTTATAAATTCTATTTTTCAATATAAAAATTGATTCGGGGGTACGAATAAACAAGGTAATTTGAGACTTAATTATTAAAACGGAATATTCAAATATGCAAATGCATAAGATAAAATAAATTCGACTGTAAATATTTAGGAATTAAATCTGTTAAAGGGTTGGATTTTAAATTGGATTTAATTAAATTGGGTTGGGGTAATTAAATTGGGTTTTAAATAGCAATATAATTAAGGGTTTAATTAAGTTGGATTTAGTATTGAGTAATGACAAAGGGTAGTTTATAAAGAAAAGAAGGGAGGGTAAGGGAGTATAAAAGGGAGAGTAGGACTTTAAAAAATGGATACTTCTTTAGGAGCAAATGAGACTTTAAAAAAGGGACGGAGGGAGTATTTGTTTGTGTTTTTAACGATTAGAATAATGAATTTGGAATTGATTTTATGGATCTGAAATTCGGAGGATTTGAATTTTGTGCAGAGATACAAGCAGCATAATGAAGTGGAGCTTTCGGCTCTCGGAATAAGTATGTTTTGCCTCAATTTTCTTCGTTATCGTAACTTCGCAATATGTTTTTTCAAACTGATCGTGTTATATTTTGTCTCGTAATTTTGTAACATGTTTTTGTGATCATTGTAATTGTATGATGGTACGATTTCTTGAATTTGTACTCGTGTACCTTGCTAAAATGAATTCGTATTCACATGCCTTTGTGAAATTTCTACGATGGTTATGAATTTGTAGAATCTTACTGATTATCTTGTGCTTTCGTATTTCAAATGAATAAATGGTTAAGAATATTTTGTGAATGTTCTTCCAGCTTAGTTGGTTATATTTTCTTAATTTGATTGTATTATGGGCTTTTCTTTCTTGAAGATCGATACGATTTTTATTTTTGTGCTTGTACTCTAGTAAGATTTCATGATTTCGTACTCGGATAGCCCTGCTTTATAGGTAAGCTAATACGAAATTGATGAAACCATATTCGCATACGTTTGTATGGTTTGTACGAATTCATGTATTCATACTAGCTGTACTAGGTATGTTGATACAAATGCCATATTCTAATGTGTTTTTGCTTTAATTTTTTAAAGTACAATGGACAACATATGTGATCATGCTTAAGATTTGGGTTTATTCGGTCATGATGTCATACAAGATCTCAAGAAATCAATATTTTGGTGAAAACATATATTGTTTCAGCACGAATGAAATAACACTTACCGTAGAGATTGAATTGGGTTAAGAATTAGTGAATGAACAATTATTAGTTGTAAATAATTTGCAGTTACTTGATCGACTGTTATGAATTGGTAGAATCTTGTACTTTCGTGTTTCAAATGAATGAATGATTGAGAATATATTGTGCATGTGTTTTTCGACTGAATTTTATTTATTTTGTCGATTTGATTGTATTGTAGGTTTTCATTCCTTATACTTCGATATAATATATAAGGCTAGAACAATATACCGTAATGTGCGATACTAACATAAATCATGGTAAGTACGATGTTATGATGGTACGATATTCCAATAAATCGTACCTCGTCACCGCGGTGGTAGCGGTGGCGAATGGTGGTACCATGTTATGATGCTACGAAATTCCATAAATCGTGGTGCTACGATGGTACGATATTTTAATAAATAGTATCTCGCCGCCGCGGTAGTGACGGTGGCTGTGGCGGATTGGGTGGCAAACTATTATAAGATGCTACGAAATTCTAAAAATCGTAGTGGTATGATGCTATGATTGTATGATATTCCAATAAATCTTATATCGCCGCTGCGATGGTGGCGGCGGAACGTGTGGCCGACGGCGGTACAATGTTATTTCATAAATCGTATTGGTACGATGCTACGATAGTACGATATTCCTATAAGTCGTATATCGCCGCCGTTGTGGTGGCGGTGGCAGGTTGGGTGGCAAAATATTGTACGATGCTACGAAATTTTCAAAATCGTATTAGTATGACGCTACGATAGTATGATATTCCTATAAGTAGTATATTGCCGCCGCCGTGGTGGTGATTGCAGACGGTGGTACGAAATTTCAAAATCGCATTTTACTAAATCTTAAGGGGGCGTTTACTAAACAGGATAAGCTGGATAGCTAAAAATAATATAGGCTAATCAAGCATTTACTTCTAAGGATTAAATTCAAGGATATCTCATCACACATGATCATTCTTCATATTTGGAACTACACATGTAGGATTAAATGAATCATGGGATAAGAATAGTCAATTCTATCCTAGTTAGTAAATGCCCCCTAAGGGTTAGTAAAAAAGAAAAGTATTTTGGTCCGAAAGAGGAAGTGTTGACCTTTATTATTGTAAATTAAATTTAAAGACAAATATTATATTTTTACTAATAATTGTGGTCTTTCTAGTAGTTGACTCTTAATTTGCTTATACTAGACTTAGCGGCCGAAATTGTTACTATATTTTAACTTTGACAAAATGGAAGTTTATTAGGTTGTCCGCAGCGGTGCGCTCGAACGCGCTTTTGTGAGCTTCACGTGGAGCTTGCAAATCATTAAAGAGTTTGGAATTTGCAAAGAAGAAAAAAGAAAAAAAATGTGTGTCCATTCATATTTTAGAACTTAACAAACTTGAGCTTGTTAATACAGATAAAAATTAGAGAGCATGAAAGTTGCATTCACATGGACTACGAGCTCCTATCACGTGGAACTCGATGGTCTTAGAAGCTCGAAGATCAAACAGAAGCTACTTAATTTACTATCTTTAGAAACATTTGACTATTCAAGATCATTTGGTCTAAGATAATAACTTTTTTTGGGGGCCAAGATAATACCGACATTATTTTGTCGATATCTAAAAAATTGCCAAATGTTTATCGTACACGTACCCTTCCATTATTAGAAGTGCTATTGTTCGAGTCTACTACTTCCATTAAATAAAGTTAAAATTGAGATAAATTTTCATTTGTCATCATACTGATATACTTCATCTAATGTGAACTCCATATTTTGAATATATCAATTCACAGATTACATTACACTGATCATAATAAATTTTATCGCCGTATCATTTATTCGACAGTATTGTTTACTAATTTTGGAGCTTAAATGCACGTAAAATAAAATGGAGCTTAAATAATGCATGACGTGAAATAAAATACTCCCTCTGTCCAATTTCAAATGCTCTGTTTGTCCTCTTTTTCTTGTCCGATTTAAAATAATTCGTTGTGTGTTTTTGACCTTTATAATCTCATCATTCACTCAATATTATTACCCTTTGTTATTTGGGGCCACACTCTCAATTCTAACCCAACATAATTAACTCCTAATCAATTTTTTTAATTAACCCAACCCCAAACCTAAAATAAACACCCAACCCAAATTAAAACAACCCATTCTCTCTCTCTCATTTCTGAAACCCTAATTCTCTCGCTCATTTCTCAATCGTAGCGATCCATCTCTCTCTCTCATTTCTCTTCCGCCGCTATCCATCTATCTCTCTCAATTCCCAGTCTGCAACCCTAATTCTCCACCGATATTCTCAATTTCGCCGCGATGACATCTTATCCCGACGGCCGCAAAAATGATGGCTGGGAGGATTCGGAGGAATTATGGGTTCCACCGGGATATATTCCAGATTCTTACGAACTCCGCCACAATACTCCTAATTTTATGGAGGATTTATGGGTTCCACCGGGGTTTGTACCATCCCGGATTCCTGAAGATCTAGCGAAGAATTTTGATGAAATTGTGCCGGAGATAGAATTCAATCGCGATTCCGAGTTATTTGGGGATGAATCAGATGGATTCGCTATATCCCTAGGTGATTCTGAGCCGGCGGCCACCCTCGATCCTTATTAGATCTACTGCGCCGCCAAGATCGCCGACGATGTCCTCTGCAGAACTGAGAGGCCCTTCAATTTTGCTTCATCAAATGGCTTTGTTTTTCTTCTAATTACCCCTATCTTCTTGCTTCTCAAACTGACAGGAAGTCCCTGACGTTGTTGAGCTTCTCTCCTGCTCCAAATCCTCCAAATGGTCTTCTCACTGACTCCAAACTCCTCTGCAGCTTGCTTCTTTGCACCATACATCAACTTTCCATTGTTGTTGTGATGGAGTAACCATTGAGCTATATTGTTGAGCTCATATGGTTTGAGCTCCTTTCTTCTTGGTTGTATCATTTCGAGAGCTTTATGTAGGCTGTGGTAGTTGAAGAATTGAAGAGTGCCTTAAATTATGTCCAAAGTGTTCTATTTTTACACATTTTGTGGGATTAGGTTGGTTAAAATTTCCCACTAAAAATATGGATCAAATTAGTGTACTTTAATCTTTATTTAATCAATAGAGTTTGAAAGTTTGACTCTAAAATTTCAGAATTCCTTCCAGTTTTCCTTCATTTAAATTTCTTCATTTGCTCCTCTTTTGCATGATCTCTCACTTCTTGTTTTTGAATTAAAATGCCAACTGAATGGAAATCAGCTCCTTAATTTAACTTTGCTTCAATTAAACAATATTGCTTCATTAATTAAAAAAAGTCAACAAACCAACAACTTAAAAAAAAAGCAAAAAAAAAAAAAAAGAGAAAAAAAACTATAAGTAGCAACGAAAATAAAGAACAAGGCAAAAAAAAATGACAAGAAAGCATGAACGAAAAAAAAAAATAAGAAGCAGTTTCATGCTTTAGAAAAAAAACAAGGAAAGAAAGCAAACTTTCTAAGCAAAAATTGACAACTTAATAGCATTCATAAACAATACCTTTTCAAGCCATTTTTTCTTCACTTATTACCATTTTATCAACTTTCTTAAATTTGTGTCAGCACCCAAATAACACATCTTAAATTGGACTGGAAGTAATAATAGTATTGGTTAGATAAATGGTTTCAAAAGAGGCGGCTGCCATCATTACTTTTTCTGAAAGTTTGAATGTTTCTAGAGGAATTAACGTATGTCTAGACGAGAACGTACCGACTCTATTTTCACGTAAAATAATAAAAATATTACACATCGGAGGCAATAGAAAATTTCATTTTTAAAAATATTTAAGAAAATTTTGAGTGGAGGAATGGTTTTACAATTTGCATAATAAATTAGTTTGCGTTAGATTAAGGGTTGAGAGATAGATTTTGTTATGAATATTGAGTGGGAATAGATTTTTATCTGTGCTATCTGAGCTACTCAACAAAGAAGAAAGAAAAAAGTTAAAGAAACAGAGAAGACTTAGTAAACAGAGAACATATGAAATCGTTGATCAAGAAATATTAATTTGTTTCACTCATATGCATTGGATCGAAAAGTATAGCAATAATCAACTCAGTATCTCGCAAACAAAAAAGAAAATTACGTACTATGTTCGTCCACGAAGAGTGTAATCATCTTTCCTTTTCAGTTGGTCTACAAAAAATATGATATTTTCACTTTAGTGCATGCTATCTCCAAAATTTTATTCCAACTTGTGCAACAATTTAATGGTCATATTTTTCAGGGACCAAAAACTTATAAATCATTTATAATCAGAAATTACAATGTTCCGCAACCAATTATGCGAAAAGGACTCCAATTAATACTTGCTATTGATCCGATTGATATTTGTTATGTTATTTAATATATTTATATTAAGCATTAAATATAACGATTTATTCTTTATATTTATAACCGACAATATATAATTTAATATGACATGAAAGCATGAATTAATTAAATAAAGAGTTTGAAAAGATCATGTTACACAACATATTACAATTGGCTTAATATATGGTAAGTAATTTATTTCTTCGAGCTCACCGGTAGGCATGAAGAATAACATTCTTATCGTTAATTTATTGGATACTGCAAAATATGCATGATGATCTATTTAATGATATATATATATATGCAATAACCCTTGGAAATAAATATTTTTCATATAAAATTTCAGCAGATACATTAATTGACTAGTCTTGAATAATTTCAAATGGGATATTTTTTCATCATAATCGTCTAGAAAGAAGAGAATAAATACAAACAAGGACAAAAAGTCGTATGAAAATTTGATTAAAAATTTCATCAAAGATCGCACTTCTAACCCTGTCTTCACTTATAAATTGAGCCTCTATTACTCATATAAAACACATCTCAATTAGCTCTTCTTCTGCGCATTTTAAATATTCAATATACATATTTTGTTGCAAAAATTAGTACACACATCAATTATGGGTGTGATTGTTGAGGAGCAAAACTTCAGTTGTTCAATCCCACCAACTAGATTGTTCAAGTCATACATTCTTGATGCACACAACCTTTTGCCTAAGATTTTGCCTGCTGTTTTCAAGAGCATTGAAATTACCGAGGGCAATGGAGGAGCTGGATCTATTATGGTGATTACTTTTCACGAAGGTGCGTATATAATTACTGCAATTTCGTAGTACATAAAATTAAGTTTGAATAAGGTCATAATTATTCTGATCAGTTATATATTATATAATGTTATTATAGGGGGCAAAATCATGACTGTGAAGCACAAAATTGAAGAACTCGACGAGGCAAATCACGTGTACAAATTTAAAGTGATCGAAGGTGATGTTTTGGGTGACGATTTTGAGTCTATTTTGACTGCGGTCAAAATTGAAGCGGGTGCCGATGGCGGTTCGACCTATAAAACCATCACGGAATACCACACCAAAGGTGATAACCACAATGGCATACAAGAGAGGATCAAGAAAGGAAAAGAGGCTGGCAAGGCTTTCATCCAGGCTGTTGAAGCTCACCTTCACTCAAACCCTAATGAATACAAATAAATAATGAAAAAATCAAGAATAGAAATTGCCTTTTTTGGTATTTTCAAGAATAAAAAATAAATAATGCGTGTGTCGTGTACTCGTTTGTTGTGTCATTGTGTGTGTCTCTGGGTGTGTATGTTCTATTGTAATTTTAAATATAAATAAATTTCCGGATGTATGTCCTTTTCACTTATGTATTTTGGCTGAATGATAAAATGTTTAATTAAAGTTTGAGTGTTATCGTGATATTTTTGCATTACACAAAAATTTCAGTGTACTAATGCACTGTATGAGACGGGATGACACACGAGTTTTGACTCGCACCGCACCAACCCCGTAGGTTAAAAAAAAATAGCAGCTTTAATTATATGTAATATTAACAATACATATTTAACAAGTAATTGGCCTAGTCTAGCGGGTAGCGACCTATAGCTTGATGCTCCAAGTTCGAGTTCTTTTGGGGAGCAATTTTCCTTTTTTATTCTTTATACACGACGTTAACAAATATAAATAATTACTATAAGTTTTGTACAAAAATAACATGCTAGTCTAGTAGGCAGCGCCTCTCTCTACTTCTTGATGACCTACGTTTGATTCTTCATAAGCACAATACTTTAAGTCCTTTCATTCTTTTTTCATTTTCTTTTCGTTTTTTTCTTATTTCATTTTCGTTTTTTTTTTCTTTTCCCTTTTTTCATTTTCGTTGTTTTGCTTTTTTTTTTTTTCATTTTTAGTTTTCTTTTTAATTTTAGTAGTTTTCCATTTTTTTTTTCAGATTTATCCTTCTTTCTTTTTTAATTTTCTCTCTTTTCCATTTTCATTTTCTTTTCTTTTTCTTATTTCATTTTCGTTTTTTTTCTTTTTCCTATTTTTCGTTTTTTTGCTGTTTTTTTTTTCATTTTTAATTATATTTTTTATTTATTAGTTTTCCATTTTTTCATATTTTATTTATTTTTAATTTTCCTTTTTTATAGTTTTCGTTCTTTTTTTTCATTTTCCCTTTTTCCATTCTCATTTTTTCTTTTCCTTTTTCGATTTTTTGTATACACTTTCTTTTTTCTTTTTCAATTCTTTTTTAGTTTTTGAAATAAAAAAAGTAATGGTTTAAAAATATTGCTTTCATTCACGACAATGTTTACTTTTATTCACGAGAACGTGTACTTTCAATTATTTGGTCAAGTAATTATTGTCGTGATGTAAAGTAATCATTGATATGATGAAAAGTAATGTTTCAAAAATATTAATTTTCTTAACGACAATGTTTATCTTTATTCACGATAAATTGTACTTTTAGTTATTTGGTAAGTAAAATATTGTCGAGATGAAAAGTAATCATTGACATGAAAAAATGTAATGTTTCAGAAATATTATTTTAATTCATGACAATGCTTATTTTTGTTCACGAGAAAATGTACTTTTAATTATTTACTCAAGTAATTATTGTCGTGATGAAAAGTAATCATTGACATGAAGAAGGTGATGTTTCATAAATATAAATGTAATTTTTAATAAGTGACAAAGAAAAAAAATATAATTTAAAAAGAGAGGTAAAAGGTAATAATGAAATACTCATCGGATTAACAAAGTATTATTGGAACAAATAATTTTCTTACAAAAATTAAAAACGATTAAAAAATATTAATAGTCAATTGTAGTATAGTAAAAAAATGATAACATGAAAAAGAAAAAAAATAATAAAAGAATAGAAACTAAAACATTAATTAAAAATTGAAAAAAGAAGAAGAAGAAGATGAAGCGAAAACCAAAACAAAAAGTGAAACATATACAAAGAAAAGAAAACATAAAGAAGAAGTGAAAAATAAATATAAAAGAAACGAAATCCAAAACAAAAGGTGAAACAAATAGAAAGAAAAGGAAACACAAAGGAAAAAATGAAAAACGGAATGCTTATGCTTATGAATTCTTAAAAGAAATAAAACTAAATACATATAGTATTAATAAATTCCCTTCATATTAAGAAATAAATTAAGTGGTGGTAGCTTGGTGGTAAAATGCTCTCACATAGAGCTCCAATTAAATTGGAGTCCTCGTGTTCGACTCTTTTTTTAAAATTGGGGCGATCCACTGGTTTTGGGCTCGATCAAATTATACCCAACGGGTCATTCCGTCTTATAGTGTGGATTGGTGCACACAAGTTCAGCCCAAATTGATTAATATATACACCATGTATTGTGATTCAATTTGTGATACGATTCTCTCTTTCTCTTGTTTTTTTATTGGACTACATCCGCTGGTTTTGGGCTGGATCAGATCATACCTGACGGGTCAATCCGGCTTATAGTGTGGATTGGTGCACACAAGTCCATAATATATACATCATGTATTGTGATTCAATTTGTGATACGATTCTCTCTCTCTCTTGTTTTTTTTATTGGACTACGTTAATTGTTTAATTTTTGTGATATCATTTAAATCAAGTCCTGAAGTTTATTCTCTTATTCATAGACTCGTATCTTTAATGAAGTACTATATTTTAAAAGACAAATTTTGAAATAGCCATAACAACTATTAAAACATAAATTTTGGTCCGCTTTCTTTAAAATTATATTTTTGTCATTTTTTCTAATTTGGGATAAAAATACCCTTAATGAAACGCGGAGCGGATAGGGTTAGATGCGGGCGGGGTCGGGTCAGTTCGGGTGGGTATCATACATCTAGTACTATTGGCACATTTGGTACAATTGATATATTTAATTTGGTACTATTTTAGACTTATTATTTCCAATTAATCCAAAGTGTTGTACTATTGGAACAAACATAATCCATTTGTACCAGTAGTACCAAGTCACAAACAACAAACCCAAAAACACACATCGGAAAATAACTCCTGCGAATGAGGGCGAGGCTTCACCACCACCACCACCACCAACAGAGTCGCAATATCAAGGTGACCTCAATTGTGGTATCAAAAATAAAAAAAAAACAAATGATGACGGCACATGAAAACGGGAATAACATTCCGTCGAAGAAAAAAACCTTAGAAATCAGAACATGGTCTGATTTCCCCCAAAATCTGAGCAATTTGAATAAAATTTGGGATGAAATTGATTAGTTACTTTCTAAGGTGATGAACAAATCAGAAAAATGATTAAATCAGTAGAAACGAAGCATCGATTGAGAAAGATAGCAGCAGAAAATTTTCTGCTGCAAGTTGGTACAATGACTCATATTTGTACTAGATATACCAAACCGACCTGAACCCACCCGCGTCTAGACGCACGACCCGCACCCTCCTTATTAAGGGTAGATCTGTTCCAAATTTAAAAAAATGACCATAATTTATATATATGGAAATGATGGGCTAAAATTTAGGGATAATTGTTTGTAAAACCCAAACCTTTTCACGAATTCGGAAATTATACACGAATTTTTTTTCCGCACTACAAACCTAACCTGCCGTTTTTTTCTGATTTTGCTCTCGATCACCGGTTTTCCCCAAATTAAATCCTACATGGAGACCGAAAATGACATGTTGGACGTCGGAATATACAAAACAACGTCATTTTGGTAACTTTAATTTAAAAAAATAAAAAATAAACACATCATATGCCAACTCATTTTATAAACAATTTAAAAAAAATAAAAAATCCTTCTCTCTCCCTCCCTCTCCTGTTCTCCTTCTCTCTCTCTCTTTCTCCCCCATTTCTTTATTTCTGCCTCAAAACCCTTGTCTTCTGTAGAACCCCGAAAATTCAAGCCTAAAATTTTCGTTTTAAGTATATAAAATAAGTAGAATAAATTGAATAATAGAACGATCACTTATTCCCGATTAACTTTTAATCTCTAAATTATATTAAATTTAGACATTTCATGCATTGCATAAACATGAGCATTTATATTGTGTGAGTTAAGTGAAAAATATTGATATAATTGTTGTTTATACAATATTGTGATTAATTAGAAACTTCGATCCGTTAAATAAATAACGTATAATGGAAGAATAATCGAAATACTATATAAAAGGAAATTATGATATAATAATATATATTATATATGTAAGTAAATATGTGTGTGGTGTGAATAAATGTGTGTGCGCGCGTGTTATGCTATGTGTGTTTAAAGATAAGGATCAACTAAATAAAAATAAATTAACATAATTAGTTAATTAGGGATTGGGGAAAGGGAATAAAACAAAAGAAATAATTACGAGAGAGAGGGAGAAACAGCGTGTTGTCTAGAAAATAAAAACACGATCTTCTCTTTTCTTCTTCCCCAACGCAGCCGCTCAAATAAGCCAATAGATGGAGATTAGGAATAATCATCAGGTAACCTACGCTAATTCACTCATATGTCTTCTCCTCATCAATAAGAATCTGCTTCTCCACCATTCCTTCCATTACCAATCTTCATTCAAGCAGAAACACAAAGAAAACCCTAACCCCCAAAACCACCACCATCCATTACCGCCGCCGTCGGCCACCACCGGAGGAGAGGAGATGACAGGAACTTTGTGGGGGAGAGAGAAAGGAGTTGGGGGCAGTAGGTTTGGAGAGGAAGAGACTAGAGGGAAAGGAGAGTAAGGGAGAATTAGAGAAGGAAAGAAGTATAACTTGTCTACTCCTTATCTTTGCTTTGATTTTTGTATGATTAGAAGCATGTTAGGTTAGTAATGAATGATTATAAGGGCTGTAAATCTATGTTAAAATGATTCTAATCACGTTTATATGGGGTATGAGGGTGTTCTATGTGTTAGAATCTAGGTTATGAATGTGTATGCATGAAGAAGGTGTTTGGCAGTTCATATGGCTGCACATATGTGTTAATAAACGACCCATAACTCTTAATCTACTCCATGAAAATGTGTGAAATCACCTTCAAATGAAAGCCTGGTATGTTGGCTACAATGTATGTGAAAATGAGCCCTCGGTTTCAAGTATAAAGGTGTCAAAACATTTGAGTTTGTAACTTGCTGGAATCTGTCAAAAAAACTGACTAAGTGTGAAAGACATGTTAATATCTTGAATACGGCTAATATATTGATAACATGGCTTGTTGTATTGTGTTCTAGGATTCGTGAGGATTTTAGAATGATAAGACTCATTATCATAGGATGAAAACTCTATTTTATATGGATTTTACAATAAATATGAAAGGTGTGATGTTTGTGCTTAAGGTTTGAGATTCTTCTTGATGTGTTGCATGTGTGTACATGATAAGATATGTGTAGTTATGATCTTGATGAGAATTTTATGAGCTTTGAATGTGCTAAATGTACTTATAATAATTTGAAGATAGAGATGTTAGGAGTATGTTTGAAAGACTTGATTAGTTAATCTTCCACCTTGTAAGAACCGAATTATTTAGGATATTTGAAGGCATGAAATCAGTGTTTTGCTAATGGATTATGAATCTAGAAGTCCTCTAGTAATTATGATTTTAATATCATAATTTTCTTATGAAGATAAGAACCCTCAAAAGATTTTATAAGAAAACTCAGTGGCAAATTCCAGCTTTTGTATAGATGTTGGGAAATCGGTTGTGAAATATTTAATATAAGGAGTTTGGATGAATGACTTTCTGTATATGAAAATAGACTTATTGAGATTTCTGAAATGATAAGAAAATCATAATTTAATTTAGAACTCGAGCCTAGGTGAATTAATCTTATAGGCCCTTGTGCAGTCCAAATTTAAGAACTTCAGATTTTATCATAAAGTATAGATTAAGTTGGGAAGCTTATGTGTATGATAGTTCGATGTTAGTATTTTTAAAATGAAGTTTAAGATATTAATTTTGTTCAGTTAAAATTTCAAGTCCATAGGAAGTGTTTAACTATTTTAATAAAATCGTTTATGGGTACACTGCTACTAAGGATAGAAATTTCGAAATTGGGCTTTGGTATGAACACTTAATTAATTTCAGTTGGGCTTGGACTAAAAAGGATTTGGACTTGTAATTTAAATCCGAGTGAGCCTAATAATTGATAGGTTGAGCTCATTCATTTATTTATTAAGACTTGTATGATAATAAAAATGATTGGGCTTATTGTTTATGAGATAATCTAATGTTTGGGCTTATGTGTTTATAGGCTTTGGCTAAATTATTCTAAACTAATTAAAATGATTGAACTTAATTTTGTATGGGATTAATTAATCATAATAGTCCAATATGACTTATTTATGTGTGATATGGACCCTTAGTCCATATCTATATGTAATTAAAAGTTAAGTTGTATAATATATGATTAATGTTTATTATTATTTATGCATGATTAATTATTTATTAATTGAATAAATAATTATTTATTGAAAATTAATTAATTAAATAAAATACTTTGATAATTAATTAATTATATGCTTTAATAATTATTATCAATGAATTAATTCTTTATTAATTAATTATATATCTTTATTAATTAATTATATGTCTTTAATAATTATTTATTTATTAATTAATTATATACTTTAATTAATTAATAAATTCTTTATTAATTAATTATATGTCTTCAATAATTAATAATTAATTAATTAATTATATGTCCTTAAGTAATTAATTAATTAATTTTTAATTAATCAATTAAAATGATCTAAGTTAATTGAATGATTGTTATATATTCAATAGTCAAGTATGGATGTATTACATGTTTTAAAGTATGATCTTATGACATAAGATATGTGATTACTTAAGAGAGCATGCATATAGTAGGATATGATGTAAAACATATAGTATGCATAGGACATCTATGTGACTCAAGTGACATAACATGCACGACATACATGTTATAACTCTGGAATAAGCTTGACCTAGGATGCCAAAACTTTAGACACATACATGCTTGTGAACCTAAGTGTTTAAGACAACTCTTGTAGGACTAAGCAACCCTTAATTTCGAGGACTAGTCAAGTGAATCTAAATCAAGGTGGGTTTCTATTTTCATACTGTGGGATTACAAACTTCCACTGAGGTAACTTTAGGGTTATTAAATCCAACGCTTTCCAATGTGATATGCATGCTAAATATTTTATGCTCAATTGCTTGTGGATTATCAATGTTGAATGTCTTTATAATACGATCGGCCTTGTGCTCTGTACAAACCAAGGTAGTGTACATAGGAAGTTATGATGGTACGATTGGAGGGAGTGGCTCCCCTCTAATTGGACCGGACGGTGACCTAAGAATGTGAGTTGTTTTATGGTTCGAACTGATTATCCTTTTAACTGTTTTAACTTAGAGAAGGACAACCGTTTTCACTAAAGTAACCCCTTCCATAAGAAAGAAGCATGCTATATCTTTTCAAAAATTATTTTCAAAATGGGGCACGGAATCCATTGAGTTCTTTTGTACTCAGCCCCCTGCATTATTTTTCCTAATGCAGGTTGATCAACGTGGAGACGAAGGAGGGGGATGCCGATGTTGTCTGTTCATTCCATTCAAGTACTTGTTGTGTCGGTCTTTATGACCATCATCTTTGTTTTCAATAAGGCTTATGTCAATCAACTCAAGTTACCTCTATGTTCTAACCATCTTCTTTAAGTTGGTTATCTTTTGAACCGCTTCCGCAGTGCGGGGCCGATGTCTTCATACATCGACCCCAGTTATGTTATGCTAGGGTATCGATGTTGAACAATTACCCATCTTGCCTTTATTATTCCAAACACTTATTTTTGGATGTTTTCAATAAAATAACATATTATTGTTACCTATGATTATGATTTCTATATTTTCACCCCACCCCCGCGTGGCGTCTCGGACGGATCCGCATAGGCCCGGGTCGCGGGTCGTCACACCTTCTTCCGCCGCCGCCGCCTCCTCCCAAGGAGGCCAAGGGGTCAATTTCCTCCACCAGACGTGTACTCGTTTGGGCTGGAACCTTATGCTACATCGATCGGGTTGCTAAAGATCGTGACGGGCAGACCGCCTATGGGGCTGACACATCTGGTGGAGACGGCAATCGGAGCTGGGAAGTTTGGGGAGATACTTTATGAGAGAGACGGGGAGTGGCCATTGGAGGATGCGATGGCAAAACTCGGGTTGAGATGCAGTGAGTTGAGAAGGAGGGATCGGCCGAGTGACGAAGTTCTCGCCGCGGCGGTAGTTGACGGTTTACCAGTGGGCGGCGCACTTGGCGGCGGCATAAGGGGAGCGCGGGTGGAAGGGGTTGTCTCCGACTGCAGTGGCAGCTTGGATCCGAACATCTCGGTGGAGCCGGCCAGATAGTAGCGGATGTGGGAGCGGCCGGAGGCGGTGATGTGGGAGCGAACGGCCTCGAGGAGGCGGAGGGCGCCGGTGGCGACGACATTAGCGGTGTAGTCGGGGATCTCGAAGGAGATGGCGACGTGGGACTGGGCAGCGAGGTTGTAGACCTCGTCGGGGAGGATGATGTCGAGCCAGCGGCGGAGAGAGGAGGCGTCGGTGGCAGAGATATGCATGGTGTTGGTGGTGGCGGAGGTCGGAAATAGAGTGGGAGAGAAGCGGTGGTTGCAGAAAATGGAAGGAAGAAGGAGAACGTGAGAGAGAGAGAGAGATGTGAGAAAGCATTTCTTATTTTTTTAATTTTTTTATTGATAAAGATGAGGTGGATTATGATGTGTTATTTTTATTTTTATTTTAAATTATAATTTTATAAAACGACATCGTATTATTTATTCAGGCGTCCAACATGTCATTTTCGGTCTCCACGTTAGATTCAAATTGGGGGGAATCAATCGGAGGTGCAAAATCAGAAGAAAATGGCCTGTTAGGTTATCTGTGCGGAAAAAAAAGTTCGTGTATAATTCCTGAATTTGAAAAAAGGTTTGAGTTTTACAAACTATTATCCTTAAAATTTATACTTTAATGTTTATTATAGCTTTGTCACGTGATATTCTCATATTTTTATGTGCTTCAATTTTACGTCTTAACGAAAAAATAATTTTTCACCCACGAATAATAGTGCAATTATCTTTATGAATGAAGAAATAAATAAAATAATCGTACTATTCATTGCCGGAGGTAGTTTCAAGGGCATATATAACGAACAATTTTTAAAGATGTAGTAATATAAATTTGTAATTTGTAAATTGTAATAGTCCAAATGCATGTTTCTTTCTAACACCCTAGGCCCTTGAGGAATGGGGTCATATGTCAGTAGAGTCTTAGGAGCACTTGGGTGTAGTGCACAAGCAGGTGACGTGCAAAGTTTCCCACTTTAAAATTCAACCACCGTTAGCTTCTTCCGTTAACTAAAATATTATCATTATTCTTATTTTATATATATATATATATATATATTTACCCTTCTACTAAAATATTTTTGTTATATACTTTGCTTATCTCAATCCATGTTCCAATTTGGAAATAATCAATTCGATACTTATCAGGTCCATCACACTTCCGTAAAAAATAAATTCTTCGTATATCGACTTCATACCTTTTTTACTGTAATGCTGCCGGTTTTTTTCGCCGGAATTTTTAGGGACCTCGTCCAACCACACGATCGCAACCGATGGTTTCTAGCGGCAGAACTCTTCAGCAACGTTTCCTACCTGAGGCGTAGGGTGCTCCGTCGATACACAAAGAAAGTCTTAAATATTAGAAGGGATGAGCAAAAGCCTAGATCTTTATTTAGGAATTATATATAACTTATTACAACATGAGTATATCTCCTTTAGGGAGGAGACAGACTCTTTTGGCTACCTATGGTAGCGGTACTTGGGAGTTTTGATTTAGGAACACCAAGGTGCACTGCACAAGCAAGCTCTCAATCCAACATCTCTAAAGTGGTCCCCTATCAATTATGTCATTTTGATGACAACGTTAAAATTTCCGTTAGTATCTCCTTTGTTGATTAGGATTTTTATTTTAACCACATAAATAATTACTCCCTCCGTTCGCGAAATGACGCCCCAGTTGGTGTCTGGCACGGAGATTAAGAAAGCTGATAAAGTGGTTTTGAGTGGGGTAAAAGTTAGAAAGTAATGGTAGTGTTAATGACATACTTACTTTTGTTTATCTTAATTAAAGTGAGTGGAGGCTATTGAATTTATTAAAGGAAGGGGGGAGGCGTGTAAAATGTTCAAGTCCAATACTGGGTTTGTTTTTATTTTTTTGTTCTCTTTAAGATGCAATTATTAATTTAATTATTCTGCCTTGTTTGAATTTTTTGTGTCTTTTGCATTCTTATATTACTGTCTTGTTTGAATTTATTGTATCTTTTGCATTCATATATTATTGTCTTGCATTCATAAAAACTGAATCATTAAACAATGAGAATAAAAGAAAAAAAAAACGGTGAAGGCATGCTTGCTGCATGATAATGAGATCATTAAATGCTGATTTTATTGAATTAAATTGAGGGAAATATTTGGAGGGAATTATTTGGGGGGAAATTTAATGTACACACCTAAACCTAAAAAGCAACAATAAATACACTTCAAAGCCACTTCAATTCATTACAACTACTACTATAGCAGCTCCATAAATTCCAAAAAAGAAGCAGTAATGGCAAGTGCATGAAGGAGGAAAAATCTGTCAGAAATTGAGATGAACAATGTTGCTTCTTGGCTGCTTGTAAACAACAACGGTAAGCTTCGTGTGTGTGTGTGTTAGCCTAGTGGTAGTGAGGTTAATGCCCGGGCCAAAGGTCACGGGTTCGAGTCCTCCGTCACGCGGTATTTAAATTTCCTTGTAATGTTGTTCAAAATAAAAATAAAAATGGTAAGCTTCGTTATGGCGCCAAACAAGAAGCATATACTCTATTCTACATTGATGTCAAGACGGTGTGGTGCATTTGGAAGGCTGCATCTTCTCAAAAAGCCCTGGGACAACCTGTTCATGTTAAAATAATGAAGAAAAGAGGAACACACAAAGATAAATGGAAGCTTGATGAAGAAAAGGTTAGAAATATGTCTATTTCAGAGAGGAGTAGCATCAGAAAAACTTCCATCACAACTTGGTGTTTCCATATCCTTGGTTCATAAGTGGATAAAAAAAGAGAAAAAGTTGTAGCCTCATACCAATGCCATTAAGCCAGTTCTCACCCCTGCAAATATGGTAGCAAGGTTGAAATGGAGTTAGTGCATGCTCAATTGCATCATTGACTCCTTTTCAATTCTATCATATTTTAACCTCCAAAACCAGGCTTCCAACCTATTGGTGGCATTAAGAAGATAGATACCATCAAATATAGACAACCCACAAACAAACAGCAACCTCAGACATCATTAAACATGCAACATTGTCATCACATGTTTGAGCATTTATCATGTAAATATCAAGCCCAATTTTCACAAATTCGGTATCCGTGCTATCAGTTTTAAAAGGCAACGAACATGGCAAACCTCAGACATCATTAATCAGGCAGCATTGTCATCACAGATTTGAGCATTCATCATGTAAATATCAAGCCCAATTTTCACAAATGCAGTATCCATGCTATCAGTTTTAAAAGGCAACTAAATAGTCAAAGCAGAGGCCACAGATTCACAAATGCAGTATGTATGTATCAAATTTAGGCTTTCACAAATGCAGTATTAATGCTATCAGTTTTAAAAGGCAACAAACATGGCAAACCAAAGGCAACAGATTCACAAGAATTATCAAAACATGGAATCACCAGCCCCCAACACCATGAAAATTGAATGGAGTAGAATGGAATAACCTTATCAGAGCTAAAGCTCAGTTACGAGATTAACCAGTAAGCTCTTGTCACCAGTAGGTGACTCCATCTCCAGAGCCTCTAGCAAATAACTACAACAACAATATTATCAGCAGTCAAATCCAAGCAACGCCAAGAGATAAGCCACAATACACTGTCTAAACTCCAAAATGAACATGAATAGAATAGAGAGAGAGAGAGAGAGAGAGAGAGAGAGAGAGAGAGAGAGAGAGAGAGAGAGAGAGAGAGAGACCATACAGGTAAAACAGAGCTTATTAGAGGGATCTAGCTTCAATCAGCGGCGCGTAGGGAGCAGAGATCTAGCCACGATGAAACTGAGGTCTCGGCGCCAGCTTGTCAGCTGCGAATTTCAGAAGGGCACTTTGAATTGCCCCAAACTTTTCAGGCATGCCACCCACCGGTGGCAGATTTACATTTTCACGCGACGACGGTAGATCTAGGTTTTTAGGCAGTGGCGCAAAGGAGAAGATGAAAGGGATTTCAGAGTTCATCATCATCGGCGGAATGAAAGATGTTAATCTGAGGGAGAAATAATCAAGAGTATGAGAGATGTAAGAATGAGGGAGAAATTATCAAAAGATTGAGAGATGTAAATCTGGTGTAATGGATCGCTGGAATGAGAAGGAGAGATGAAGATCTAGGGTTTGTGATTGTGAGTCTGAAAGAGAAATCGATCGACATAATATGAGAGATGACAAGATTTGGGCTAGTGTTGTGGGTTTGAGAAATAGAAAATGGACCGATAATTGAGTGGGTGGGTTTTAATTTGGGGATAATTAGTGGGCTGATTAGTAGGATGTCATTAGGGCCTAATTAAAAGTGGTTGGATTTAATAATGGTAAGGGGTAGTAATTTCAATAAAGTAACGAGTGTATATTGGTAAAAATAACGAAATAGGGCATCATTTGGTGAACATAAATAAAGGATGAAACATGCATCATTTCGTGAACGGAGAGAGTATTATAAAATGTTTTTATACCCTTCTCAGTCATATATTTTGCTACAAAATCCACGATTTCAAAATTGGTATCAAGCCCTATGTTTATTTAGGAATTATATTTAATTTATTATTTAATATGAGTATTATTCCTAACGGAGGAGACATCCAAGTTTACATGGATCCGTACAACTGTCCGAGATGCGAGTGTTATAGGAACTATCTTGAATATTTCAAGATAGATAAAGATGATTTACAGGAGGCTATGGTCTACTGGGAGGAACGGTTAAGCCAAAGCGTTAGAAGCATGGATGACGAAGATATTATCTGCAGTCATCAAAATAAAGAAAAGAGTTGACGACGTCTCTTTATTAATGCTTATCTTACAGAAGCATTGACAACACTAATGAACCAAGAACATCAATTCCATAATTGATGGCTCAACATTACCCGAAGGAGAAGGGAATAGCAAATATTCCTAACAACCGAGATATCGTCCCAGATACATGTGAAATATCGAGGGATCTAAGAGAGATACAGAAGACGGTGCAACATTATGGCAATAGCTTCTATGTTGTACCAAAAGATTTGCACAGGATATCAATGATGTTGGAAGAAAACAAAAACATCATCGTGGATATCCAATCTAGAAAGGAGAAGCTGGAACAGCAGAAACCCCATTCCGGTCGACTCAAACGGAATCCTTTTATCAATGAACCCACCTACCCAACAAAAGTGGAAGAAGTAAAGAAGGATCTACAAAGTGAAGCTCTATTAAGAATGCTTCGAGGTGAAAAGTCATGAATCACCCCGAAAGACTCAATCTTGAGGATCTGCAGGAGTTGGCAGAGTCCTTTGCCAGCCTAAAAGTGGTCGATTCAAAAATGAACAACCAAATAGTTGCAGTCAGGGACAACAAGGACTACAGATGGTAACCCCAGAGAGGCAACAAACCCACGACGAGCATATAATAAATGCTCTTGACTATCATGCCAGAGCAAGGTTTGACTCAGTCACATCAGATTATGCCCAACTGACGATTAGAAGAACAAGAAGAAGGCAACCTAGATTGCAGGATACACCTGTTGGAAATGTTACCTTGGATCCTATTCATCCATATGGTGTGATGCTCGATATCGATGAAGTCAATTTCATAGATTGAGAATCTGTTATTGATGAATGAGTTTCAGCCATGAGAATCGCAGCAGCAACGCTCGATCTTGACAAAGATGGATTTATTAAAATCCTCGAGACAAGTCTCGCTGGAGTAGTAAAGATTGCTTGGGAAGGGATCTCAACAGATCTTAAAAAGCAATGCTTTGACGGGATCAATTCCTTCACCGAAATGATTAGAAAGATGGCGTTACTCATCAAAAATCATTTCCTCGGAGAAGGATATTTCGAAGGATACGATGAAGAGAAAAGGAAGAAATACTTGATGGCGTTATATAATTTGGGACTTGCTATCTTGAATCAACAAACGCTCAACAAGTTTTTGCAGCTCTTCACTATTTATCAGCACCAATCAAAAGCTGATGATCAGACTGCAATGGAAATTTCTTTCCAAAATTTCCAAGTCCATGGAAGGAGATGTTAATCCGAGATTACAAACTAGGAGATCTCGATAATGTCGCCAAAAAGATGTCATATGTACATCGAAAGCTCTCAGAGTGGTGTCAGCAAGCCACGACCTTGAGAAATATGAAGAAGCCGAGGAGGATCAACAAAGCAACTCCTCTAGGCTGTGATGATAATGATCTCCCAACGATCATTGGAGGGGAACCACCAAGGCTGAAAAGAAGTAAAAAGCATAAATTTCAGCCCTACTACAAAGACAAAAAATCAAGAAGAAGTTCTTGGAAACCAAGAACGATGTGGACACGTCAGAAGGTAAGAATCTACAAATCTGACCAAAGAAGCGGTCCAAATAGGTTTTTATCTCGAGGATCTGGTTCAAATAGATCTCAAGGAAGGATACCAGCCAAGAAGACTTTCAGACGGACTCATACTAGAGCTAATGAAAGTTTTAAAGATTGTAACTGCTGGACGTGCAGTGTAAAGGGACATATTTCAACAAATTGTCCTGAGAATGAAAGGGGAAGTATCCAGAAATTCGAATCAACACCAGACATCGAGGATGCCATCTACTACCAAGAACTGATACAAGTATATCAGTTCGAAGATATACCCTCAGACGAGAGTACATACGAGCAAGAGGAAATCTTCAGTAAAGAAGATTCGGATTGGCCGGATGGATCTTCACAATCTGAATCCGACTGACGCCGAGGCTGTTCATCAAGAAAGTGAGGATAGAACCGGCTTTTCAAGCCAGACACTTATCTCGCCAGATATGATGGATAAAATTGTGAAAAGAAGCCTGAATATACAAAAATATCAAGGCTTCACAACATGAGCTTTAGACCAAGTTCTTAGGAACTTCGGTCTAAGAAGTAGGAGACAACACAATGTCTATGGTATTACTAGACAAGAAATGTCTCTCCCAATCGAGCTGACTGGAAATCAAGTGGAGATGCAGTTGATTTCAGCCGAGGACATTAGAGCAGATCTGGCTAAGATGAAGCCAGAAATTGTTGAGAAGATGAACTGGATTCACATCGGAGCAATCCAGTTGGTTCTCAAATCTACTCTATTTCTAGGAGTAGATGCACCAATCGATATCGCGATATGCGATAGAAGAGTCAGAAGTTTAAAAGACTCCGTTATGGGAACAATCACAGAGAATCTTTGTGTTGGGCAGGTTGTGGGGATTATATATCCCAAGGTTGCATACAATCTTAATGATGCCAGTTTCAGCAAGGCCCTGACTCTGTATTAGGATTTCAAACGTAAGGATCTATTGGAAGATGGAAATAGACCTTATTCTATTACATATCAGGTGTCATATGCACTTTCCAACTCACACCATACTGAGTTATTTTTGGGAAAGCAGTTCATCGAGATACTAGATATATTCAAGAAGGTGACAACGGCGGTTTGTCCCGATAGAATGAAAATCCCTCGATTAAGAGAGATTGACATTCAAATAGGAGATAAGGAAGTCATGAGACACGATCAAAGTCTTAGACTAAATGCAGGAAGACTATCTTTCCAAGGTGACAGAATTATGTCCCAGCCATTTGGAAGGAATCTAATTCAAGATTCTTATCCTCAAACATCCCGGAGAAAAGGGGTGGTAGTAAATCTGCAATGCCCTGAAGGATGGAGAGGAGTTACAGTTAAATTCGACACTACAAGACGGGAAACCAATTTCCCTTGTAATGTCTTGTACTATCTGCAACAGTCGGAGATCAACCATTATAAAAGAACCCTTGAAATGGGGGGAATCAAATTGGAGATCAAAGGAAGAAATGGACAAGAACCAGACATTCTGGCATTGGGACTTGATTTCCTCGAGAAATACAAACCATGGAGAAAGATGGTAGAAGGAATGGAAATTACGATTAATAATACACTATTATTAATCGAATGACGAGTCCATTCTCCATATACATCTCTATTGGGATGTTATACGATAAATATAAAGCAGAATATTTTGCTGCTTATATTGATTCGAGAGCAGGAATCTGCACAGCAAAACGAGGAGTCTTTCCAGATGAAGTAGAAGATGATTTGCCTCGTATTGCAGGAAGAGATTTCTCAAAGAAGATCCTACTCTTATCAAAAGGAGTAAAAGAAACGGAGATCTTGATTGGAGAAGCTGGCAATACGCCATGGTATAAGGTGAAAACTCCACCAATCTATTTCCATGATACAGATACAAACATCCTGTTAGGAAACAACTTCTTACAGATGTTCAAGAGATTTACTCAGGATAATGAACATAGACGATTGGTATTCACAACCAATTGTGATCATAAGATCATTGTCCAGAGGATGCGAAGGGCATTTAACCGACAAATGCCACTAACATTCCGCAGCAAACGTGGTGATGAAGGAAAACTTCGTCATCCAAAAATGAAGGATCAAAGAAGATTCAATGAGGCAGTCCTAAGCTGCACCAGAGAAGAGGATCTCAAGGATGAAGAAATTTAGATCCTTAAAGTATCCTTAATATCTAACCAAGATATTAGGGAAGAGACATAAGTATCTTTGGAAGATGTCAAAAGGAAGATCAGAAGAAGTTACAATGAGAATCCTTTGGCATGGTGGGACAGGAACAAACTCAAAGCAACCTTGAAGGTAAAATCGGGCAAGGAATATGAGTTTGTCACATACAGACCAATCTTGATGAATCTTAAAGATCAACAAGATATGAAGGAAATAATCAAGGAACACTTTGACTTAAGATTGATCGAACCAGGGAAATCGCCTTACAGCAGCCCCGGATTTCTGGTAAGAAATCATGGTGAGATCAAACGAGGTAAACCCAGACTTGTCATAGACTATAAAGGGATTAATGATATTCTGGAGTTTGATGGATATTTTATCCCAAGTAGGGAACACCTTATTAATTGCATTAGGAATGTTAAGGTTTTCTCTAAGTTTGATTGCAAGTCAGAATTCTACTAGATTCACATGGAAGAAAGCAGCAGAAAGTTTACAGCTTTCTCTACTCCACAAGGGCATTATGTTTGGATCGTGATGCCAATGGGGTTAGCCAATGCACCCCAAATATTCAAGAGGAAGATGGATAATCTTTTCAAATATTATTTTTCTTTCATGTTTGTCTATATTGATGATATTTTAATAGCATAAAAAAATATAGAGGAGCATGCCAAACATCTAGATATCTTTGCAGATGTTTGTCACAGGGAAAGTCTTGTACTGTTAGAAAAGAAGACAGTCATTGCAACCAGAAAAATAGAATTTCTAGGCATTGAGATCGATGAATCAGGAATTGTATTACAAGATCATATTGTGCAAAAGATCCAGACTTTTCCTGAAGATCTAAAAGAAAAGAAACAACTTCAAAGTTTCTTAGGAGTTTTTAATTTTGCAGGAGCATTTATCAAGAATCTTGCAAAATATAGAAAGGTATTCAGTCCTCTACTAAAGAAGGATGTTCCGTTCATCTGGACAGATGAACATAAAAAAGGACTGAGGGAGTTAAAAGAGATTTGCAAAAATCTCCCAAAACTCTCGATACCCCAGGACGAAGATGGCTTAGTCCTATATACGGATGCAAGTGATTATTGGTGGGCAGCAGTCTTAACGAAGATCACTCCCAACGTAGAAGAGCCCTGCAGATATTGTAGTGGTTTATTTCAAGAAAGTGAGGCTATGAGATGGCATATCAACGAGAAGGAGTTCTTTACAGTGCGAAAGACGTTTAAAAAATGGCCTTTATTTTTATTAGCAAAGAAATTTACTTTGAAAGTTGATAACACACAGATTTTTTGACGAGAGATGAAGCCTGCTGAAGCAAGATCCATCCTAACAACCCAAAGGCATTTCAGAGATGATCTGGAATTGCTTTTTGAGGAATGGAATGAGTGCGTTCTTCATGCTAAACAAGCAGGAAGACTGCAAGCTGCTGATGAGACAAAAGTCACCAACAGAATACAGGCATGCATGCTTACTCAGTGTCAACTTTGGGAACCAATGCAACCGGCCCTCCTCCGGGCTTCCAAAGAACCTTTGGGAAAAGAAGAGTTTCGAGTACAGGGCTCTATACCTGTAGCAGGGGATTCTAATACCCTTTGCCCAAGTCCTAAGTTGGTGGTTTCTTCGAAACCATTGGCCCAAGGAAAAGATGAGCTTCAGGGGTCAAACCCTAAAGCTTCATGTCAACCCAGCACCTCTGGGGTTAAAGAGGGAGAGATTAATCTTAGGCCAATGACTGGCACCTCTAAGATTAATACTGACAAGATTGAAGTTTCTTCCTCATGGCAGGTCTATCAAGACAATTTGGAGAAGCTTGCTACCAGGAAAAATATCAACCCAGAAAAAATGAAGGTTGATTTATCGGGGAAATATCCTCGAGTGTGGACAATGCCAGGTGTTAACTCACACGAAATCAGGAGGTGGTATGATTTCGGGGCATTAGCCTCAATTTATACTACATCGCCATCCTTCCAAGAAATCGAGGGTCTACTAAGATGAATCCAAGATGCTGTGTATGAAACCTGGTCTAACAACTCATCGCTTAGCCGGGGAGATATACTGGAGTTATACTTCATCAGTGCAGCTCCAGAACCAGCAGGAAAAGGGAATCATGAAGCCTTTCACTACATAAGGCTCAGGAGACCTGATACCAATGCCTTGGGACGAATCAAGGCACCCATGGAGGAAGGGACTACACTAGTCTCAACATTGCCAGAGGATCTCATCTCAACCAGAAGAGCATAGGGTCTATGGGTCTGTCTTACGGAGATGGACAAAGTCAAGTTTCCATTCAAGTTCTATCAGAACTCAGTAAATGGATCATTCGTGTTAAACACCTTGACAGGAAATTCAACCAACTTCACAGAAGAAGCTTTCGAAAGAAAGAGAAATCTGCTTTGGGAAAACAGGATTGCGGGAAGCAAAGAGACTCACCGAAAATTTTGCAACATGGCTCATTTTGGGCATTGGTCTGAGCATGTATGCTCGGAGTGTCCGAATCAGAAGGAGCCAGAGTTCGAAAAAGGCTTTCTTCCCAAAAATGGGAAACAGAAGGCTCGTTCCGATGAGTACGCAGAGCGCAAGGCAGTACCAAAGTCAAGAATACCGAGGGCCCCGGGAAAAAAGTAGATTCCCTACTCAAAGTGAAAGAGCCATGTGACTCTGCGCTGGAAGACCACTCACCAAAAAGAAAACGACATCGGTGGGTGGATGAACATAAATTACCCACTAAAATACAAATGGGTAAAGCTACAGGAGAAGGACCACTACCATGAAATAGTGATCCATAAATCACGGGTCATCAACTTCAACCAAAAGTTGCTTGTCTTCATGCAATAATGGGAGGTAAGATGGACCAGTTTCATAAGACGTCGGTTGTCCTCAAGCAATAATGGCAGGACCTGCTTCACATGAAGAAAAGGAGCCAAGGATAAGGAATCCAAGGCAATAATAGAGTGTGAGAGGTCACCTTAAGACCTCTATATAAGCAGGCATAAGTAGGAGCAGATGGATCATCGAAAATCTACAACAACAAAATCATCTCTGCTTCATTCAAAATAATCTTAGCATAATTCTTTCTTTTTCTTTTCTTTTTTTAATGTACCCAAGCATAGTAGAGTCTTAGGAGCACTTGGGTGTAGTGCACAAGCAGGTGACGTGTAAAGTTTCCCACTTTAAAATTCAACCACCGTTAGCTTCTCCCGTTAACTAAAATATTATCATATTCTTATTTTATATATATATATATATATATATATATATATATATATATATTTCAATTTTGAAATTGTGGATTTTGTAGCAAAATATATAACTGAGAAGGGTATAAACATTTTATAATAATTATTTATGTGGTTAAAATAAAAATTCTAATCAACAAAGGAGATACTAACGGAAATTTTAACGTTGTCATCAAAATGACATAATTGATAGGGGACCACTTTACAGATGTTGGATTGAGAGCTTGCTTGTGCAGTGCACCTTGGTGTTCCTAAGTCAAAACTGTCATATGGCCCCATAAGAAAGTGAACCATAATAAAGTAAGAGATAATGTGGAAAAATAATAATTTTCAAAAGACGAAGATAAATTCTAATCATTAATTTTTAAAAGATAAATAATAACCAACTTTACTAAAATACCCTTCTTACCTTGTTTTATAAATACATAGAGGAACTCATACATGTATACACGAATGCATACATGAAGACATGAATACATACATGATACATAAATTATACATGAATACATACATGAATTCATACATAAATACATACATGATACATAAATTATACATGAATTCATACATGATATATATAAATCTTATACATACATACATATATGCATACAGACATGACATACACAACATCTCCAACATTTTAATTTTTGATTTCCCATCGCCATTCTGCAAACACAATTTCATCCCCTCCGTCGATGAACCAAACAACCTCTGCCGTCAGATCCCCCAAGTCCACAGTCGTCTCTCCGCCGCTGCTGGAGTCGGAATCAACGATTCAACCGCCGCGCCGGGATCGTGAATCTCCGCCGATCATTTCCCCCCACGGCCGCTGTCATAAGCCATGAAATTTCTTCACCTTCCCTTCCTCTAGCTCCGCTTCAGATCTCGTCGGCATCGGCAGCTTCTTCTTTTTCTCGAGGCAGCGCCGCTGCAGAGTGATTTTCTCTAATTAGATCTGATTTCCATGGCTTTTTTTCACAGCGGAGCAATTATCTCTCTTTATCTAATCTCGTTGACGTGTCGCCGGAGGAATTGATTGCGTCGCCGTCGGTGACTTGGATCGTAACCCACGGTGTATGGCAGGCGGCGCCGCCGCAGCATATTCACCGTGTGTGTTGTGTCTGTTGTAATGTGTGTGTGGGTTGTGTGTGAGTGTGTGTGAATGTGTGCGGGCGTTGTGAGAGAGAAAGAGAGTGAGTTGCTGTAGATGAGAAGATTACAAATTAAATTCATTAATCATAAGGGTAATATAGTCATTTTATAAAAAAAAATTGGTTAGTATTTATTTTTTAAATATGAATGGTTAGAATTTATCTTTACATTTTAAAAATGGTTATTTTAATTTTTTGCCCATAAAGTAATGTTATTTTGATATGCTAAACGGCTAGGATATTTTGTTCCAATATTTCTATAATTCAAATGTATTTCACTGTTACTTTCAAAAATATACTAATATATTTATTAGAGAATATCATGTGATATAGTCATAATGAACATTAAATTATAAATTTTGGTCCACCCACTTTATAAATATAAATTATGGTCATTTTTTTTAATTTTGGACCTAAATATCTCTTTTCCACTTCTATTTTTGATCAATCACTCCTTGACCGGTTTTATTGATACTTATTTTTCTTTCTTTTTTCTGTTTTTTATTTTCCTTTATTTTTCTTTTTTTTCTTTTTTTTCTTTTTTTTTCTTATTTTCCAAATTTCTTTTTCTTTTTTTTTCTGTTTTCTTTTTTATTTTCCAGATTTCTTTTTTTTATTTTCCAATTTCTTTTTTTCCAGATTTTTTTCTTTTTTTTTCTGGGTTTTTTTTTCCAGACTTTTTTTTTAATTTCCAAATTTTTGTTTGTCTCTTCATTTTTTTGTTTGCCGCTTCTTCTTTGGTCAAGATTCGAGCAAGGGAAACCGAAGGCTTCGGAGCGAGCCGAAGAAAATTATTGTCCGAAAATTATCCTTATATTAGTAATCGGAGCGAAGGCGGAGCCGTAAAATAGGAAGCCAAAGGTGGAGCCGAAGGCAGAACCGCGTAATCAGAGCAATATAACTTGGAATAATTGGAATATTCGTCCCAAGTACCATGTCATAACTTGGAACATCTGGAACTAATTCGACAATTCGTCTCAATTGTACCAAATTTGGAACAATTGGCACTAATAAGGCTAAATTTGTACAGTTGTACCTAATAAGACTAAATTTGTACAAGATGCTTGATACCTGGCCCGAACCGACCCGCGCCCATTCGCGTCAGACTCGACCCTCTCCGCATTTCATTAAGGGTATTTTTGTCCCAAGTTGAAAAAAATGGCCAAAATTTATATTTTTGAAGAAGGTCGGTCAAAATTTATATTTTAATAGTTATTATGGCTATTTCAAATTTGTCTCTATTTATTACTGTAATAATATTATTATAAAAATAAATATATTGTAATATATTGAATTGTACTTAAAATTTATTACAAAAAATTGAAGCTTACACTGAATGCATGACATGTGGCAATTTGTAAATTTAAATATTGAAAATTAAAATTTATTCTACTCAAATAAGGTATATAAATATCACCAAATTTGCACTTGTCATTCTCCCCTTCGCACCACAATTCGGAGATGAATGGAATATTAAATTAATCATTTTATGACTTGATAATGGGTAGCCAAAAAATCAAAGTTTACCGTAAAAATATGTATCACATGAAAACTTACATACAATAAAATTCCTATCAACAATTTGTTCTGACTCCGCCGTGGACTTGACTGCATATATATGGCATTAACATGGCCGCCGACCTAGTCAATTAATTATTAACAAAATTAGTGCAGATTACGTTTCTATGTTTTACTTAGAGAATGAAGCTTATTAAATCACTTCGTCTATATATATATGGCTTGACAACCTACTCATATAATAAAACGGTATAATTCAACACGAAATGGATGTCGAAAAGATGAATTAATAAAACGATTGGTCATCACAAAAATAAATAAAAATCTGAATTTCTAAACTGTATCTAGGATGTGTGCATTGATAATTCTTGAGTATTCAAAACAAATTTGGTGCAACAAGCACTCATATATTTCGTTATCTATTCAACACCTGCAAATACATCCCAAAAGCTCATCATTTCCTATCACAAGAAAAATATCAACTGGTCCCATAAAACCATCTACCGAGTACCAAGATTACTACTAAAAGGTTAACTCAACCTCGATGTGGCAGGCGCGCTCTGAGCTCGTGATTCCACCGATTAAGCCACCCGACCCGACCGACGGACCTCGCCCTCTAAAAGACCCAAAATATGCATTCATGATTCATCCAAGTTTATTCATAACAAGTTAAACTCAAAAAAGCCTTTACACAACCTATTCATCAATTGCAAAATGAGGTAAGGTGCTGATTAGCCCCCAAGGTTTTATGCATTTTGCTCATAGATTCTCAGCATCTGATTTTTGACATTTTACCCTCAACGTTCTAAAAATGGTGAAAGTCGATCTGGATGCTAACGGAAATGTTAACTCCGTTCGGAAATAGCTGGTTATATATATATATATATATATATATATATATATATATATATATATATATATATATATATACACTAGCAGAGAGATACGTGCGTGCATTGCCCGTATAACCTCTTGTTTAAGATAATTAATTTATTACAAATATATTTTCAAATAAAAAAAGTTGTAATATATATTATTAATTTTGACTATTATTAACTTCAATAATTATTACCAATTTAGTGCAAATAGGAATGATAATGGGTCTACTATCTCCCATCAATCATTTTTAAATTCAAATTTGTCTAAATTATCCGATGGTTACTTGTTAAAATGAACACTACATAGTAAATAGTAATAGAAGTCATAATTAATAAATAAATAAAAAGTAACATAATTTTTGTTACAATATAAATAGTGAGAATGTATTTTTAAATACTTTTTTTATAAAACATACTTGGAAGTTTTTTGCACTCATTCATAAGAATAGAAGTTTTCTATTCCAAAATCTGTAAAAAGACTAAATTACCCTTAAATAAAGGTATTGAGATGTTGATTTTAATTTTTGGCATTTTTTTAATATTTTTTCGGCTGCTTCTTCTTTTACTATTTTCATTTTTTTTTCCTTTCTTCTTTCCTGAACCCAAAACCCTAAACGAAAAAAAAAGGATTCTCACCACCTTCAACATATTAAATTTTGAACTATACTCATTTACTCCCCCCGTCCACGAAATGGTTGTCACATTGTAGACGATACGGGTTTTAAGAAAATGGTAGGTAGTAGTGAAGTATAGTGAGTATTGTTGTGAGTGGAGTAAGGGTCTCACAAAAAATGTGAGTGGAGTGACAAAAGTGGTAATCATTTCGTGGACAAACTTAAGTAGCAAAAGTGGCAACTATTTCGTAGACGGAGGGAGTATGTTTTGTAAGAGAGGTTGTTTGCTCTCATTAAATTTCGTCAACAACTACTACAATTCTCTACATCTCTATTCTCTGCATCTCAATTCTGTATCCTATACACAAGAAAATACACGACACAAAAGAAGAGAGAAGTGGATCTCCAAGAAGAAAACTCACGATAGTTGAAAAGAAGAAGGATGTAAAGCCTAAACGGAAGGCTTTCGTGTTTCTGGGTTCCATAAAAAAGGTATGCAACTATATTCACTACGTAAAATATGATTTTTTCGATAAGTTCTTGTACCCCGGGTGGCAACCCACGGTGAACTCATTTTTGCACACGGTGGTAGAAAATTTTCATTTACATGAAATATATATTGATATTTAGTCATAAGAGAGTATATTTGCATGTTTAGAAACGTTTTTAGAAGTAAAGTAGCTATAAAAATATATCTATTATCGTGTGTATAAGAATTCTTTATTTTCTGGCACGTTTTTTGCAACCCACGGTGGGGCCACCGTTGGTTGCCGAAAAATGATGCCCACGGTGACCATCAATGGTGGTTACCATCGTGTGTGTATCCATCGTGGGTTAGGAAGTAGATACATTAGAAGCGTGTTCGATCGGATTTTTGATAATTTATTGGCTATTTTGTATTTTTTAGATATCGTGGCAACGTATTTTGATACATCACAGCGGTAGTTCGGAGCGATTGACTTATATAGATGGGGATGGTTTTTTTGTCTTCATCGATAATGCCACAATGAACCGTGCAAACCTTGTTGAACTTATTGGAGAAGGGTTGGAAAATATAAATCCGACCGACTACACGTTGTGGAACTTGACACGCATGAGCAACGGAAACAGAGTAAAAGTTTTATTGCGGAGTGATATTGAGTTACTGCGTATGTCAATTGAACAGAAAGACGATCCGGAGATTTACGTTGATTACGACGGCTCATCCGCCCCCAAGGATAATTTTGGTGGAACAGCTCCGGATTTGAGCACAACGACATTGACAACCGCATGCCCTACTCACATGAGCAATATGAAAAAAGATAAGGAAGATGAAAATGAAGATGGTGACTACGACAAAAATGAAGAAGATGAGGCGAGTTCGTCCGAAGACGAAGCAGATGATCGTCGTAAAGAATTGTTTGATTCGTTATCTATTGATTTTTTTGCTTGGATGCGATAGCCGGCACAAATGGATATGGTTTTTGGTCATCGGAACTTCACATCGGACTATCAGTCCGAACGCAACTGTGCATCAGCGCGCAATGTGCAATTGGATAATTCCATTCCCATATCCTGACAGCGTAGTGACATTAGGGTGGGTTGAGCAATAGTCACCAGTGCGTGGGGAACTCGAAGTGGGGGCCTTATTTAAGTCCAAGAAAGACTTGAGGATCACTGTTGGAATGTATCATTTGGAGAACTTTTTGGAGTGTAGATTGAACTGTTCGGCTAGCAATTGTACGACGTTCCTATGCAAAACTGGCAGAAAGAATTGCAGCTTTAGAATTTGTACTATTAAGGGTAGCACCATTTGGAGAATTACTAAGTTATCCCTGGATCACACATGTCACCACGATTTGAATCGTGCTGCTGCACAGTCGGTATCTTCCTATGTAGCTGCATTTTATTTTGCCAAGAGATTGACCGGTGAGGCGGTTACGTTGAAGCCAAGGGAGATGATGGAAGAGATGCATAGAGTGTTTGGTATTGACATTTGATACAGTTTTGCTCTCTGACGTGGCCGTCGTTTGAGTCACGTGCAAAATACATTTATAATTTTCCTATGCCCACAGCTAAAAACAGTTAGCGGTAAGTATAGGGTCGATCCCACGAGGAGTTGGTGTAACTTTCTCTTGGTCTGGGTGTCATTAATGGTTTGGGCTCTGCACAGACACATCTTGGCCAATCAGGAAAATAAAAGTTAAACTAAAAGATAAACAAAATAAAAGATAAAGACAAACCTGCATTTGGGTGTTAAATCAATCTACATAAATAAGGCGTCTTCATCGATGCAAGGATATATGGTGCGTATGCATGTCAGTGGTTATAGGCTAAAGCTATACAGGGTCCCCATTGTCACGCCGCCACGTACGCTACATAGCCCGCTCAGCTCCATCCTTATGTTTAGGTCTTGACAGGGACACCCTAGCCAATCCTCTTGCTTGCCCAAAAGTCCCCAGCATATCACTTTATAAGGCTCATGTAAGTCAAGCAACATTTAGTTCTAGATGGGCCCACTCTGGCACCATGAGATATCGAGGATCACCGTCCGACTTACTCCAGCATTGGCACATCTTTGCAGGTCTAGGCCAAGACATATAACCCGTTCTTGCCACTCTCAAGGAACGTAAAGCAAGCACGACCAGCGATTGATATCCCTCATGCGATGTAGGAATCCGTAAGTGCCCAGGGCTCGTTGGCCTTCCGAGTTACCCATAGCCACCGAACTTCTTTGAAATCATTGCCCAATGCCTCAGGAACACACATAAATACAACTTTTCCCTTTGCCCGATTCAACATCCACATTTAATACCTATGCAGCATCGTCTTGCCCAAGCACAGATTCATATAACTACCTAGGCATAAAGTAAAGAACAAGAAAAGAAAGAACGAAATAGAAAAAGTACTTGAGTTAAATAAAGCCGAACGACACCAACATCGTCGGAAACAAAGTACAAAGATCGTTTACCCCCGAAGGGGCTAACTCTCGAAAACTATAAAGTAAACCCTAGACTAAGTATTAGAAGAGCAAAAGATTCTAAAGATTGAAAGATATTGAAGGATACATCTGGTTTGCTATCTAGGAGTATTTATAGAGGTGAAATTCGTGGGTCTTGGAGGCTGAGCCCATTAGGCAAGTCGGTTGACAGTTAGGGTTGGGCGAGCTGTCTGCCAGCTGTCTTCTAGTAACTTCTGTTGACCAAGAGACTTTCCTTATTTAGCAGACTTGATTTGGACGAATCTTCATGGATAAGGAAGGAAATAATTCCATCCTTTTCGGCTACTTGGATAAGGTTGATCTCTTACTTGTTCCCCACTCCTCCACTCCTCCTCTTTGGTCGATCTATTTTTTGCCTCGCACTCTTATTTTGTAAATGCTTGAGTTCATACGCCTCCATGCCCAAGACGTGCACTTCTTCTTCTCTGCTCTGCCTTGCGCCTTGCCTTCTTCACGTCTCTCCTTGCCCAATGGCCTCATCCCGCGTGGTACTTGATTTGGTCAGGTTGTGAAGCAGAACAGCTTTAGTGTTGAATGTGCGCTTCATTACCCAAGCTGCAAGCTCCATTTCCTTGCCCAAAGTGCATTATATATGTGCCCAGACCTCTCTCGTAGAATATGGTCATATCTTGCCCTTTTCTCCTGTTTTTCATCATTGGTTGCCCTATTCGTCCCTGCCTTCACAATGTGTCCTCCCAGACACTAAATATACACAAAAAAACACAAAACGACTCGATCTAGCCATATAACAAGACTCGAAAAGAGCTCAAAATTTGAGCTCGTCATACCCACACACTTGAATCATGCTTGCCCTCAAGCATGCAAGTACAACTTGCCCGAAAAGAAAGAAAGAATAGACTCAAGACAAAGCCAACATGGAAGAATAATGGGTCATATTGGGCAAGATAAATCTCAACGAAAAATAAGCAAGTAATTAATTCAAACAATTCATGAATTGACCATCAGACAAATCAAGATTGAGCAAATGAGCATTAAGGGTTCTCCTCACCAACACTCATCTCTCTTGTGTATAGGTTTAGTATTTACGCTCAAGACAAATTCAACTTGGTCACGCAATAGGCTTGCCTGCCCTCTAACATCTCCACCCCTTAGACAAAAATTTTAGTACATATCATTAGGTCTTTAAGGGTTGTAACGTAGCTTAAGGCATAGGTGAGAATATATGGATCGAGGCTAAGATCAATTGGATTCATGATTGGGCGACACGTTGCCCATCTCTCTTGAACTTATGATTGGGCGATACGTTACCCACATCTTCAGATTTTCTTGCCTTTGCTATTGGGCCTTAGCACAAAATTCAACATAGGACTTTTTTTTTAAAAAAAATTCCCTTTTTTTTTCTCTTTTTTCCTTTTTTTTCTTTTTTTTTAAGTCCTTTATTTTTTTCTCTAACACTTCTTCTTAGCATGGGCAATTTGGTTGCCTTAAATTCAGATCTAAGTGTCTTGCCCAAGTTCAGGCTACTACTATCTTCTCGTCCCTCTTATGTATCGCTCTTTAGTCCTTATGACCGGGTATGCATATGTGTATCAAAGACAATTTATTTTGAGTAAATCAAAGAAAATTTAAGGCTCAAAGGGGCTCATCAAAGGATAGTAGTAGGGTAGGCTTTTTAGGCTTAGTGGGCTGAATGAAAGAAAATGCCTAAATCATCTAAGTACATAAGTCAAGTCATTAGAATTTCAAAGCAGTGTGCAGGCAAGTTCTCGCATAAACCAAAATCAAAGATGTTAAATCACTCAAGAAAAGAAAAGCTGCATTTGGGCATGTAACATCAAATAAAGCTCAAAACCTCACAAGGATGCTCAAATTTCATCCGTCATACTTATCTACATACGATCATGCTCAAACTGAAAAAATTAACTACTTGCACAAATAAGAACATAGAAATCTATCATGCTTATATAAACCCAATAATTAAATCATGCTGACGGACTAACCAAACAAACACCCATTCCATCCACACACTTTGCTTTGGGCAAAGTGGGTAAGCAAAAAGGGTTAAAACTGACTCAAAAAGAAAAAAGTCCTCTCACCCACACACTTTGTTTTAGGCAAAGTGGTCAATGAAAAGGCTGACTCGAAAGCTGAAAAGAAAAGAAAAACATACAAACAACAATGGGCTTCCTATCCACACACTTTGCTTTGGGCAAAGTGTGTCAATAAGAGTACCGACTCAACTAAGAACTTAAAAACTTCAAACTAAACCTAACAAAAAAACTGGGAGGAAACAATTATGAAGGAGGTATAACATGGACCTTGATTTGGCGTGTTCATCATGGCCAGTTTGGGCAAGCTTTGAAGGTCTGCATACATGCTGCAGTGACTTCTTCATTCAGTCTGGTCAAGCTCAAGGGTTCTCAACTCCCTGTTACTTGGGCATGGCAGATGTGCGGTCTGCCTCCCGTTTTGGTTCTGGATAAGAAGTTTTGCAAGCATCTCGTGCTCTCAAAGGCAGCTAGTTGAAGGGATTGCCTTCCTCATCTTGATTCACTCGTTGAGCAGCTTCTTCTTATTTGACTAATTGGGCAAGGGACATCCTCAGCAACACTTCGTTGTGTGCGACAGCAGCCTCCTCCAACTCGCTCAAGCTAGCTGACTTGGGTGCCTTCCAACTCAAGGATAACAGACCCTTCTTGCCCAAAGATTCGGGTAGAGAAAGCTTTAGTGGTGGTCATGCCTTCGCTTTTGAATTTCATCATGTCCTTGCTTCCATGCCCAAGCTCCTGCACGTCATGAACAAACCATACCTTTGCAAAAAATACTACCTAGCCTAGGCTTTAAACTAAAATAAAAAGAAAATAAAACAAAAAAGGATAGATACCAGGTTGCCTCCTGGCAAGCGCCTTAGTTGACGTCGTGGGCACGACGTGGCCTCCTTCACCTGGTTGTCGATTGGGTACTTGGAGTTTAGAAAACTTCGTCTTTTCATCCTCGTCAAGCCCATAGTAGGCCTTCAGACAATGTCATCCATCAGCTTCCAGTTAGGTCATTGTCTATTTGTCTTACCCAATTGTTCATGTCCTCCTTGGCCAAGCATTCGTCCATCGGTCTAAGAGTCGTCACTCACCAAATTTTTCTGCATGGTTAGGGCGATATAAACAAAAAGAACTAAACAAGCACAAACAAAAGAGAAAACTACTAGAAACACAACTCCCTGGCAATAGCACCAATTTTGACGTGACCGTCGTTTCAGTCACGTGCAAAATACATTTATAATTTTCCTATGCCCACAGCTAAGAACAGTTAGCGGTAAGTATAGGGTCGATCCCACGAGGAATTGGTGTAGCTTTCTCTTGGTCAGGATGTCACTAATGGTTTGGGCTCTGCACAGACACATCTTGGCCAAACAGGAAAATAAAAGTTAAACTAAAAGATAAACAAAATAAAAGATAAAGACAAACCTGCGTTTGGGTGTTGAGTCAATCTACATAAACAAGACATCTTCATCGATGCAAGGATATATGGTGCGTATGCGTGTCAGTGGTTATAGGCTAAAGCTATGCAAGGTCTCCATTGTCACGCCGCCACATACGCTACATAGCCCACCCAGATCCATCCTTATGTTTAGGTCTTGACAGGGACACCCTAGGCAATCCTCTTGCTTGCCCAAAAGTTCCCAGCATAACACTTTATAAGGCGCATGTAGGTCAAGCAGCATTTGGTTCTAGATGGGCCCACTCCGGCACCATGAGATATCGAAGATCTTCGTCCGACTTACTCCAGCATTGACACATCTTTGCAGGTCTAAGCCAAGGCATACAACCCGTTCTTGACTCTCTCAAGGAACGTAAGGCAAGCACGACCAGCACTTGATGACCCTCATGCGATGTAGGAATCCGTATGTGCCCAGGGCTCATTGGTCTTTGAGTTACCCGTAGCCACCGAACTTCTTTGAAATCATTGCCTAATGCCTCGGGAATACACATAAATACAGCTTTTCCCTTTGCCCGATTCAACATCCAGATTTAATGCCTATGCAGCATCGTCTTGCCCAAGCACAGATTCGTATAACTACCTAGGCATAAAGTAAAGAACAAGAAAAAAAAGAACGAAATAGAAAAAAATACTTGAGTTAAAATAAAGCCGAACGACACCAATATTGTCGGAAACAAAGTACAAAGATCGTTTGCCCCCGAAGGGGCAAACTCTCGAAAACTATAAAGTAAACCCCCCCTAGACTAAGTATTACAAGAGCAAAAGATTCTAAAGATTGAAAGATATTGAAAGATACATCTGGTTCGCTATCTAGGAGTATTTATAGAGGTGAAATTCGTGGGTCTTGGAGGCTGAGCCCATTAGCTAAGTCGGTTGGCAGTTAAGGTTGGGCGAGCTGTCTGCCAGCTGTCTTCTAGCAGCTTCTGTTGACCAAGAGACTTTCCTTATTTAGCAGATTTGATTTGGGCGAATCTTCATGGATAAGGAAGGAAATAATTCCATCCTTTTCGGCTACTTGGAAAAGGTTGATCTCTTACTTGCTCCTCACTCCTCCTCTTTGGTCGATCTATTTCTTGGCCCGCACTCTTATTTCGTAAATGCTTGAGTTCATACGCATCCGTGCCCAAGACGTGCACTTCTTCTTCTCTGCTCTGCCTTGCGCCTTGCCTTCTCCACGTCTCTCCTTGCCCAATGGCCTCATCCTGCGTGGTACTTGATTTGGTCAGGTTGTGAAGCGGAACAACTTTAGTGTTGAATGTGTGCTTCATTGCCCAAGCTGCAAGCTCCATTTTCTTGCCCAAAGTGCATTATATCTGTGCCCAGACCTCTCTCGCGGAATATGGTTATATCTTGCCCTTTTCTCCTGTTTTTCATCATTGGTTGCCAGTGGCGGTTCTAGAGGCCAGGCACTCTAGGCCGCCGCCCGGTCAAATTTTTTTTATTTTTTTTATTACCTATATATATATACATATATATATATATATATTTAAAAAAATAAAAATTTAAAAAAATATTATTTATGTTGTATGTATTCATGTATACTCTATCTTCGCCCCTTCCTTACTTCCAGACGGCCAAACCCACTCCACTTTATCTCATCTAAAACATTATTGAATATATTTTTTTATACAAGAAATCTATTCGGTCATACTGTAGCTAGTTAGGGTTTAAATTGAAATAATAACATTTTTCCTAGGGTTTATGCTTTCCCAAATAGGGTATATTTCAATTATCAAAATCTATATTACCATTTTTAATTTGTGTGGCCGGCCACAATGTGTTAAAATAAGTTTCTTTTTAATCATCTACGATTTTCCTTCTAATTTTTATTTTGATTGTATTGCATTATATTCTTTGATACTTGTTGTCAAAATAATAGAATAGAAAATAATTTTATACCTTTTCATTTCTTTGATATATAAAGGAATGTGTTGTCTAGTTCTTTGATGATGTTTATCAAGATGAAAATATCCCAAAGGTTTGATGTTGATTATATTATAAATGAATTTGATCTCATGAAAATTTGTAGATCACAACTTAAAATTGGTCTCATGTGAATGTGTAGTTCAATTATTTATTTTGTATAATTGTATGGTTTTGAAAGGCTTTTAAAAATAAACTTGCATTATTTTATATTATAATTGTGTAATTTTCAAATAATTATTTCAAGACCCGACCCGTTTTATTTGCTAAAAATTCATAAAAATCATCCGCTAAAATCTCGTCCGGTCATGATTAAATTTCTAGATCCGTCCCTGTTGGTTGCCCTATTCGTCTCTGCATTCACAATGTGTCCTCCCAGACACTAAAGATACACAAAAAGATACAAAACGACTCGATCTAGCCCTATAACAAGACTAGAAAAGAGCTCAAAATTTGGGCTCGTCACTCTCCGGATGAGAAAAATAGCCATAGAGAATACGTATGGCGACCACATCTCATCGTATCAGAAGATCTCGTCGTATCTATATTTGTTGAACCAACATAACCTGAGAATTGTTTATGACTTGGAAATGACCGTCGAGGGTTCGCTATGTCACTTATTTGTGGCGCTCGGACAGAGTATTCGAGCGTTTGATAAGTGTCTACGGCCGGTGCTTTTAGTGGACGGGACCCACTTTAGGGGAAAGAACCGAGGAATTTTATTTGTAACCATCACGTTGGATGGGAACAACCATATCTTCTCTCCAACCTACGCAAATGCTACAACTCTCTGGATGATTTACTGATTGCATTTTGAGCATTAGAAATGCAGTTCGAGCCGTCTACCCGAATACATTCCGCGGGTTGTGCTATTTCCACCTTCAGAAAAATCTCACGTCTTACGGAAAGCGCTTAGCCACTATCTTCCAAGGTGCAACATATTGTAATCGTCACGAAGAGTTCGACGATTTGTTCTCAAAACTACATCAAGTGAGCCCCAACGGAGCTCACAAACGGCAATCTGACATTGGACCGGAGAGGTGGGCTAAGTGTAAGTGTCCGGTACGACGCTATAACGTCTTGACCTCCATTATGCCGAATGTTTGAACTCTCGTATGCTATGGGCTAGGTGTCTCCCGATGCACTAGATGATTGAAATGTACCACTTAATTCTAGAGAATTGGACCGGTGAGAAGCGAGAAGCAGATGCATCGAGAGATCACGAGTTGACAGAAAACGTATTGAAAACAGTTACTTCATCCGTGCAACACGGTACCTGCCTTGCAGCTCGAGGTAACACCACCACACATGTTTATAAGGTTGAAGGAAGAGATGTTTCTTATCACATTGATCTAAGAAACTGGACATGTACGTGTCGAGCGTGAGATTTGGATTTGATTCCATGTCGCCATGCTATTGCCGCTATAAGGTAACATGTTCAATTACTAAGTATTGTGTATCTTAAATTTTTGAATTAAAGTCAAATTTTTTTGTGTAACACAATTGTTTATTTTAACAGGCGTGCAGGTAACGGTTTGTCTGTGTACGATTTTGTAAGTCGTTATTTCAAACATGAGACATTCAGATAGACTTATATGGAGCATATTAACCCAATACCGCATCCAGATGAGTGGAATGTGCATCCGGAGATCTCCGCAATCATTTGTCTTCCTATGGATGAGGTACATCATGCTGGGTGCCCAAAACATAGTCGTGCACGATCCGCAGTAGAAAATGTAGTGAGACGTCCCCAAGTGTGCGGTAGGTGTCATGGAAGGGGCAACAACAAAAAACTTGCAAAGCATCCATCCCGTTCAAGGGTGTTGACTTGAATAACCCCCCTAAAGATAAAGAAGAGATCGAGGGAGAAAAGGCAAGGCAAATGCGTCGACGGAAGAAGAAGTCTAGCAATTGTCGTCTTGAAGATCATGATGCGAGGAAATGTCCCTACCGTGAAACGTAAATATATATTTTTTTGTTGAAGATGAATTTGTGGTTTGAAATATATTTATCGTGTTATTTGGAATTAGTTTATTTAATTAAACACGAGTTAATTTGAACTTATTTTGAGTGCTTATTGTTTGAATGAGGTCGAAAAGAGCATGTGAAAACATCACTATTGGGTTTGCCCACGGTGGCCACGGCCACGATGATGACCATCGTGGGTTGCCCACCGTGGGTTAAAAATGTGGAACTTATGGTGGTGAGCAACCCACCGTGGACAAAAGATTAGCAACCCACGGTGGGGTGCCCACGGTGGGCAACCCACAGTGGTTGCCACCGTGGGCAATGTCCATCGTGGGCACAGTGGTGAAAAGCCACCGTGGGCACAAGAACAATTTGAAATTTTTTTGCTCCGTTCCTTCTTTGATTTTGTAGTTTAGTGATTTTATAATAACTTATTTTCCAATTTAAAACTACTTAATAAGAAATCCAAACACCCACATGTAATTATACATAACCATTTATACCACCCTCCTACTTTTTCTTTATTTACTATCATTTACCATTGATGACCCCACCTCACAACAACTTTATTCCTACTTTTTGGTCAACACAACAACTTTATTCCTACTTTTTGGTCAATACCACTATTTTTTGGTCAATACCACTGTTTTTTTGTCGTTATCCCACTACCCTACATTCTAACTTTACCCACTCAAAACAACTTTTCAGCTTTTGAATTGAAACCTGATTTATTTATAAATTAGATGAAGGTTACATGTGGGAGTTTGGATTTGTTGTTAAGTAATTTTAATTGGAAAAATAAGCTATTACAGAATCACCACACAACAAAATCGAAGAAGGAATCGAGCAAAAAATGAAATATTTGAAACATGTTCTTATGCACACGGTGGCTGCTCACCGCCGTGCCCATGGTGGGAATGGCCCACGGTAGAAACCACCGTGGCTGCCTACCGTAGGTTGAAGATCTTGTGCCCATGGTGGGCAACAAACGGTGGCCACCACCGTGGGTTGCCCTCCACCGTTGGTACCAGATTTTAAACACACGGTGGACAACCCACGATGGTCACCATCGTGGGCGTGGCCACCATGGGCGAACTCGAGAGTGCTATTTCACTTGCTCTTCTCAACATCATTCAACTATAATCACTCACATCTTAAACAAGTCCAAATAGCATATAAAATAACTTCAAATATTTACAAAAAAGAGAATTTAGTGATGTTGTCTCTCCCAATACGAACCCTCTATTCCTAATCAAAATAATCTAGTTGCAATAAATAACCTATATTACTCAATGTATCTATCATTAATTGACACATTACGATGTGTCGTTGTTAAATTGATGAGACGATCAACATACATAAGGGCGTAGGGGCCACAATTTGTCCCGTCGGTCTGGATGAATAGCTCCTCCTCAGGCATCTTAATCAACCTAGGAGGGTTTTTGAGCCTTTGCATGTAGCCATTTTGCTCCCAAAAACCTAATACCAGCAACAGTCGAGGTAAGAGATCTGTGACACATTGTAATTGCTCCTCGCGCACTGTCATGGCCCTGTGATGGATCATGGTTGAGTCATACAGCTCGACAGTCCATTCCTTCAGAAAGATACGTATCGTGACCCAATGATTCCCCCCGACATTGCACACTGTTATGACATGTACACGACAAGGAGCAATTTAACTATATTAAAAAAATTAATTATAGTAAACTACAAATAAGATATTATTTGAAAATATAATCAACTTACATAGTTAGCTTTCCACCAAGCCGTTACTAATTCGTTTTCTGTGCCATCAACCATTTATTCAAGAGCCTCAGGTACTTGCTAATTATGATAGTTTGAGCCCTGTCCCAACTTTCTTTCTCTTGCCATTAGCATCAATAAGGTACAACTCATTATCCCACTCATTTCACAAACAATTCTACTAATACAATAAAAAATTACATAAATCAAAGAGAATATTAATATAATCAAGAAATTAAGATTTACATAAATCGAAGAGAAATACTTACATAGAAGCCAATGCTGACTATAATGGTGGTTGCCTCACATACTCCATCAGCTGTCAACCTATCTAAATATCTCACCTTAAATCGCATATAGTTTAGGTACAACTCTATCTCCTCCAATGTTATTTAATTTATTAGTTAATATACAAATAGGTTTAAATTATTGTAATAAAGATAGAATTGTACCTCTGCCCACATCATTTGCCGACTATCCTCCAGACGATCGAAAACAGATTGTACAACAACGTGGCCAAGCATCTTAATTTCGATTGTAGCATCGTCTCCTGATTTTCTATGCTTCTTGTACATATGTTTCAACCTTCTCACGCACTTTTCAGTCATGGTTACATAAGGCGTCTACATGGCGGCATACAGTTTCGTCTTACGACGATCTTGTATCTTATGAGTCCATATTTTGTGTCTATTTTGTGTCTGTTTTAGGTAGTTTATATGAAGCCTTTGTTTGTGTTTTGTTTAGTTTTAGTGTCTAGGATGACATATCTTGGGCAGGAGGTGGTCTGTGACCTGGCAGGTGGAATCTGGGCAAAACAAGGATGGAAAGTTACATTTATGGAACACAGGCAGGGCAGGACGAAATTGGTCAAGATGACGGAATGCTTGGGGCAACTGGCGATGTTTCTCTCCTATGTCTAGAAGGATAAGAAAAAGATGATCTAACTTAAATATCTTTCCTTATCCAACTAGATTTAGGATCCGTAAGGGATCTCTTGAAGATAGATGTGACATGCCATGATGGGGTCGTGCTTATCAAGTAATTACTTGCATCCCAAGGTAGCTCATGGAATCCTACCATGTTAAGGACTGGGGTCCCAAACCCTAGCGCTCGCCTATATATATTCGAAGCATAGCTGCTGTGGAGGATGCCATCTTTTATACTTTCATCCTTAGTTTACTTTGAGAGTTTGTGAGGAAAAGAACAAGTCCAACGGGCAACATTTTATTCGTATTGTTTTCGATCGACATTTTTGGCCGGTGTTAATTTCTTGCTACGTACTTTGTAAGTTCTTAATGTAGTTTATCTTATGAGTTCTTCAATATATTATGTTCATATATTTATATTCATGTCTAGCTAAGTTTTTATACTTGATCTGTTAAGGATAGTTAAGCGAATTTCAAAACTTGAGAGGTCTAAATTGTGCTTGATAATTGTATAAATGTGTTCCCAATATGTTGATGTGTTTATTCTAATATGGTGTAATACGATTAAGGAGTTAATAGGAAAATCACTTAAGACATATTAGATCACAAATCAATTAAGAGGTAGGAGTGTTTTCCATAACTTATCTTAATTAAGATCGATTAATATTAGAAGAAGGTGTCTACCCTACTGGGCAAGACGTGATGGTTCCTTGTTGGGCCTTTCTAGTTATTAATGCTCTTTGGGCAAGAAACTGAACGATGACGCCCAAGGTAGGGAGCCGGCGGTGCGTCACCAACTAAGTAAGGATAGATCATGGAAGGGTTTGTGGAGAGCGTGACTAGTAAAAAGAGATGTCAACATTCAAGTCCTATAACCAACGATACATGCATGTGATGAATATATTTGCACCAATGACCAAGCTAGATTTATCACTTAACAATGTCTTTTTCCAGATCAAGTTATTTTTATTATTGATCAAGTTCTTTGTTTCTTTTCAATATTAATTTAGTTCTCGAATTGGGCAAGAGAGCCCCAGTGACCAAAATACAAAAACCATATTTTCTTACCACGTGGAGGAGGATTCAAGAGACAGTAACAATCAACTCTTTGTGGATCGATCATATACTTGCTTGCTAACTATATAGTTGTGAGGATAGGCTACAATTTTATTTTGAGAGTGCGAACGAGAGCCTCGTCAGAATTCGCGCTGTTGCTGGGGAGATGATTTTGTAACTGTCTCTTGAGGAAGAGACCTTGTGCATGTTTGGCTCCGACCCTGTTTGGATCGACGGTAAACTGAAGCATCATCCCGAACCAGAGAAGTACATCAAGGAACATAATAGACTAAAGAGGGAAGCTGAAAAACGCACACCAGTGGAGGAAAGATTGGCGAGTGACGGGGATAGGTCACCGCCACATACTTCAGATAGTGAACAGTCTAAAGAAGAAGAGATGCAGCAACAACAAGCTGATCCTGAAAAGTCTCTGAAGGAAATCATGTTTCCAATAGATGTTAATCTGAATTCAGCGGGCATCACTTTGCCCGATATCACTGAAAGTTGGGAGCTGAAACACTCTCTGTTACAGATCTTACCCAAGTTCAGTGACTTGCCTGGAGAGGATACGCAGCGCCACTTAAGGATTTTGAGATGGCAATGCGAACTATGCACACTACTGTCGTACAAAACAAACTAAGGGAATATATACGCCTTCTGACATTTCCATTCTCACTACAAGATGGGGTAAGGGAATGGTTGTACCAACTTCCTCAAGGCAGCATAATATCTTGGCAACAAATGCAGCAGAAATTTTTTGAGCAATACTACCCTTTTACCCGGATCCAGAGAGCAGTTATCCAGAACATCAAGATGGGCAATGAGGAGTCTATCTATGATTACCACTCTAGGTACAAGAAGCTAATTGCAAAGTGTCCTCAGCATGGTTTAGGTGAGAAGGATTTGATTAAGGCCTTCATGAATGGATTAAGATAGTCTGAGCGAGATTGGATAGATGCAGCCTGTGGAGGCAATGTCATCAATAAACCACTTAGGGAAATATTCAAACTATTCGCTAAGATGGCAGATCGGAAGAGTAACCAAGATGAGACCATCGTGGCCAGGACGCATGAGCCGACCAGCAACGACCCTAAATTTGACATCTTGTTATCTATGATGAAGGAGATGATGAATCAGAACAAGAATAATGTTGTTGGGAATGAGAATCCTGGTCAGATCTTGAAGAAACGAGTTATGAAGTGTGAGCTTTGTGCTGCTAACACACACCCTACTGATAGGTGCCCATCGTTGTATGAAGATGAAGAGGTGAATGTTTTTGGGAAACAGTACCAGCAGGGAGATAATGGGCAACGAAGAAACTTTAACAATGGACCTTGGAGACCTAATGATAATTTGAGATATAGGAATAACAATTATCTGAATGCACCTCAACAAGAGCAACTACTGCAACAGCCCTATGTACCACCGCATAATAGAGATCAACCAAGGGATACCCTGAGGAGTGAAGTGGAAAGGCTTGCAGCTAAACAAAGGAAGGGGTACCAAGAGTTGGACAGCTTTCACATGGAGACGAGGGGTGGAATGAGAGATATCAATGGAACATTGAGCCACTTAGTTGAATCAATATCTCAAATTAAGGCAATGTTAAATGGTGGGAAGGGAGAACTCCCCTCTCAAGTTGAGATCAAGAAGGCTCAAGTGAATGCTATCATGCTGCGTAGTGGGGCTAAGTTGCCCAAAGTAAGAGTGTCTGATCAGTATGTACCTCAAGGAGCTATACCTGGTCAACAGAAGTTTACTGGGCACGACACCGATGTTGAGCAAGAGGATGAGGTTGAGCCAGAAAAGTATGAAGAGGCGACCATGGGATCAGGTGATGGTGAGGAGTTATGATAAGAGTTATCAGTCGAGAAAAGGGCACAGATTGAGAGAGAGGCTGCCGAAATATGAAAGAAGGTTGAGCTCGATGCAGCAGAAATTAGAGATAAAGCAAAAAAGGATGCTGAGAATGCATAGAAGTCAAAGCTTATGAACCAAAAGCTCCTTACCCTGGTAGATTTGCGAAGGATAAGGAAGCACAAGAGATGAAGGAATTAACCAACATGTTTCAAAAGGTAGAGGTCAACATACCCCTCTTGACCGCTTTGCAATCTAAGACCAAGTGTGTTAAGTTTTTGAAGAAGTTGTGTACAAAGAAGGTCAAGTACACAGATGATGCAAGATTTCAAGTCAGTGAGAACGTATCTGCAGTGTTGCAAGACACCCCCATGCCGACCAAATGCTTTGACTTAGTGATGTTCTATATTCCCTGTATCATTGGGGATATGAAGATTGAGAAGGTTGTGCTCTATCTTGGGGCATCAATTAATGTTATACCGAAGTCGATGTACGATGATCTAAGGATGGGACCGCTCAAACCTACCAGGGTAGCTATCCAATTTGCAGATAGATCAACAGTATGGCCTGAAGGAATACTAGAGAATGTCTTGGTTAGGGTAAGGGACTTCATTTTTCCAGCTGATGTCTATATTCTGGACATGAGGAGATCATCACACAAGGCACCAGTGATGTTGTTGGGCAGACCATTCTTGAAGACCGCTCGCATAAGAATCAATTATGACATGGGGAAGTTAAAGTGTAAGTTCGGAGGGAAAGTGGTGTCATTCGATATATACAACACCATGAAGCAACCTAATGACATTGGGCTGGTGCACAAGATCGAACTAATCGACCAGATGGTGGATGAATTTTGGTCGGAAATAATGATTGAAGACAAGCTAGATGTCGTCCTCCAGATAGCGCTAACAGAGGTTGTTTCCCAAGACGGCTCAGTTGAGCTGATTGAAGTAGTGCATTATCTAAAGTCGAATGCAGAACCTCTACGAAGGGTAGAACCATTGGTGATACCCATATTGAAGCAGGAAGACAGGTTGGTGCCATCAATAGAGAAGGCACCAAAGTTGGAATTGAAGTTGTTGCCCAGCTACTTGAAATACATCTACTTAGGAGAAGATGAGACATTACCAGTAATCATAAGTGCGGAGTTGTCTATTGAGGAAGAGGATTGAGTAAAAGAAGTCTTAGTTGAGTACAAGCTGGCTATTAGATGGACATTGGCTGATATAAGGGGCATTAACCCCACAATGTGCAGACATCACATCTTGCTCGAGGAGGATGTCGTGCCCATCAGAGACCCTAAAAGAAGACTGAATTCAGCGATGAAGGAGGTAGCGATGAAAGAAATCTTGAAATTGTTGGATCTAGGAATTCTCTACCCATTTTTTGATAGTAGATGAGTTAGTCCAGTGCATGTCATGCCCAAGAAGTCTGGTATTCAAGTGGTGGAAAAGGAGCAGAAAGAGTTGGTAGCTACGAGGTTATAAACAAGTTGGCGTGTATGCATCGATTATAGGAAGCTAAATCAGAAGACCAAGAAGGATCATTCTCCGTTACCTTTCATTTATGAGATGCTTGAAAGGTTAGCAGGCAACAACTATTTCTGCTTCCTGGATGGGTACTCGGGCTATATGCAGATCTGGGTTGCGGAGGAGGACTAGGGTAAGACTATTTTCACTTGCACATTCGGTACATGCATATAGAAGGATGCCTTTTGGGTTGTGCAACGCTCCTGGCACATTCCAAAGATGCATGATGAGCATATTCTCATATTTGCTCGAAACATGCATAGAGGTATTTATGAACGACTTTACTGTTTATGGTTCTGATTTTGATAAGTGTTTAAGCAATCTGGAAATGGTATTGAAGAGATGTGTTGATAAAAGCTTGATTCTGAATTATGAGAAATGTCACTTCATGGTCAAAGAAAGCATAGTTCTTGGGCATGTCATATCAGAACGAGGGATAGAGGTTGACAATGCGAAGATCGATATCATAGCCAAGTTGCCCTACCCAAGCAATGTGAAGCAGTTGTGTGGTTTCCTTGGGCACGCAGGATTTTACAGAAGATTTTTTCAAGGACTTTGCCAAGATCCAACAGCCTATGACCAGGCTGTTACAAGGAGAAGTGGAGTGGAATTTCGATGAAGACTGTAAGAAGGCATTCCATACATTAAAGGAGATCTTGGTATCAACACCTATTATTCAACCACCGGATTGAGGGATGCTATTTGAGGTGATGTGGAATGCGAGCGGCTATGCTGTGGGAGCCGTCCTTGGGCAGAAGCGTGGTAAGGTGAACCACGTCATATACTATGCATCTAAAACTCTAAATCCTGCCCAATGCAATTACTCGACTGATGCATCTTCGACTTTTGGGTCTTTTGGCCTCTTTTTTCTCTTCTTTTATGTCTGTATAAGTCGTATAGGGGAGAAAACAGGTATTTTAGAGAAGGAAGCTCGAAAATGGGCATATGGATGAAATATGGTCGTAATGGGTATTACTGAGACATATTAGCCCAAGCTATATGAAATCAATACCCCCAAGAAGAGATCTCGGTGATGTACCACTCAGAATAGTGATGATCCCCAAAGCGTACCACCTGGTATGAGGCTTACCGAAGGAAACAACCAGTATGATCATGACCGCCAACAGCAGACAGCACCTAGAGCCAAATATGGAAAGACGCGTGGAGGACATATTCAGAAGATTCTGGCGATTCCTGGTGATATAAGGATTTGAAAAGTTGTAAAATCAACCCAATCAATCACCAGCTGATGGCCAATCACCAATCGGATCAATCAAGGATCAAGCTAAATATGAAAGGTGATCACTCATGTTGGTAAGGCCATGATAGACTGTCCCAGTCAGCACATATGAGCTATTTATGGAAAAACGTGTGAAGGATCAAGGATGGAAGGTTCTAGCAAATTTGAAATATCAACATCAAGAGAGAGATAAATTCAACCCAATCAATTAAAGCCAATCATCCCCAACAATCAAATCAATCACGACCATCTATTTATGGAAAGTCAGTCATAGGGATACTGTCAGACAACATGCTGCTAGGGTTAGACTGACGTCTCTCAACTATATAAGTCCAGCAAGTGTGGCTGGTGGAGGGAGTTAGCACTACTGAACACTTAGGACTTAGAAGCATAGATTAGATTCATCTTCTCTCATCTATTAGTTAGTTTGTTGTTCTTCTTTCATTTCCAAACAATTTATTTGCTTTTCGTATTTTAATTATGTGTGACGACCAAAGCCAAGGCGGTTTACCTTAGGTATTTATTTAAGTATTTCGTAATTCTAGTTATTCATGTGTTCAATTTATTTCGTGTTTAAGTATTTAATTATGTGTGAGTAATCCCCCTGGTGAGATTTGGGTAAAAGAAATGATTAATTGTTGATATGTGAGATATTCGTGAGGCATTGCGCATTCAGTTGAGTCCAGTGGTTCCGGAGAAATCTGAGTAGAATTCATGGGCAGTGCAAACCTAGCGGGTGATCTCCGTTTGGTAAGGGCCGTACCATGCCAAGCAAAGGCCAGGGCATGACAGACAACAATGTTCAGTATGCCCATGACCGAGTAGCTGAGCAGTGCCTTCGATGGTGTTGTAGATCTAGATGGCGAGGAATGGGTAACGGGATAATGCGTCCCTCCTCGGTCTTGGGCTTCTCTAATGACTATCCATCAACTGTAACGAGGCATAAAATCATGGTTATTGATCAAGGGACTCACATCACGCATCGTATATATCGATGACCGGTTGGACGTGTTACTGAAAATAGATATCCAGCGAATTATGTCAACTCTGTAGGTGCGGAGCCGGGAAGCTTGGAAGAGAAGGTTGGTGAGGGTCATACTTGGAGGGATCGGGTATGACTACTATCTAAGGAGGAGTGAAGTACGGCCTTGTGACTGGGGTGAAGCGTGACCTTCGGACCAAGTGACCACAAAAGACTCAACCATCCCAAGTGTGGAGTATAAACTCTTGAAACGCCCCAATGTCTTTCCACACCTTGAGTTTATGCAAAGCATGAGCGGATCTTCAGTATGCCTATAACTGAATACACGTATCAACAATAATCATGACCTAGTCCCAAATCTTACCCCTTTTATATTTGATTGTTTTCAAGTTAATTTGTGCAGACAAACATGTTGAGACCGTGACAACTCAATTTATGTACCTGAAGAGTAAAGTAGTTCCTCACTCTCCGTGGGATCGACCCTACCTTACCACTAAGACTAACCAGTCCAGTTATGGGCATAGTGTTTGCACTTTTCTTTAACACGCCGCAAGTGCACGGATGCTATTGTGTATATGGAAGCAAGGTCGTATTCCACAGAGACTGATTTAACTTAGCAAGTACTACTTTCAACTATTATCCTCTATTTAGATTATGAACTTTAATTTTTAGGTTTTTAATGAAACTAATTAAGAAAACAAAGAGTAAATAAAAAACAAACAAAAATATGTAAAGATTCAAATAAGAAAAAGGTATCTTAAGGCTTCGATTTCAATGGACAATTAAAATTCAAATCTTAATCAATCAATCAATTAACACTGGGACTCGACTCTTCTTAGAACAATCACAAAAATAGCTTAAACCTACTCCCGTAGCGAATAAATCGTTGATCACATTCAAGGGTTTTCGTTCCCGACAAACATCATATGCATGCAACTCCCAAAAGATCCTAAGATTATTGCTCTCACACAAGGCTCGTCCCCTTCCGGTTATTTTGCAATGCGTGTCCTATGTTCCAGTTCATGTATTAATCCTCATCTCCCGACTATTGAATTAACACAACTAATTTGCACAATTGGTGGCCAATCAATCAAGCATGCAAGACAAATCAAGAACATAAGAAAGAAGAGAAGGTCGTAATTGATGAATTGATTAAGAATCAAAGATTAATTATCCATCTACTCTCTAACCCTAGGATACAAGAAATTTAGCTACTTATAATTAAAGCAAACACCAAATCAAAAGAAAAGGAATTCATAATCAATAAAAGAAAAAAAAAACGAAGAAGAAACAAATCGTCTTGAACTCTTGAATCTTGTCTCCGAGTCTCCAAAAGCTCCAAACTAAACTAAAACTATGAAAAATAATAAAAGATGTGTAAGGTGGTGTGATGGTGTGATGGTGGTGTCTCTTCTATGCAATACAAGGAGTATTTATAGCCAAAAACCTAAGACAAAACGTGTAGGAAACAAATCCTAACAAGGAAGAGAATTAGAATCAAAGTAAGAAGGTTTTTTGGGATGAACCGCCTCGCCATGCGGTCGCATGCACGACAGCATGGCCAACCGCATGAAAAATGCGTGAAAATCCCGTCTTTTGGAGCAAAAATGGACCGCATGCGGTCCCGTCATGCGGCCGCATGCCGGACCGCATGGCAGCGCACAACAATTTTCAAATGGCTCGTTCTCCCTCGTTTCAATTTCGATTTTGGATCCGTTTTCACCTACGAATTCTTATCGAACTGTACTTTCATCCTATCATGTTCAATTTGCATAATTTTGACTCCAATTTTCTGCAAAATCAATCAAAGTACGAACGAGCATCATATTTCACAAATTAACAATAGCTAAGCTCAAAACTCATTACAAACATGATTTCCCAATACGAATTGACATCAATTAAGCTTATAAAGATGAGAAAATCCGTGTTTAACACATAGGAGCGTGTATTGTTCGTCTGAGGCATACATAAGTATTTTGATCGTACCATACGACGGGTGCGTGTCATCGACCACGGAGAAGGAATTATTAGCTGTGGTTTTTGCATTTGAAAAGTTTCGATGATGCCTGCTCGGGGGAATGACCATAGTCTACACTGGCCACTCCGCCCTGAAATTCCTCATGGCCAAAAAGGAGACGAAGCCCAGATTGATAAGGTGGATCTAACTACTCCAGGAATTCGATGTGAAGATTAAGGACAAGCTGGAGCCCAGAATTTAGTGGCTGGTCATTTAAGCCGCATAATCCAATAAGAAGAGGCTAAGCCGATCAAGGAGACCTTCCCAGATGAACACCTGGCTCTTGCCCAAGACAATCCTGAGCCTTGGTATGCTAACCTGTGTAATTATATTGTCCTAGGACGATTACGAGGCAACCTCAGTTTTTATTAGAACAATAAGCTCAAGGTGGAGAGTCGATACTACATTTGGGGTGAGCCTTATTTGTGGAAGATGTGTACTGACCAAGTCATTCGTCGTTGTGTGGATGAAAAGAAACAAGCTAGCATCCTTGCACACTGTCACTCAAAAGTGTGTGGGGAACATTTTGGAGCAAAAAGAACGGCAATAAAGATCTTGGATTGTGGGTTTTATTGGCCCAATGTGTTCAAAGACAATTTCAAATGGTGCAAATGTTGCGCTCAGTGCCAAAAGGACGGCAACATGAGTAAGAGTCTTGTAATCTATATAAAACATCGAGGAACTCTAACGGCGGCTGTTCGGGTTCCACAATACTCTCCCAACAAAGGAATACACTCGTAAGACCAAATTAGTAAACTCAAACCGGTCCGTAAAAGTGATAAGTTTCAACGTTCCGGATCCTCAACTAATGTCCATGACATTCCTCGACCTCAATGTCACAGTCCAGACAAAGGAGAAATAGGTAGTAAACCAAGAGTTTGGCTACCTTCAAAGAGTCTTCGAGGTTGTCTCCCAACTCTATGGTGTTGAACATATCGCGCATGTGTCTCACTTTAGTTTTGCGGCCTTTGAATACTCTATGGAAAAGATTGTCAGGCCAGATGAGATGTCTCTCATTTGGGTCGAAATCTGTCATTCCAAAATTCAATCCAGTAATGCACGCATAGTCGCGTGCCGTAAAGCGGAGGGTTCGCTTGGATATTTGGAACCACGTCTCATTCGGGGTGATCTCATCACCCGTCAACTGACGAGCCAATAAGTGATGTAGGGCACTGTTTGTACTTCCATTTCTCTTATGTTTAATGTAACGGCCAACAACTTCCACCGTAAATTCATTATACACTTCTTGATACCGTCTTGGATTGCCCGCAAAGTGCCGAAATACTTTCGTTATTTCTTTGAATATGGCCTCACGACAATATAAATTGAATAATTTGTTATGATGATGCAATGTCGGTCTCATCCATTCACAACCGGGCTGCAATATAAACACACAAACCATAAGGAAGGAAGTTCGAGTGCTCAAACCAACAAAATCACTAAACAAAAACATATAAAACAGTCTCGGGTCAACCCACGACAGGGTAACCCACGATGGGTCTGCCCACGCCGGGGTAACCCACGATGGGCTGCCCACGATGAGTGCCACCGTGGGTACATAAACACCCGCCGTGGACAACCCCGTTTCTCACATTCAAAGTACAAATTTTACCAATAAATCTTAGAAATAACATTACCTATACTCATACAATCATATACATTATTCTTATATTCAATAAATCGGACATAAATACACATTTAGAAGCATACATTTTTCAAACCCAAAATTTAATTTCGTATGGAATTTAAGCACTAACCGATGGTTCATTGTCAACGAGTGCTACTTCCTCCTCGCCGGAATTAGATGTCGACGTCGTTGACTCTCCATTGTGGTCGGATTGGTTGCTCATTACCGGCGTGTGTGTGTGTGTGCTGTCGAAGTGAGAATCGTGGGTGAGAGAGTCGTGGGTGTTGAGGGTTGAGAGAAAGAGAGAGAGAAAGTGATGTGTGGGTGACGAGTCTAAATTTTGAGCTCTTTTCGAGTCTTGTTATAGGTCTAGATCGAGTCGTTTTGTGTCTTTTTGTGTGTCTTTAGTGTCTAGGAGGACACATTGTGAAGGCAGGGACGAACAGGGCAAACAATGATGAAAAAGAGAAGAAAAGGGCAATACACGACCATATTCCGCAAGAGAGGTCCGGGCACAGATACAATGCACTTTGGGCAAGGGAATGGAGCTTGCAGCTTGGGCAAAGAAGCGCATATTCAACACTAAAGTTGTTCCGCTTCACCACCTGACCAAATCAAGTACCGCATGGTATCTGGCCATTGGGCAAGGAGAGAAGTGAAGAAGGCAAGGCGCAAGGCAGAGCAGAGAAGAAGAAGTGCACGTATTGGGCACGGAGGTGTATGAAGTCAAGCATTTACGAGAGAAGAGTTCGGAGCAAGAAATAGATCAACCAAAGAGGAAGAGTGGAGAGCAAGTAAGAGATCAACCTTATCCAAGTAGCCGATAAGGATGGAATTATTTCCTCCCTTATCCATGAAGATTCGTCCAAATCAAAATCTGCTTAATAAGGAAAGTCTCTTGGTCAACAGAAGCTGCTAGAAGACAGCTAGCAGACAGCTCGCCCAACCCTAGCTGCCAACTAACTTACCTAATGGGCTTAGCCTCCAAGACCCACGAATTTCACCTCTAGAAATACTCCTAGATAGCAAACCAGATGTATCTCATGAACTTTTATCTTTCATTATCTTTTGAATCTTTTGCTCTTGTAATATTTAGCCTAAGGTTTACTTTATAGTTTTCGAGAGTTTGGCCCTTCGGGGGCAAACGATCTTTGTACTTTGTTTCCGACGATGTTGGTGTCGTTCGTTATTTTAATTCAAGTTTTTTTTTCTATTTCATTCTTTCTTTTATTGTTCTTTACTTTATGCCTAGGTAGTTAAATGAATATGTGCTTGGGCAAGACGACGCTGCATAAGCATTAAATTTGGATGTTGATTCGAGCAAAGGGGAAAGCTGTATATATATGTGTTCCTGAGGCGTTGGGCAATGATTCTAAATAAGTTCGGTGGTCATGGGTAACTCGGAAGTACAACGAGCCTCGGGCACATACGGATTCCTACATCGTTCAGTGATTTCCAAGTACCAGCCAAGGTTACCCTACGCTCCTTGAGGGCGGTGACTGAGGGTGGCAAACTTGACAAAAGTTGGGCAAGATGTGTTAACGCTGGTGAATGTCGGACAGAGATCCTCGTTATCTCACCTGCGCCGGAACGAGCTCACCTCATGCCCAAAGCTACTTGTTTCGAGTAAGCCCCTTTGAGTGGAACGCCAGGGGGACATGTTGGACAAGTAAGAAGATTGGCTAAGATGTCCTTGTCAAGACTCAAACGTAAGGATGAAGCTGGGCGGACTATGCGGCGTACGTGGCGACGTGACAATGGGGACCCCGTATAGTTTTAGCATATAACCGTTGACACACATACGCACCATATATCCTTGCAACAATGAAGACGTCTTGTTTGTGTAGATTGACTCAACACCCAAACGCAGGTTTGTCTTTATCTTTTATTTATCTTTTAGTTTAACTTTTATTTTCTTGTTTGGCCAAGATGTGTCTGTGCAGAGCCCAAACCTTTAGTGACACCCTGACTAAGAGAAAGCTACACCAACTCCTCGTGGGATCGACCCTATACTTACCACTAACTGTTTTTAGTTGTGGGCATAGGAAAATTATAAATGTATTTTGCACGTGACTCAAACGACGGTCACGTCAGTGGGACTGTGGGGGGTGGGGTAGTTGGGGGGGGGGGGGGGGGGGGGCGAGGGGGCGATAATGAGGAGAGGTATTTTAGTCTTTTAAGTGATTTTGTTATAGAAAACTTATACTCTTATAAAAGAGTGCAAAAAACTTCTACCTTTTATGAAAAGGTATTTGAAAAGAGTAACTTTGTCATCTGATCATAAGTCAATCTGTAACTTCGTCATCTGATCATGCATGACGAACAAACCTTCATATTTTAATCTGCAATTTAGAGTTTTCTTATACAAATGAAATTGACGTCAAAATCTTGCCACCGGAATCTCGCCGCTGGTGTTCGACGATGTAGGCGGTTGGCTATCGGGCCAGAGAAATAGAGAGATGGAGAAGGGGCCTCGGTTGGACGAGAGAGAAAGAGAGAAGAGAGAAAAACATTTAATTTCTTTTACTTTTTTTCTTTTTTTATTCTTCCTATTTTAATTCATTTATATTATTTTTTGCTAACTCATGTCAAGCGTGGCATCCATGTCATCATCGGGCTCTACGTGTCAAGTCACGTGAGAAAAACGTGCTAAAAAGTTCTAAATTGTCCTACGAATGAGATTAGAAGTTGTAGTCCTACTTGTCAGGCGAGTAAAAAGGAGTTTTTATTGTTAAAAGTGCAAAATCTGCGGCCTGTTTTTACAATTAGCTCTCTAGAATTAAGTACTTGCATGGTGGAACTGAATTTGTAATTACACATGCAGATTTAAAACCGAGTAACATTCTCTTGGATCAAGAGTGCACACGGACACATGGTAGCCCACGTCGGCGATTTTGGATTTGGCCAAAATTCAAACATTTTACAAAATTTGGCCAAAACGATGGCGATCTGGCCCCCAGGAAAAAAAAAAAAAAAGAAGAAGAAGACGACATTTTCTAATGAATTAACATTTCTGTTAGCATTCAGATTAACTTGCACCAGTTTTAAAACATTGATGGGTGGTATGTCCAAAATCAAACAATTAATGTAGTTCAATAAAAAACAATAGAGAGAGAATCGTATTCACAAATTGAATCACAATAATATTATGGTTTATATATTAACCAATTAATGCAAAAATATTACGCTATCACTCCAAACTTTAATAAACATTTTGTCATTTAGCCAAAATACATGAATACATCTGAAAATTTATTCATATTTAAAATTACAATAGAACATATATACGCACTGACGCACGCAACAGACGAGTGAACGACACACGCATTATTTATTAAAAATACCAAAAGGCAATTTCTATTCTTAATTGTTTCATTATTTATTTGTATTCATTAGGGTTTGAGTGAAGGTGAGCCTCAACAGTTTGGAGGAAAGCCTTAGCACCCTCTTTTCCTTTCTTGATCTTCTCTTGTATGGCATTGCGGTTATCACCTTTAGTGTGGTATTCGGTGATAGTTTTATAGGTTGAACCACCATCTGGACTAGCTTCAATTTTGATCGCAGTTAAGACAGACTCAAAATTGTCACCCATAAGATCCCCTTCGATCACTTTAAATTTGTAGACGTGATTTGCCTCATCCACTTCTTCAATTTTGTGCTTCACGGTCATGATGTTGCCCCCTATAACAATATGATAATACAACGGATTAGAATAACTATTGACTTTATATAAAATTTTATGTACGATTTTGCAGTAATTACCTTCATGAAAAGTAATCACCATAATAGATCCAGCTCCTCCATTGCCCTCTGTAAATTCAATGCTCTTGAAAACAGTAGGCAAAATCTTTGGCAAAAGGTTGTGTGCATCAAGAATGTATGCTTTGAACAATCTAGTTGGTGGGATTGAACAAGTGAAGTCTTGCTCCTCAACAATCACACCCATAATTGATATGTATACTTTTTTCAAGAAAAATGTATATTAAATACTTAAAATACAGAAGAAGAGCTAATTGAGATGTGTTTTATTGGAGAAATAGAGGCTCTTTTTATAAGTGAAGACAGGGTTAGAAGTGTGATCTTTGATGAAATTTTTAATCAATTTTTCATAAGACTTTTTTATCCTTCTTTTTGTTTATTCTCTTCTTTCTAGACGATTACGATGAAAACTTAACATTTTGAAAATTATTCAAGACTAGTCAAATATATCTGTTAATATTTTATATTAAAATATTTCCAAGTGTTATTCCATATATATATATATATATTATACTACCTCCGATCTCTAAGTCTTTTCTTAATAGAAAGTGGCACGGGCATTAAAAAAAAAGTTGTTGAGTTAATTATGAGTAGAAAAAAAGTGATTAAATTTATTGTGGATGGAGAAAGGGTCTCACATTGAGGGTAGTGATATATTAATTAATTGAGATAGTAGTGGACCATATGTGATATTTTAGATAAATAAGTTGATAAAGTAAGGATAAGAGATAATAATTTGTTGTGGAATAGTGTCCAAAAGTAGGTAGGAAAAAACTTGGGACCGTCCCAAAAAGAAAAGATAGGAAGAAACTTGGGGACCGGAGGTAGTATTATATTATATTAAATAGAGCGGTAATATATTTTACAGTATCCAATAAATAAACGATGAGAATATTCTTCATTCCTACCCAGCTCGAAAAATAAATTGCTCATTGTTAGATCTAAATACTTTATGCATATAAAGATGTTGTGTTATTGGATATCTTAACACAGTTAGTATAACAGAAAATAATAAATTCGGTTTGGTTTTGCAACCTATGTCTGGGAGCATTTGCCCAACAGAGAACCAATCCACTATTAGAAGAAATAGCTACAGAGGATCTTACACATACAAGCCGTCACATTATGCTACCCTGTCGCTCACCCTCTTCCTAACTCCACGTGAATTAGTGGTTGCTAGAACCGCAATCACACAAGCTAAGTTTGAACTGTAGTCCAACACTTAACTCTCTCTACAAACTGAATTTATCAAAGATAAACTCTCACTAATTCGTGCACTAAATTATAATACTCTCAAGAAAGTATATTTACTCAAACAATAAAACAGAAGGCTCATCATCACTATGTTGATGTCGAATATATATAGGTTTGAAACCATAGATCTCTTCGCCATCATGTCAATCTTCTTCGATCTTCTTTCCTTGTGAGGATAAGGCTTGTGGAACACGTCACGTATCTGCTAATAAAATATATTCTCCGTATCTAAGATAAACATGAAAAAAATCCCGCAAAATCCGCACAGATAAGGAAAGTCTCTGCCAAACTGTTTCAAGTTCCCGTAACACAGACCGAATCACACTTCACAGAGTTTGATCTATGCAGTGGCTTGACACACTTCAGCTGTACTTTTAGCTACATAAATTTTGCCAACATATATAAGCAGCATCACCTCTTGAGTAGTCATGTCTTAAATTCAACACTCTCCATATCTTAAGCCAATGGTTGTGTACTATGATCCTTTTAAACTATGTATTTAATTAATTCATGCTATCATGTCATATTAAATATATATTGTCGGTTATAAATATAAAGAAAAAAAAATTGTTATATTAATACTATTAAATGAAATAATATAAAATAACATAACGAATATCAAACGGATCAAGGGCAAGTAGTAATTCATTAGAGTCCTTCGCAATGGACAGAAGGAAAAATCAGGCTCGCATACTAAACATAATAAATAGTACTACTAGTTAAATAGTCTTTTCGCGTGATTGGTTTGCGGAACATTGTAATTTCTGATTATATTTGATATATAAAAGTTTTTGCTCCATAAAAAATACTAATTCCCTTTGTCCAAGAAAATTTGGTACCTTTCGGTGTGGAGACATGGATAAAAAAAGTGAGATAATAGGGGTCACATTTTTCGTAGACAAACGGAAAAGGAAAGATGATCGCGGAGAAGGGAAGATAAACACACTATGCCTGGACGAAAGAAAGATGATCACATTCTGAGTATGTGATTTTCTTGTTTGTTTGTGTGATACTGAGTTGATAATTTTTCAGAAACTGTATCAGCTAAATTTTTCTATCCAATATATATATATGAGTGAAACAAATTAATATTTCTTGATCAACGTCTCAACGATATCACATCTTCTCTGTTTTCTTAGTCTTCTCTGTTTCTTTAACCTTTCCTTTCAAGTATAAAGTCTTCTCTGTTGGAGCAGTTCAGGTGGCAGACATAAAAATCTAAAAATCTATCTCCACTCATAATAAGAAAAAAAAAATTATATCTATCTATCAACCATTAATCCAACGCAAACTAGTTTAGTACACAAAAATTGCGGAACTATTTTTTCAATCAAATTTTTGGAGACCGAGGGTATATTAAATATATCATTCTATGACTTGACCGTATATAAGTTAAATGGACATTTAACTTGACCGCCGACCTGGTTAATTAATTATCAACAAAATTGTGCGGAGCTAATTAAACAATTAGTTAATACGTTTGTATTTTTTACATGGATGTTTATCAAATCATCTTCTTTTTTCTTTTTTTAATATTGTATCATGTATAAATCCGTGACATCTACTTTCAGTCCGTACTGAGTAAACCTTTGTTCATGTACAATAATCTTCAAATTATATAGGACAAACAGACCATATTTTTTAAGTACAAGTATAACATATTCGACCTATAGAGACGGTGGCAGAGATTAAATTGATCTTCCTCCTTTTTTTCCCTATATATGGCTTCACAACCGACACATATTTATCCAAGTCACGATGATAAGTCAATGGTTAAAGGTTGCACGAAATGGATGTAAAAAAAGGTGAATTAATAAAACGATTGGTCATCATCCCAACAAAAAAAATATCTGAACTGTATCTAGTGTGGGAAAGACTGAGGATGATCGAATAATCCAAACTAGTGTGTAGTCCGTCAAAAATCGACGAGAAATTATTATTTAATAAAATTAATAAAATTTAATATGTGATAATATAAGAAAGATATTGTTTGTTAATTATTTTTTATTTATTTCAGTAATACCCATTAAAAATTCAAACTTAATTCACAACTATTTTTTATAGATAATTTTCAGAGCCCTCTTTCTTGTCAAAACTGTTGTGAGACAAAAATTATTTACTTCTCAAAGAGATTGTCTTGTGTTGATTTTGTATGAGAATTGAGGCGGTCTTTTTTATAACAGATATCTATATGTCTCCCTAAATTATTAAAAAAAAAAAAAAGTTGTCCCGCTAATACTGAATCGGTTCCTCAATGCGCACAATTCTGAGTCGGAATTTGCCCGTGGACAAATTGTTAGTAAATTTACTGCTAATTTTCCAACACATTTAACGGTTTCCAACGGAAACGATTAATCAAACAATTTGAGACGGTATATTTAGGATTATTCAAACTTGTTTGAAATTTATATACCCGTACTTGTTTCAAACCCGATTAAAAAAATCAGTCATCTGTGTTTCTTTGTAAAAAAAATCGTATAGCAATACCCGTCAGTTGGGAATTGGCCCATCTACCACCACGTTCCGGTCTTTACTTTATAAGTGCATAATTGATTAAACTCATTTAGAATTTATATAGACACAAAATTTAATAAAAAAAAATTGATTGTATTATTCATTCTTGTCCTAAACCGTATAGTAATAGTTGTTAATTACAATTATAGATTATGCAAAATTGGAAAGCCGACGATTCTAGATTTTAGAAATTCCATGAAAAGATGCATAAAATGAAAAATTTTCCAAGTTGAGGTACCAGCCGGTTGAAAATTGGCCCGTCTACAACCACGTTTCTGGGCTCGTATACCTAATTAATTGACCGAATTAAAATTAATTATTTTTTATCAAATTTAGAATGTAAATATGCCACGTGGTATCCTAAATTGGTACCCGTCGGTTGAGAATTGACTTGTCTAACTAATTAAATTGACCAAATTAAAATTAATTATTTTTTATCAAATTAAATAAGAATATTAGACTATTTCAAATTTTAATTTAGCCAACCAATAAATTAGCCTAATTATTATTTTAAAGAAATTTGTCAAATTAAATTAAATTAAATTAATTGAACTATATAAATATAGTTATTTATTCGACCACTAATAAATAAATTGATCAAATAAAAATGGTGGTGCAAAATGAGTGATTCTAGATATTTATAGACTTTTTAATAGGCGAAGTTTTATTTAGAAATCAATGTGGGATACAAGATTTTAGTAGATATTTAAAATCTATATATATTTAAAATTTGAAAATCTAAATAAAAAGGAATGGAGGATTAAGAGGGGTGCCAATTAGGATTTTTTCAAAGCAAGAATTATTTTCCTTTTAGTAATATAATACACTGCTAATTTCCGACACATTTAACGGTTTCCAACGGAGACGATTAATCAAACAATTTGAGACGGTATATTTAGGATTATTCAAACTTGTTTGAAATTTATATACCCGTACTTGTTTCAAACCTGATTAAAAGTCAGTCATCTGTGTTTCTTTGTAAAAAAAAATCGTATAGCAATACTCGTCAGTTGGGAATTGACCCGTCTACCACCACGGTTCCGATCTTTACTTTGTAAGTGCGTAATTGATGAAACTCATTTAGAATTTATGTAAATACAAAATTTAATAAAAAAAGTTGATTGTATTATTCATTTTTGTCCTAAACCATATAGTAATAGTTGTTAATTACTATATAGTTGTTAAAAAATTTTGGTCAAATTAAATTAAATTAATTGAGCTATATAAATATAGTTATTTATTCGACCATTAATAAATAAATTGGTCAAATAAAAATGGTGGTGCAAAAGATGAATGTTTCTAGGTATTTATAGACTTTTTAATAGGCGAAGGTTTATTAAAAATCGATGCGGATACAAGAGTTTAGTAGATATTTAAAATCTATATATGTTTAAAATTTAAAAATTTAAATAAATATGAATGAAGGATTAAGAAAGATGCCACATAGGATTTTTTTAAAACAAGAATCATTTTCTGTTTAGTAATATAAATAACTAGCATATAACCCGTCGAAAATCGACGGGAATAAATTATTTAATAAAATTATTAAACACAATATGTTTGGTTGTTATAAAATTCTTTTATGAGTTTTTCTTTTTAGGTGTAAGTTTTCAAAATCATTAGTTTCTTTTTTAATTCAATCGTTCCAAGTTGTTATCGCAACAAATGACGGTGATAATGAATATAGTGTTTATCCACCCAAAAAGATTATGAATATATAGTCGTAAATCTTTCAAATCGATTAATAAGTAAATATTTTTCTACTCATTTTCATCCCCTATAAAAAAAAAATCAACAGGAATCAAATCTTTTTTTAAGATACAATATTGATAGAATTTTTTTGACTATGAAAATATTTAGCACAATTTTTTTTTTCTAAAAAGTTGAACTGTCATTTGGAATCGGCCCGTCAACTACCATAGTTCCAGGTTGGAATTGTCCCGTCGACCACGGTTCTAATCCAAATTTAATTAGAAAGTAATTAACTATTTGTTATTGTCCTTAACCCCTATAGTATTATTCACTATCTATATATCTCTCATCTCTCTCTCACTGCTCGCTCCTTCTCTTGTCCCGTTCTCTTCATAAAAAGCTAAAAGTTCAATAAAGGAAAACAATTCTTAATGTTGTTGATCGCAACACATGACGATGATATTGAACCTAGAGTTTATCCACCCAAAAAGATTCTAAATATATAGTCATAAATCTTTCAAATCGATTAATAAGTAGTAAATGATTTACTACCCATTTTTGTCTCATATAGAAAAAAATCGACGGAAAATTATTATTCAATAAAATTATCAAATCTATTAGACAATAGTGATGACTATGAAAATATTTAACGTAATTTCATTTTTAAAAAAAGTTGAACCATTGTTTGGAATCAGTTCGTCGACCGTCACAGTTTCAGATTGGAATTGTCCTGTCGACCAAAGTTCTAATCCAAATTTATTTAGAAAGTAATTAACTATATATTCTTATTGTTAACCACTATAGTATTATTCGCTATCTATATATCTCCTCTTTCTCTCACTACCCGCTCCTTCTCTTGTTTCTTTCTCTTCATTAAAGGCTAAAAAATTCAACTTAAGAGTCGTTTTCCTTTATTGAAGATTTTCTGTCAATAAGAATAAAGGTGATGTTAAATATTATACATTATGAAATTAACATATGTTTTTTTTTTTTTTAAAAAGTGAACCGTCGGTTGAGTTTTTAATATGCAGAGAAGAAATTTTGAGATTGGTGGAGGAGAGCTATTAAAATGTCCAAATTTATTGAATTTTTTTCATGAGATTCCAAATTAATTAATTATAAAAATAGATATCTATTAAAATTAAGAATGTATATCTATTAAAATTTGATGATTTAATCACATTACCATATATATAATAGAAAATATGGTAGAAATCTATATATGTTATTCATATATAATAGTAGTAATATAATATAACATAAATAAATATTATAAATATTGATTTTAATTTAAAAAAAATTGAAAATTTAGATAAATGAGAATTAAGGAATTTGGGGTGCCGCCACATAAGATTTTTTCAGAGTCGTTTTCGTTTATATAATATATAAATAGATGTTGTCTCAATGAATGTTTTAATTTTTAAATGTTCAAACTATTTACGAAAAACAATTATTTATGGACAAATTAAATAATTAATAAATTATTACCAAAAACAATTATTTATTCAACCAACTAATAAATTGGTTCCCTATAAAAAAATAATTATTTATTCAGCCAACTAATAAATTGACCAAATTAAAATAAATTAAACTATAACAATGTAATTGTTTATTCGGCTAATTAATAAATAAACTGACCAAATAAAATTGTTAGTGTAAAAGATGAGAAAATATGCATTAGGTATTTATATGCTTTTAAATAGGTGAAGTTTAATTGAAAGACACAATATTTTAGTGGATATTTAAAATCTATTATTTTATATTTAAAAATTGAAAAATTTAAGAATTTTGATAGATAGGAATGAAGAGATTTGGAGGGTGTCATATAGGATTTTTGATGTAAATGATGATATAATGACAATGATGATGATACTATATAGTATGTAGATTTTTCATTAAGATAATAATTGGCCATTTAATAAATGGGTTCCCTACAAAAAATAATTACTTACTCGGCCAACTAATATATTGGTCAAACTCAATTAAATTAAATTAATTAAACTATAAAAATATACTGTTGGGAAATTTATTAGTATAAGTTTTGATGAATTCCAAAACCGGTTGACCTCAACCGAGTAGATGTTGTCAGTACCTAATGTTAGAATTTAGGCACGCTGTTTGAGCAAAGTTAGGATTTTATCTTTACAGGTCTCCAGCTGAAGATGGCAACAAGGCGTCACTCAGACAGAACATCAGTTGTGAAGAAAGACAACTGAGAGTTCATTTGTTCAGATGTAAACAAGGGGAAGTCTTCAGAACATCAGTTGAAGGAAACCAACTGAGCGTTCATCAGATGAGAAACAGTTGAAAGGAAGAGAACATCAGATGAAAAAGAAATCATCTGAGGGTTCAAACCCAACTGAGTAAAGAAGTGGAAGACAACTGAGGGTTCAGTTTCAGAACCTCAGTTATAGAATCTGAACAAGGAGTTCAACTGTTTTGAAGTTCAAAGTCAGCTGAGAACTCGACAGATCGGAACATCAGCTGAAGATCACTCAGATGAAGGTCAAGACTTTCAACCGACAAACCGAAGTTGACTGTCAAAGATTTGAATTTCAAAAGGAAGTCACATGAGGGTTTGACCGTTCAGTCATTACCCCATTTGGCCCAACACAAGGCTGTCTCAGATGGAAAGCAGAAGAGCACAGATGCCATATCGGGAAAGTCTGCAGAGATGAGAGACAAGCCATCGCATTCAATCGATCAGAGATCAACTGCTCCTCCAACGGCTAGTTGATTCTCTCCGCCTATAAATAGAGGCATCCTCTCATTCGAGAATAACAGACATGCAGATAGACACATAGACGACGAAAAATTCAAGAGCTTTCTCGAGAGAAATCAAAGAAAATCTACAACATCATCATCTAAGAGCATCAGCAGCTGAGAGTTCCAATTTGAGAGAACATTAGTAGCTGAGGGTTCCTAGAATTCGAAACTGTTTTTGATCTTAGGTTGAGTGTTTATTCGTTCAAGCCTTAGATTCAGCTCTCATTCTTGATCGAGCTGTAGTTGGAAATCCTACCCTTTCTCACACCCTAAAAAGTGTGCTAGGACCTTACTCTTCCTGTAATTGAGTAGTCAGGTCGTCAAGTACCCGCAAACTTGACTTAGGCTGTTTAGTGCCCGGAAACTAAACTGTAACGGTTGCTCAGCCCGCGTAAGCTGAGTGGTTCTGTCCAGAAGAACTTGGACTGAGGTGTGTGGACTCACATCTCCCCGTGGACGTAGGAGTTCTCTCCGAACCACGTAAATCTTGTGTGTCGTGTTTTCTTTTGTGTTCAGTCTTTATTATCATATCTTAACTGACAATCTAACCGCATACAATCTGCATACTTTCACAACAATAGTTTTGGTTTTGACCAACCGTGCATAAAAGTGTGAGTTTGATTTTACGAGTTTATTTTCCACCACATTCCGCACAGCACCAACCTTCCAGCTGAGGTTGCTTACTCAGCTGTGAGATCCCAACTGAGTCCTCTCACTCAGTTGAAGTTGATTTCAAGTGTTAAGTTTTTCGAAAGTTGAAAAATCCTAACTGGTGTATTCCCCCCCCCCATACACCAGTAACTCGTATCGGGACCATCAAGTGGTATCAGAGCAGTGGTTCAAAAGACTGCTGACTCTGTTTCACGAGGTGTGAATTCGAGAATTTTCTTCAGTGGTCAACTGAACAGATCTTTTCACGCTAGTGCATTCTTGCTCGCATTTTTTTGTTGTCCTGTTTTTGTTTGTGCAGATGGACGTCAAGGACAAGATCACAGTCATGTTCTCTGTTGTCAACTATACATCATGGAGAACTCGAATGAAGAAGATCCTTTTGTCCAAGCATCATAGGATGCAACAAGTTCTCACATCTGGACCAATCGTCATACGAGACAGAATACTTCGCACTCCCACAAATCCCAACGATGGAGATGCAGTGGTGGAGTATGTGGAGAAACAGCCAGAGGACTACACTCCGGAGGAGGCCAAGGTGAGCCAGCTGGATATCTGGGCTCAGAGCACAATAATGTCCACGGTTGGACAAGATTATCTGCCCTGGATAGAGGAGTGTGAGACCGCAAAAGAGATGTTGGACATCCTGGCCTCGCTAAGTGAAGGAAGCGACGAGACAAAGGAAAACAAGTTCTCGCATGCATGTCAAGATTTTGACAATTTCAGTCTGCGACCTGATGAGACTATAGATCAGCTAGAGCTTCGATTTATGGACATCATCAGAAGAATCCAATCCATCCGGAAAGGAAAATACACTCTAAGAGAAATAAACCTCAAAGTGTTGCAAGCTCTACCGGCTGAGTGGGATACTTTCACAAATATCCACGAGAGCCGAGCTGACCTAGGTGAAATGGGAACTGAAAGATTGTTCTCAATCTTGAAAGGAAATGAGTATAAGGTCAACAGAAGGAGGTCGCGGCCCTCAAGTCAGACAAATAGAATTGAGGACGTCGGCTCAGCATCAAAGTCAATTGCCCTCCGAGCTGACTACTCAAAGTCGAGATCGTCAAGACCAACCAGGTCGGCTGACACGACTGCAAAGGAGCCAAGCAGAGAAGAACTGCAACAGAACATTGCAGCGTTGTCAAAGAAGTTAGCCGATATGGATACTCGGTTCGGCAAATATAAACGTTTCTCTAAATCAAACCGAACTCGAGACAGTTCGAAGCCAGTCACCAATGGTTGCTTCGAATGCGGCAAGGAAGGACACTTCAAAGCCGATTGCCCAGACCTCTCAAAGAAGGAAAGAGAAGCACTGAGGGCGAAGCAAACTGCAAAGAACAAGGCCATGGTAGCTGAAGAGGCAGCTGACGATATGGACATCTTCACAGACACTGAAGATGAGGATGACCTGACCTCTACTAACAAAGTCATCAGTCCGGATCAATGCTTCATGGCACTTGGAACCGACCAAGATGATATTGAGGTACAATCTAATCTTGCTCGCTTAAATTCTTCCAATACTTCTAACATGCAGGAATCTATGAACGATGAGTTGGAACCCTCCTGGAATGATTTTCAAGAACTCAGTGAGGAACTGCATCAGCAGTCGGTTGAGTTTAAGAGTCTTCAAGCCCAGTTCGCCAAGCTTGAAGATTCCTTAACCGAAAAGGACGATCTAATCAAGAGACAAGCTGAAGAAATTGACCAGCTGAAAAGTCAACTGAGTATAGCCAACCAAACCGAGACTTCAACCGATGAACAGTTGAAGGAACAGATCAAGGCACAGAACGAACAGTTGAACAAGCAAGAGGCTCAGATCGACCAACTGATGAAGACATCAGATGCCCAGACCGAGCATATAGCTGTTCTTCTCAAGGATCTTCAGACTGAGAAGGACAACCTGACAAAGCTATATCAGTCATCCGAAATCATCGAGAATCTCATCAAATACAGACGGCAAACGGATGATGTGTCTGGACTCGGATACGACGTAGCAAAGGACACTGGAATTCCACCAGCTACCTTCACCAGGGCTGAGGAAGTCATGGTTGCCAAACCTAACACAGTTGAGTATGCAACTGAACAAACACCCTCACAACTGATAAAGGTAACTACGGGTGAGAAAGGCAAAGGAGCTGCAGATGGAGCACCAACGAAACAGTCCCTGGAGTCTACAACCGAGGGGGAATGTTCCAAGACTCAATGGAGGAACTGGAGACGTCGGAGTCGCAATCAAGCTCAAAATCGACAACATATCCAAGCTCAGAACCGATGTGATAACCGACCAACAAACCAATCACAGCAGAGATGGAACCAACAGAACCGACCAAGCTTCAACCGACATAATCAACAACGGTTCCATCACCACAACAATCAGAGGTTCCAACAGAGTCAACCTATGTGGAAAAGTTACGACAGCTATGGTTACTCATGCCACAACATGAATCAACATCCGGGCATGAACAGCTATCGTCAACAGCCAAGGCAATGGAATCAGAATCAGCCAAGAAGATTCCACAATGGCGTCCGACCTCACAGACAAACTCAACAGGATAAGAATCGCCATCAAAACAGGGGGAAAGCCTCACCTCCTAAAGCCCAACATGGGAGAAATCCAACTCCTCCCAAGAAACAGAGCATCATTTCAAACAACAAGCCTAAGGATAACCGGGGTGTTGTTATAATTGATGAAAATGGGCAGATCATTTGGAATGACAAGGCTATTCGAGTGTACAGAGAAAAGCGACGCACGGTTCCAGCGGGAACTGGTTCTAACCCTCCAGGACCCAACTGAAATTGGGGACCTAAGCGAGTTTCTCCTTGCAGGTACAGGAGAAACAGCTGAGGAAGAAGAAGGCGTCTACAACAATGTGGGTGATGGATAGTGGATGCTCGAAACACATGACAAATCTGAAGGATTTGCTTGGAAGTTTCGTGAAGAAAGAAGGTCCATCAGTTACTTTTGGTGATAACTCAAAAGGTTATACCAGAGGTTACGGTACCCTTGAAACCAATCATGTTTCAATTTCTAATGTCTCTTTTGTTGATGGATTGAAGCATAACCTGCTCTCCATCAGCCAATTCTGTGATAATGGGTTCTCTGTCAAGTTTGATGCACAGGGTTGCAGAGTTAAAGATGTCGGATCAAAGCAAGTGATATTGTTGGGAAATCGATCTCCAACAGGGAATGTATACTACGCTGACTGGAACAGCAGCCTCCCTGACACTTGCCTGTTGTCAAAGAACAGTTCGGATGTGAGCTGGCTGTGGCACAAAAGGCTCAACCATCTGAACTTCAAGACGATGAACCGACTTGCCAGACAAGAACATGCAAGAGGCATACCTAACCGAGTGTTTTCAACAACACACATCTGCAGTGCATGCCAGCTGGGAAAGCTCGCTAGAACCTCCTTCCGGTTGAAGTCAACTCCTTCAACTGACCGAGTGTTACAGCTGATCCACATGGATCTCTTCGGGCCAGTTACACCAAAAAGCATTAATGGAAACGAATATACATTGGTTGTAACTGATGACTACTCAAGATATACGTGGACCATCTTCATGCGCCACAAAAGTGAGACCCGAGATGAGCTGCCCAAGCTGATGGATCGGATATCGAACCAACAAGAGATGAAGATCATATCTATCAGATCAGATCGTGGAACGGAGTTTCTAAATGAAACCATCATTGAGTATTGCGAGAAGAATGGCATAACTCATCAGACATCAGCCGCGCGTACTCCACAACAGAATGGCGTAGCTGAGCGAAGAAATAGAACTCTGAAGGATGCAGCCACATCCATGTTAGCGAGCTCAGCACTGCCTAAGAGATTTTAGGCTGAAGCGATCAACACAGCATGCTACACACAGAATCGATCTCTTCTCACCAAGCGGTTGGGAAAGACACCCTACGAGCTGTGGAGACGCAGAAAGCCAGATATTTCTTATTTTCGTGTTTTTGGATCTAAGTGTTATATTCACAACAATGGGAAGACTCAGTTGAAAACCTTTGATGCCAAAGCTTCGAAGGGCATATTTCTTGGATATGCAGCTCGGATCAAGGCATATAGAGTTTTCAACAACAGCTCTCGTGTTGTGGAAATAACACCTCATGTTAGTTTTGATGAATCTACCTTCGAGTGCAGGGAACAGGTAAAGGAACAACACGCGGATCCAGCTGTTCTACTAGTTCTCACCAGATCGCAAGCTCTTCGGGAAAAGAACCGAGCTGAACCACTGGTATGGGCAACTGAGGATGAGGACCCATACTCCTCTGAAGATGAATGCGAAGACCTCAGCTCGTCCCTAGGGGGAACTTCAGCTGATGTCCCTCCAACTGCATCAGCATCCGATGCCCAACCGAACTCAGCTCGATCTATTGTAAATGTTGAGGATCCAGACTCAACAGCTGATCAATCACCAGCTCTGAAGACTCCAACTCAGATGTCTGAACAACCACTGTTGGAAGAAGAAGGAAGACGCAACCGAAGATGGTATGAAGTTCATTCCACCAACGACATCATCGGAGATCCAACCGAGGGTGTGCGCACACGGAGCAGAGTTGCAAATCCAGAATCAATCGAGGAAGAATCCAACACTTATGCCCAATATGCTGAGGAATTGGCAGTTCTAGAGGAGTTCGAGCAAGCTGGAGATGTTGCCATGATTTCTTGCTATGTAGCTGATGTTCCAGAACCGAAGAATGTTGGGGAAGCTCTCAATTGTGTCCACTGGACAACAGCCATGCAAAAAGAATTGAATGAGTTTCTACGCAACTGTGTATGGGAGTTGGTAGAAAGACCAAATGGTGTCAAGGTGATTGGACTAAAGTGGATTTTCAAAAACAAGAGAGACGCCATTGGATTCATTGTGAGGAATAAAGCAAGGTTGGTAGCTCAAGGATACTGCCAACAAGAAGGAATTGACTTTGAAGATTCCTTTGCACCAGTTGCAAGGCTGGAAGCCATCCGGATCTTTCTAGCTTATGCCGCACATCACAAGTTCAAAGTATATCAGATGGATGTGAAGTGTGCATTCCTCAATGGAGATATAAAAGAAGATGTATATGTTGAACAACCTCCTGGTTTTGAGACTGGAGATGGAAGAGTGTACAAGCTGAAGAAAGCTATCTATGGTCTAAAGCAAGCACCAAGAGCATGGTATGACACTCTTTGTGAATTTCTTCTGGACTTGGGGTTCAAACGAGGTTCAGTTGATAAAACTCTGTTCACCATCAAAGTTGAAGAAGATATACTTGTCGTGCAAATTTATGTCGATGATATCATTTTCGGGTCCAAGTCGGAGGAGTTGTGCAAGAAATTCTCCGATCTTATGAAGGAAAAGTTCGAGATGTCAATGATGAACGAGATGAATTATTTCCTTGGATTACAAGTGAAGCAGTCACCTGAAGGGATTTTCATCAACCAGTCCAAATATACAAGGGAGCTCATCACCAAGTTCGAATTGCAGACAAGTAAGACAACCAAGATCCCTATGAACACGAACTGGAAGATCGAACCAGGAGCTGAGGGAAAGCTCCTTGATGCCAGCCAGTATAGAGGGATCATCGGTTCGCTGCTCTACCTAACTGCCAGCCGACCAGACATTTCATACGCAGTTGGAGTGTGTGCTCGTTTTCAAGTCCAACCAAGAGAAGCACACATGTTGGCAGCAAAGAACATCATTAAGTATCTGAAGGGAACTGTCAATGTTGGATTGTGGTACCCAACTGATGACAATATCCAGCTGACTGGATACTCAGATGCCGACCTAGCAGGAGATCGGTTGGACAGAAAGTCTACTTCTGGACATTGTCAGTTCATGGGAAGCAAGCTGGTTTCATGGTTCTCCAAGAAACAAGCGTGTTTTGCTACTTCGACAACCGAGTCAGAGTACATGGCTGCCGGAAGCTGTTGCATGCAAGTATTGTGGCTGAAGCAGCAGCTGAGAGATTATGAAGTCTCAACTGGACAGGTTCCCATACATTGTGATAGCTCGAGTGCCATAGCTATCTCTCTAAACCCTGTTCATCACTCTCGGACTAAGCATATCGATATTCGTCATCACTTCATCCGAGATCATATTGAGAAGAAGGATGTGTCCATGGAGAAGATCCCAACTGAGATTCAGAGAGCTGACATCCTCACCAAACCTCTTCCTGAAGCCCGGTTCAAGATGCTGTGTGATCTTCTAGGACTTTTGGATCCGAGCTAAAGAGTCATCCGAGCTGAAGAATCGGATATCGACTTAAGGGGGAAGCTCAGATGAAGGGGGAAGCTCAGATGAAGGGGGAAGCTCAGCTGAAAGGGGAATATCAGATACGAATTGCCAACTGAGGACATCAAACGTCAGCTGAGGAGATGAACTTGAGTCAGCTGATGGTACGCTGCAACAATGGAACAGATGTCAGCTGAACAGACGAACTCGAGTCAGCTGATGGTATGCGGCAACTGAGGAATTCAACAAATGAACACAGCTGATTCAGACATCAGCTGTCAGGTATCATTTATGACTGAAGGTGTTATATTCTTAAATGAGAATGTTTGAAATAAATTCAAACATTCCTGTGCTAGTCAGTTATATTAAAATAGCCATCATGTCGCATTAAATGTAAAGTACGGCTGAGCATCCATAGCCTACTTTATAGTGCAACTGGGCTGACATGAAACTGTACACCTTCTCACGCGCTGGTTGGAACTCAGATCAAAACGTCGAGTCAAAGATAGTCAACAGTCGCGTAATCCCAGCCGTTGATGGATTCGCGCCATTTAACCCCAGCCGTTGATCTCATCCAAGTCAAAGACCTATATAAGGCGAAAAATCAGGAAGATATCTCCTTCTTTCCTCATTCGTGCTTATCAATCATACTATTCATCGTCTTCCAGTTTTTCTGCCTAACCCTTTTCTGCAAATAGATTTCTTCCTCCCCTATATATTTTACCTTTGTAGTGATTTAATGGCACCCAAAAGCAAAAGAATGGCATCATCCGGACCTTCCCTCGTGCCTACAACGTATGAAGAGTCGTTCGATATGTTAGTATCGAAGATTCACTTCGAGCAGATCCTCTCCGACGAGGATCTAGAGTCGCCGGTCCTAGCCCCTCTCGCCAACACTCTCCGTGAGAACGGACTTCTGGAATGAGCCAAGCTCTGTCCCTCTCACTTGCTCAGGCGTCAAGTCGGAGAATTCTACGTCAATCTTCTTCGCCCCCTTGACGGTTCAGAGGGAGTTTCTACGACGGTGTCCTACCGACAAAGGGATGTTCCGGCAAGGACAATACGTCGTGTCTCCTTCTCCATTGACGTGTCCGATGTCCTCCGATACATCATACCAATCAACCACACCGCCACCGAGTTCCTGGAGAATATTACCGACGAACAGGCGGATGAATTTCTACAGGACGCTCTGATCGAGCCAGAGCGGTTGAGGAGAAACATGCAAAGGACTAAGTTGAAGCCTGAACACCGCCTGCTGTTCGACGCCGTGTCGAAAGTCGTGTTCGGATACAGTGGCGCGTTCGGCGACATCAGCCGACCCAAGTTGAAACAGCTGTTGGCCATGGAGCACCAACACCAAATCAACTGGTTCCAATATTTTTTTGAACCAGTTGATGATGGAGAAGTCGAAGATCTCTGAGACTACGACTGAGTCTGGAGAGAAGCTGCTGAGTGTGAAGGGCACGCTCAACTTCGGATGCAAAATCTCCGCCCTCATCCTCCTCGCAACAAAGGACCGCAACATGGTCTGGGCTGACTGCGAGGAGACGCCGCTGAAGAAGCTGTTGCTGTTCCCGACGGCCAAGAAAGCACAGGAGGTGCTGAGGAGTGTCTACACTCCCAAGGACAAGAGGGAGTCGGGAAGGCCAGCTGAGTCAACAGCTGAGGGAGAACAAGCTGCTGCTCGCCCCACAAAATCCAAAGCCTCACGTCGCCGAGCTGACGTTGAGACGGAGTCAACTGATGAACCTGCCCAGAAAAAGTTAAGGGTAAGGTTCAAGAAGACAATCAAGAAGGCAGCTGAGGTGCCAGCTGATGAGCCAACTGATGTTCCAGCTGACGAGTCAGCTGATGAGCCAGTTGAGGTTCCAGCTGAGAAGCCAGCTGAGGAACAAGCTCCAAACAAGGAGGGAGCGCAGGTCGAGTCCACACCTGCTGAAGAGCGTTCCGAATCCAGCCGCTCAGCTGAGGCCGCATCATTCGAGATCGCACCTCGAGGCCTCGGAGCTGATGAGGCTGAGGGCATGGAGACGTCGGATGCATCCTCCTCATCTGAGGACCTCGAAGATGCTACCACCTCCCCCACAGCTGGAGCAAATGCTGTACCGCCCCCAGAGCCTCTTGCTCTCTCTACCCAAACCGAGCCAGAAATTCCGAGCTCTCAGCTCGATGCCAACATCGTGACCTCTCCTTCGGCCGATGTTGAGGAAACCATTCCACCCTCTTCCCCAACTGAATCCCAAATTCCGAGCTCTCAGCTCGATACCGGTGTTGTGACCGACTCTTTGGCCAACATCGATGAACCTCTTGAACCCGAACCATACAATCTCACCCCCTCCCCGATCAATGAAGCGGAGGACCTGCAGGCTGTTGCTGACGAGCACGAAGGCAGGGTGGCCTACTGCTTTCAAAAGCTGTTGGGTCTATTCCCTGCGGCTCGCGACATGCCCATCTTCGCCACACTGGGAACCGAGCTACTGTACCAGTTCCACCTGATCTTTAGCCAGTGGTATGTCAAGGAAGACACGATCAGGGTACTGAGCTGGGACAGGCTGAAATCTGACGAGTCCCGCATCCGAGCCTACTTCAACTATTCCAACTTGGAGGTGGCGTACAACAACCGGATCGCGTTGCTCACTAGACAGTTGGACCAGAGTCTGGCTGAAGGGAAGGACACAAGGGAGGCAGCTGAAAAGGAGTGTGTCGACTTCCTTGACAGCATGTTGGTGAAATCAGCCGACTTCCTTGAAGATGTCAATGCAGCAGCCGCCGCCGCAAAAGAAGAGGAGGAGAACCTGAAGCTGTACCTGGCAAACCGTCAAGCCATGGTCACAGCTGAGCCTCTAGCTCAGTCTGCTCTAGCCTCTCCAGCTGCTCAGCTCGCTCCTTCAACAGAACAAATCTGCGAGCTAATGGCTGAGAGGGTAAACCAGTTGAGGACCGAGCTGCTCGCCAACCTCCAGCACCAACACGATGACCAGCTGAGGGAGTTGGCAGCTCAAGAAGTGAAGTATCAACAATTGATGGAGGAGAATGCCGAGCTGAAGATGAAGATGAATGATCTCTCCTCCTCCACCAGTCAGGACGTGTCGGAACTGAAATCCACTCTGTTGGGCTTGAAGTCGGAAGTGAATGTCCTCAAGTCCTTGGCTGACTCAAATCTGGCCAAGTCCCAACAGACGCAGGATGCTGAATGGGAGTCCCGGTTCGAGTCGCGTTGGGCTGAGTTCGTTGCATTTCAGACAGAGGTCAACGACAACCTCTCTGTCTTGAAGAAGGCAGAACAAGAGCGCCAGGACTCCGAACTGGCGAAGAAGATCGAACTGGAGTGTGCGGTCGATGAACTCTTCAACCGTGTTCAATCCACCGAGGCCAAACTCAACTCTCTGGACGGTTCAGTAGCAAGCCTTGTTGCTGATGCCAAAAAGGGGGAAGAGAAGGAGAAGGAGGGTGAAGCACAGGAAGAAGAAGAGACCCAAGAAGAAGGAGTGCCAGCTGCTCAACCATCCAAATCTCAGCTGAGGAGAAGGAAGTCTGCTGCTGCCAAGACAACCGAAGTTGGTGGAGCCGAAATGTCTAAGGACTTGGAGCAGGCAAAGAAGATTGGAGTTTCCTACAGCTCCATAGCCGAGATCGCAGCCGAGCTGGATTCTGAACTCGACGGGATAACAACCGAAGAGTGCATTGCAGTGGCCAAGGCTATGGATGTAGAGGAGAAGGACTACATGAACCCGAGCTGGATCAGAAAGTTTGCCGCCAGCCAGGCGAGGAGAATGGTTGTAGAGGAGAAGGACTACATGAACCCGAGCTGGATCAGAAAGTTTGCCGCCAGCCAGGCGAGGAGGGTGAACCAGTTCGAGGTTGAGCTGAAGAAGGTTTCTCAGAACCTGGACCGCAACGTTGCCTCCCGCAGCCGACGCCGCATCAACAGAATCCAATCAAAGGCGGAAGCTCGGTTGAAGCAACAAAGGTTGCCTCTAAAGTCCAAGGTTGAGAGTCGGTTCAGGCATACTGACAAGTGGATGCCGACCGAGTGGAATGAGGATTGGGAGATGTTCAAGCAGGAGTTCGTGAACGACTTCTATTACAGGAAGGTTTACGCAACTGACGACCCAAGGAGAGCGTTCAAAGAGGCGCTGACTGAGTTGCACTCAGGTGACCCGGGCACGTTCAGTCAATTCAGGAGGGCCATGATTGACGTCAACCTGGACTTGAACACTGTTCCAGTTCCCAAGAGGGTTACTTATCGGCCACCTTTTTTCTCGGATTCCAGCAACCCGAACCGTCAGAAGATTGCATCTGAGGCGAGGCAGGTCTGTAAGGAGCATGGAGTGGACATCTCTAAGGAGTCACCTGCTAAGAGGGAAATTTTTGTAAGGATTTTTGGCAAGTATGGGCTACAATACTAGCTCAGTTAGTTTTCTAGCATCTGTTGTAATTTTTTTTTTATTTTTGAGTCTTTATTTTGTAACAATCAGTTGTAATGAAAACTATTCCGTTATAAGATTCACCTTGATGAACAATCCCTCATTATCCAAGCTCTGAATCACAAAGTCTTTTAAATACCATGTTATAACTGTGCTAACCCTTTGATGTTTTATCTTATAGACTGTCTAGAATTTCAGCTGAGATTTTAGATAAGTTAGTGAGGTTTAGATCAGTAGTGGTTTCAAGTTGTAAGTGGTTTTGGCATCATCAAAAAGGGGGAAATTGTTGGGAAATTTATTAGTATAAGTTTTGATGAATTCCAAAACCGGCTGACCCCAACCGAGTAGATGTTTCCAGTACCTAATGTTAGAATTTAGGCTCGCTGTTTGAGCAAAGTTAAGTTTTTATCTTTACAGGTCTCCAGCTGAAGATGGAAACAAGGCGTCACTCAGACAGAACATCAGTTGTGAAGAAAGACAACTGAGAGTTCATTTGTTCAGATGTAAACAAGGGGAAGTCTTCAGAACATCAGTTGAAGGAAACCAACTGAGCGTTCATCAGATGAGAAACAGTTGAAAGGAAGAGAACATCAGATGAAAAAGAAATCATCTGAGGGTTCAAACCCAACTGAGTAAAGAAGTGGAAGACAACTGAGGGTTCAGTTTCAGAACCTCAGTTATAGAATCTGAACAAGGAGTTCAACTGTTTTGAAGTTCAAAGTCAGCTGAGAACTCGACAGATCGGAACATCAGCTGAAGATCACTCAGATGAAGGTCAAGACTTTCAACCGACAAACCGAAGTTGACTGTCAAAGATTTGAATTTCAAAAGGAAGTCACATGAGGGTTTGACCGTTCAGTCATTACCCCATTTGGCCCAACACAAGGCTGTCTCAGATGGAAAGCAGAAGAGCACAGATGCCATATCGGGAAAGTCTGCAGAGATGAGAGACAAGCCATCGCATTCAATCGATCAGAGATCAACTGCTCCTCCAACGGCTAGTTGATTCTCTCCGCCTATAAATAGAGGCATCCTCTCATTCGAGAATAACAGACATGCAGATAGACACATAGACGACGAAAAATTCAAGAGCTTTCTCGAGAGAAATCAAAGAAAATCTACAACATCATCATCTAAGAGCATCAGCAGCTGAGAGTTCCAATTTGAGAGAACATTAGTAGCTGAGGGTTCCTAGAATTCGAAACTGTTTTTGATCTTAGGTTGAGTGTTTATTCGTTCAAGCCTTAGATTCAGCTCTCATTCTTGATCGAGCTGTAGTTGGAAATCCTACCCTTTCTCACACCCTAAAAAGTGTGCTAGGACCTTACTCTTCCTGTAATTGAGTAGTCAGGTCGTCAAGTACCCGCAAACTTGACTTAGGCTGTTTAGTGCCCGGAAACTAAACTATAACGATTGCTCAGCCCGCGTAAGCTGAGTGGTTCTGTCCAGAAGAACTTGGACTGAGGTGTGTGGATTCACATCTCCCCGTGGACGTAGGAGTTCTCTCCGAACCACGTAAATCTTGTGTGTCGTGTTTTCTTTTGTGTTCAGTCTTTATTATCATATCTTAACTAACAATCTAACCGCATACAATCTGCATACTTTCACAACAACAGTTTTGGTTTTGACCAACCGTGCATAAAAGCGTGAGTTTGATTTTACGAGTTTATTTTCCACCACATTCCGCACAGCACCAACCTTCCAGCTGAGGTTGCTTACTCAGCTGTGAGATCCCAACTGAGTCCTCTCACTCAGTTGAAGTTGATTTCAAGTGTTAAGTTTTTCGAAAGTTAAAAAATCCTAACTGGTGTATTCCCCCCCCCCCCCCCATACACCAGTAACTCGTATCGGGACCATCATATACTGTACTTCTTTATCCGGCCGACTGATAAATATATTGGCCAAAATAAAATGGTGGTGCAAAAGATGAGAAAATACATATTGATTCAAAGTATTTATAGGCTTTTCAATTGGTGAAGTTTTATTGAAAAACCGATGTGGGACACGAGATTTTGTAGATATTTAAAATCTATTATTTTGTATTTAAAAATTTAAAACTTTGATAATTTAGATAAATAAGAATAGAGAATTAAGTTTTTTTATGTTGATTTATTCTGTATATTTTAATCAACACCTATCTTTAATTAAATACTTTATTTTTTTATGAAAAAATAAATTGCTCGTCAATATATGAAGTTAATTTGAAATTAACATATATGTATGAAATAGGGCTTGAAAATATTGATGAATCATTATAATAGACGTGATATAAGATGTAAAATAATAATATCTAGTAATAAGATATATATATATATATATATATATATATATATATATATATATATATATATATGACTTAACAATGTAAATAAAATATATATTTAATCAATGAGATAATTGATTAGTGAGAATTGTGGAGCATATAAATCGTATGATATATACAAATTGGAGAATTGATATCTAATTGATATCTATTACAATTATATTAATATATATTAATGATGAATTATTGTATTATTTTATATTTAAAAATTTAAAAATTTGAGGATTTAGATAAATAGGAATGGAGGATTAAGAGAGGTGCCACATAGAATTTTTTCAAAGTAAGAATCATTTTCATTTTAGTAATATTATAATAATAATAATAATAATGATAATAATAATGATAATAATAATAATAATAATAATAATAATAATAATAATAATAATAATAATAATAATAATAATAATAGTAGTAGATAGATAGATAGATAGATAGATAGATGATAATGATAATGATAATGATGTGGGATAGTCAGAAATATATAATATCTTTATTATTTAAGTAAAACACGTAGATTTAAATAAATGGTATATATAAATCAATTACGTAGATTGTTTTAGGTCCATGGTTACGTATCTTCTTAAAATATGGTATGGTACCATATTTTAATTATAGAATTGGATTAATAAAATTGGAGAATTTAAATAAATATGAAGGAGAGGATTATTGAAAATACAACTATCAAATCTAGAAATAAATTTGAAAATTTGCTCTTGTTAATCTATATATATATATATATATATATATATATATATATATATTAATGTAATAAAATATGATAAATATTGGTTTTTAATTCAGAAAATTTGAGAATTTAGATAAATAGGAACGGAGGAATATGGAGGGTGACACATAGAATTTTTGAAAAGTAAGAATCGTTTTCGTTTTAGTAATATAATATAATGATGATAACGTACGAATAAATAAAACGTCATATTAAATTAATTAAGTTTTGGATAAAGTTTGTGGGCTGGGCTTCATCTCCTAGTTTGAGGTAAGCCAAATTCGTTCAATCGAATATTTGAAACAATTAATCTCTGAATACTTTGATTCTCAATGAAGAACTAGAATATTTCATTTTTCTTAAGAATTTTATTGCGCATCGTATTAACAAATGCAATTGTTTTCTTGTCACAAAAATGAATAGTAGTTTACAACCCTATTCCATTATACATTATGCATCACATTTTATAACTAAATAATTTTATCAAATAATTAGGCACATATGCAATTGGGCCTTGGCCTTTAAAATCACTGCCCATCTCCCTCTAAAAAACCAAACTGTATTCATCCAACTTTATTCATAACAAATTAAACTCCAAAGAGCCTTCACAATTTATTCTAGGGTTGGGAAAATAACCGTGGTAAATTGATTAAATAGATGGTTAACCATTAACCGTCGTAAATAGTTAAATCATGATAAATGGTTAGTGACTCTGAAAAATTGACGGTTATTGGTTAATCGAATAACCGTGTCCGTTAACCAAAATAACCGAATAAAATTAAAACATATATAAAATTTATATTAAATAAATATAATATAAAAAGAACTAAAGAAAATACATAATATCAAAATAAGTTAAAGTTAAGTCGCCATCCCTCATTCCCGTAGGTCCTAATTAAAGTTAAATGATATGATATATGTATTTGTTTGAATATTATTGACCTTTGCATGTATTAGAATCTTTGTTGTTGATTTTAGTTTTCTATTGCATTAGACTGTTCAGTAAGTCTAGTTTTTGGTTTGAGACTTGATCTTGGACTTGTGATGATTTTATATATATATGTTGAATTTTGGTTATTTTGTTGGTTATTGGTTAACCGAAAAATAACCAACATGATTATTGGTTAACCGAAAATCAACCATGATTAGGTCATGGTTAATGATTTTCGTATTTTTTAGGTTAGGTTAACCGAAATTTAGCTTAAGATTAACCGTGGTTAACTGAATTCCCAGCCCTAATCTAACCTAATACCATTTCGTATCACCAAAAAAAAAAAAAAAAAAAAAAAAAAAAAAAAATCAAATCTCATACTAGTAATCAACTAAGTCCACCCAATGGACCGGGGCGGGCACTGCCTCTAAAATCAAAGCTCATCTCCATCTTATGTTTGCTTCTAATCTCAGCAGAAATCCACACACCTTTTCGAGATTAGCCACCATGATGAATGTAGGCCAATACAGTGGATTTATGTGTAGAGATAGAAACTGCCGGAGCAAAAGAGCCTAGTGAAATGCATGCAGTAGAGAATCTGCATAATTCCTCCGTCTTTCATCATCAATCACCATATCTTTCTTTCATTAAATTAAAACAAACCCAATCGCCACTATTTTCCACAAAAAACTAGTCTTCTTTATAATAGAGGATGAATTCCTAAGCCCACAATTATTGCCATGCTGATGTGGAATTTTGATATTTTTTCATTAATATTTATCTAAAATCCAAAAATTTCAATAGATACTACAATCCAAGGAGTCTATAAAATTGCACGCTTAAATTTAATTGAGCAAAGCTGAAATCAAGGAATCAATTTTAGAATGATAATCAATTATTAAAAACATCCATTTCAAATGAGCTGCTAACGCAGAAAAAAGGTTTGAAGTTCATTCTAATTAATACATTTGGTTGAGCTTTACTTGTCTTTTTTTTTTTTTTTTTTTTTTTTTTTTTTTTGTTCTTAGTTCTCTTTTATACATTTTGATACAAGTTCATATGCTTCTTTCATTGGATGAGCTACAAGATAATTATGAATTACCAACGTTATAATATTGAGATATATTGTGAAATCCCAACATGATTCCATGGAATTTCTTCATGATCTTAATTCTCAGTACCCATTAATTATTGATTCTATCGATATTGCTCTTCATCCCCCAACTCAGGTAATTTGTTCTCTCTTTTATTTTATTATTTTTGTTCCAATTAATTCTTTAGGCATTAGGCATTAGTTTATTCTAATTAATTCTTTAACCCCTAATGAAATGGGATATCATCGTGCATCAAGAGTGAAGTTTATTAAATGTTTTTCTTTCTTTCTTTACTCCAAAAGGAAGTTTACTAAAGCTAACCCAATATTAATTTTTTTAAATATAGAGTTTCACAAGATAAGTTAATTCAATATTAGTTTCATTTACATTCCACCGGCAATTAATTGAAGGAATATGTTTTTTTTCCTGTTTATGATATAGGTGCAGACTGAAATTGAAAAATCATATTCGGATGGATGCAAATCATGACGGGCTATTAAAAAGGGAAACAAGTTGTATTGGGCATCCTTCTGCCCATCACAATTCACCAATCTTACCAAGCTTTATACATATTCAACCTTCTTCTTTATATATCAAATTTATAGTATTCATGTTATCTTCTGCTATTAGATTAGTACTGTGGATTCCAAAAGACATTTTCTTATTTTTTATCCAAATATATTTATGTTATATGAATGTAATTATTGGCATAAAATAGAATAGTTCATTTTATTTGTCCTTTCTTCGACATTTATTATTTGTTTTTCTCTTAATTTATTTTTTCTGGAAATATATCTCATAGTTTATTAGCTAGGTTAGTAGTTTATTATTTTGTTACTACATTTGTCTTATTTAATTGTGTTTGAAATCACAAATCTAAATTAAATCATCTTAGGTGAATAATATTATTATATTTAAGATGGAAAAATTTAAATGAGTTCATATCTGAGAAATGCTTAATTTGTGCGTACCCCTTGACATTCCTGGGACGAGTACATATATAAAAATGTGATTCGAGTTTGTGGCAAGTACAAAATTGAAGATTTTAGATTAAAAAACAATTACTATCACTAGAGTAACGTTATTCCTCCTTAATTTAATTTATATATAATGTAATATAGTTGTGTAACAATCTTTCAATAAATTTTCACAATATTATTAATTCGACATAAAATATTTATAAAAATATTTTTAAAATTGGGATAATTGTTTGTAAAACTTAAACCTTTTTCCGAATTTGAAAATTATACACGAATTTTTTTTTTCGCACAACAAACATAACCTGCCAATTTTTTTTCTTATTTTGCTCTCGATCACCGGTTTTTCCCAAATTAAATCCTACGTGGAGGCCGTAAATGGCATGTTGGACACCAGAGTACACAAAATGACGTCGTTTTGATAAAATTGAATTTAAAACATAAAAAAAATAACTACATCGTATCCAACTCATTTTATAAAAACATAAAAAAAATTTAAAATTCTAGAAAATCCTTCTTTCTCTTGTTCTCTTTCTCTCTTCCTCTCCCTTTCTTTAAATTCTCCGCCATCGCCGCAGACTCTTTTTCACCTCATTTGCTCATCGCCGTCTCCGCCACCTTCGCTTTTCCCTACTTCTCTACTTGCACTTAAAGCAAGCAAACATCCAGTTCATTTTCTCCTCCCGACCATCTGCAGCAGCGACTCCCTTCGATCGCTCCATCCACTCGTCCGAGTCGAGCTCGCTGACCGACAGCTGCACAGGTCCGATGATGTCACAGCCCGAATTCCAGTGTATAAAAACGACTAGAATCCATTGGATAGTGAAGATGGAACAACTGTATAAACATGACTCAAAAGGGATAATACTCGGGTACAGAAGGAAATTCAAGTGAGCAATGATATTTAAGTAACTTGCTTTCAATTACCCGATTCAATAACTCAACAGATATATTTGATAACTAAGAATTAAGAGGACAATAAATTAAAGTAACGAACACGAAACTTTTTAAATAGATATCAGAGTTGAAAGTATCTCAAACACGATTAAGTATTTGAGTTGCAGCGGAAAAATACTTCAATTTCCAAAGTTATATGTATGAAGACATATAACTCAAGCTTAAACCAAACTTGACTCAAAACAATGAACGTCGCCAGGCACACTGCACCATCACCATCCGAGCAAACCTGAACGTTTTAGAAATAACATGCAGGGCTGAGTACTTCGTACTCAGTGAACACATGCCAAAATTTTTTTGAAAACTCGCTCAATAGAGCTATATAATTGAACTTGCCTCTTCTGCTACATCACAAGTGTTAGATAATAATTGTTTAAAATAGTTTATAACTTGTGGCAGCTTAAAAATATTTTCCTTTATTTTCTGAAATCGGCTAGCCATTTTCTCGGTTACGAATCCTTCTACACATCTCGTCTTTAAGTGACGTCGAGAAGTAGGCCTCCTCCTCGAACATCGTGACCGGCCCAATGAAAGTAAAGTTCATAGTCTTTACATAACCGGCCCAACCGAAGCAAGGCTCACAGTTACTTTACGACCGGCTAGACTGTAACAAGGCTCACGGTCACCTAATCTAATGCATGCATTGTCCCGCTTTGAACAGGACCTCATCCCGTGCGTCCACAAGACTCATTCAACTCAATATAAAGTAGAGGATTACATACCAAAACATAAAACTCAGGTAAGTCAATTTAAATAAAAACGCACATATAAAATAAAATGTGCATTCATCGTTGAGTTTCGATTCAGAAAGCCCACCTGATTATTGAAGATTAATCGAGGTAGCTTACTCTTTTCGTCTCCTCTTACTTCTCAGTCCCGCTCGGCCCTTCAAAAATAATATTTTATGAATACGAGTTCACTTTCTCGTAAAACGTAAAATAGCTCTAGGGCTCGGCTGAAGGACTTCTACTTGGCTCGAGTTTTTCTTATCTTATTTTAACTTATCTAAATCGGTTTCTTTCTCAGTTTCTCGTCTTTACTCGAGTACTAGTTAGTTCCTCAAACTCGAACTCTCATTTCTATAAACGTCATATAAAATAATAATATTTAAATATTTCATGTAAAACAAAAGTTCACTATTCATCTCATCTCGTATTTCTCGATTTTTTTAGTTAAACAAACTCAGAAAATTACGAGATAAATTCCCAACTATTTATATCACTGAAGGTACCAGATTTACACCCAGAGTGGTGATGGTGAGCGTCGTATACTCCCAAATAATTCTTGCAAATCCTACTCAGAATCAAAATGAGTATAGTAATAAGTAGGGTCGAACCATAGAGAACGGGATATAATTTATTTTTCCTATAAATCAGATTTGGTGTAGCCGCCACGCCTTAAATTTGGGTTTAATAATTAGTAACTACGAAAATAAGAAATTAACCAAATAGCAAATTAAATATAAATCAAAAGAAAGTAATTCAGCTTCGAATAAATCCACACTAGTCTAGGCTCTGATCATCGACGCAAAGATTAATTAATTAGCTAGGACCAACCAGTTATAGGGTACCGTGAATGCAGCGGGCATATCCCAATTCCTACGTACTTTATCGATAGTTAGTTGTAGACGTCAAACCTAACTATTTCTCTTATTAAAACATAACCTAGCTAAAAACGCCAGTCCTAGATTTAATGCTCTAATAGCTTTTAGCTTTGAAGGAACCCGATTTAAACGAATTACCCAAGAACGCAAGTAATAATCTATTTACTAATTTATTCCTACTACGAACATGGTAGTTTTATCACTAATTAGCCCTATTCCAACAATTACGGATCGGGGGAACTAATTGACTTTAATCCAATTTAATCTAAGTTGATCAGGCTTAAACAAAATCAGAATTAACTCTAAACACAAAGAATAAATTGAAATCATAGCAATTAATTATACGAACAATTAAGTCTCACAGATTATTAAACTAATGCTTCAATATTCTCACCGAATTAAGAAATTAGTTACTCATAATAAAATTAAATACAAGCAAATAAATTAAAACAAACATAATATTGAAATAAGGAATTAAAAGTGACGAGAAAATAATCACCGAAATAAAGTAAACTTAAGAACTCCAAAAAGTATCGTGTACGTGTTCTCCTTCACTCAAAACTTCTCACCTCTAAACAAAAGAAAGTCTGTGCGTGTATAAAAACCTAAAAGCTAATAAAATAAAGTAAAAGTCTCACTCAAATAATAAACTACTAACATATATCCTAATCCTAATCCTAGACGGCTAAGTGCAGCATATCAAATAAGGGAACTAAATCCCTTAGCAAGTCAGCCGCAAAACAAACAAAAAAAAAAAAAAAAAAAAAAAAAAAAACATATTGGCTCAATTATTAAATTGGCCCAATAACAATAAATACTAACTATAATTAATAGAGAAATTATTTAAAAACAAATCCAGTCCAACTTGCATCTTTAATTCCATAATAAAATCGTCTTTTCTCGACTTCTCGCATCCACGTCTCTGCACTCTCAGATTCTACAATTCCTGCACAAATTAACACCTAAACGTGCATTATATCAACACAAAACAATAGAAAATCCCAAATTCTGAACAACCAAAAACATACTTATCAGGTGACCAAAGTTATGACTGAAGTGCTCACAACTTCGGACAGAAGGCAGCGGAAATAAAAATGAACACAATAGATAAATTTTCACAAGATTATCAATTAATAATCTTGTGAAGTGCCTCAGGGCAAAATATTCACTATATAGAATGTGAACAACGAAAACACTTCATGTAAACAATGGTCACTAAAAAGAAGACTATTCAACACTCCATTCACAGAAGGTGGTGACTGAAGTAGCCTCAACTATCACTCGAAGAAATAAAAGAATCAAAGATGAGAACTATACTACGAGATATATCTCTGCAAAACTCAATATCTAACTACTGATACAAGCTATCTATTTATAGTTGAGCTCTAACTTGAGTTGCACTCCTCAATAAGCCCATGATCCACGTTTGAAACCCACTAACTCTAACTGCAGTGCTCACAGCAGCGTGGACCGCCTTCCTGGTTTTTCTCAACAACCTCCAACAAACTTCAAAAGCATCATGCACGTTTGTTGACAACTTCTTCCACTCTTGTAACAACTAAAATCTGACTTCGTCACTCTTAGGCCAAGTCTCCATCACACGTGTTTATCCAATACCTACACAACAAAAAAAGACAAAACAAAACATATATCTAATATTATGAAAACCGAAGTCATCAAAAAATGACTTCAACAATCTCTCCCTTTTTGTTTTTCTCCCAAAACCTGTACAAACACATTAACTGCTCCCCCTAAGATACACATGTGCAAAAACACAAAACTATAAACACTTCACAAATAAAACCAATCACTCCCCCTATCAAGGTAAACTCTCCCTATCATAAACACCAAATCATAAAGATAGGATAAATCATCAAAGACTAAACAAAATATCCATCAAAACAGCATCCAACCAACATGCCAAACAAACACAGTGTTTAAAATCCAGAAAACAAAATAAAAGTGTTCAAAACAAGAAAACATAAATTGTTTCTGGTCAAAAACAAAAGTTCAACAAATCATCACTAAAATCACCACCACTATAGTCACCTCTGTAGACACCACTTCCAGCTTCTTACTCCAGGTCCTCATCAGATCCTCCAGCAGTGTGAGCTCTCTCTGCATCAGCTTGACTGCTTCCTCTGCTTCCTCCAGCACACTCATCATCTCCCCCTTTTTGGGAAGAAAGTAGAGCTTGAAGGCTGTCACGGAAGGCAACTAGAGAGTCGATTTGTTCGTTGCACCAAATTATTTGTCCTTCCAAAAGAGAGGCTGGAATAGAGATATTTCCTGTAGAAGAAGAGTCAATATTAAAAACTCGGGGAGGAGCTTGAGCATCTCTCCACGGAAGATCCTTCTTGCTAGTTGTACGGTGGAAGAAGTTCCTATGAATGGTGACATCACCCAGCTTTGGTTAATACTCAACACTCTTAGCAGCTTTAAATCCCTGCTCGACTAATATGCTGAAAATGAGAGAAGGATGTACCAACAGAAAGTTGGAGTTCGGCCTCTTCCCAACTTCGGCTATATTCTTGAAAATGATTTTTCCTAGATTGAAGGGAATACCAGCATGAATATTGTATCGCAAAACGGCATTCTCCCACGGGATTGCAGCTGAATTCGAAGTTGGACACCAATTGTAGGTGGACCACCTGTGCAGGGCTGAGAAAAAGGATGTCAAATTTGAAAGCTTCCGATAGGGATGTCCCTTGTTATACCACAGATCACCATCTCCCCCCATTAATATGTTTTCAATCTTCCGAACCTCCTCATCGATTTACTCATCAGCAACCTCATCCACCTCAGGAAACCTCAAAAACTTATTTATAACAGATGGAGTGATAGAGTAAATCTTTCCACACACAAATATTTTGCCAAAAATTCTAGAGTGAACATCCGAAAATTCAGGACCAATATTCGAATAGAAATACTTGATCACATCAGACACATAAGGACGGGCATAGCTCAGACTTTGCAGTAGATTTCTAGACTCAAACAGTGCAATCATATTCATCTTAGCATAATCCTTACTGTCTATCCTTCTATCATTCCAAATCTCACGGTTTTTAAAGCTATTCTAGTTTTGACGCGCCACAGAAGTAAAGAAAGATTTAGAGACTCCATCACTGGTTTGAAATCCTCACTTTTCACATTGGACTTGGACTGCGTGGAAGTAGAGCCTCGTGATGTCTTCTTCACAGACAGTGGTGGTTGCTGTTTGGACGACTTCGGAGAGGACTCCTTCTTCCTCTTCGAAACTGGCGGCAACTCAACCTCAATTTCTTCATCTGCTTCCGAGCTCTCCTTTGTATAAGAGTCTGATTTCTCTTCTTCCTCAAAAATATCTTCAGTTTCAGAGCTCTTCTCATGGACTTCGTCTTCCTCATCAGTTTCAACAAGGATGGGGTTTGCCGAAGAAGTGAGGTTTGGCTGAATGCTCCGACAAAATCTGGAGGCGAGGCGATTGGAGTATCGCTTCGGATGAGTTGGCACTGACTTCTTCTGTTTAGGCTTCGTCATTTGCTTCATGACTGGAAGCTTAGTTCACTTGTTTCACTTGGTCGGAGTGGGATGAGGAGAGGAGTCATCTTCCTGATATGGATCGACGGGGTCGATCGTAGGAGGATTGGAATCAAAATCCCCACCACCATAATCGAATAGCGGATTTAGATATTCCTCTTCGTGTGTGGGTGGCGGCGAGTTTGAAGAAGACCTATGAAGATCAAGACGAATAAGACGCTCTGACGCGACGGAATCCCTAGCTGTTACAAATTCCGGCGAGAGACTCAGAATTTCTACTAGAGTCGGTGCGGGAAGTTGAAGGGGCTCGGATCGTGTGTCTGACCCAGTCACCCAGACCCAAATTCCGGTGAGATGTCCATCGGAGAAATGCCTAGAGTCGACGGCAATGTGGGAGGCTTAAAACTCGAAGCTTTGAGCGGAGAGATGTAGCGAAAGAGGCTTTGTGTAAGGGCGAAGGTTGGCTTTGGTGGGAACATGGAGGAGAGTTGGCAATTTATTGTCGAGCTTCTGGGTTAGAGAGAAGCTCTTCAATTTACTTCTTCTTTTCGTTATCCATGGCGGAGAGAGAGAGAGAGGATCTTGAGAGAGAAAGACCGATTTGGGGATGGTATGTGAGAGAGGCGGTGAGGGTTGAAGGAGATGAAAGGGTGGTCAACTATATATATGTGAAGAAGGAGAGTGGAATACAAACAGTTAAGCAGTTCTAAAATCATGGAATGCATATCAAATGTGACAAAAATATTGAGGCCTCCAAGATGTAGACTACGTGTATAGATTAGAAATAATTCTGTGGTATTTTTGTAGAGTTTTCTTCGAGTGATAGTTGAGGCAACTTCAGTCACCACCTTCTGTGAAGGGAGTGTTGAATTGTCTTTCTTTTCATGACCGTTGTTTACTCGAAGTATTTTCGTTGTTCACCTACATATAGTGAATATTTTTCCCTGAGACACTTCACAAGATTATTAATAGATAATCTTGTAAAAATTTATCCATTGTGTTCATTTTATTTCCCCTGCCTTCTGTCCGAAGTTGTGAGCACTTTAGTCACAACTTTGGTCACCACTCTGGGTGTAAATATGGTACCTTCAATTGGTATCAGGGCCATACACTTGACGTACTAAGTGGCATCGATTCTACTAGTCATAAGTGTTTGTTACAATGGATATTACCAGACATAGCCCTTGAAATGAAGATGTCTATTTCTCCACTAGACACAATATCTAAGAGGTGATATCTATTTAATCTTCCATATATTTCAAGTGTCCTCTTTACCCTATTTTTACCTTTGATTTTTCCCTATCCGAAGTTCCCTTCAATACTCATGTACCATATTCCTAGCCTAACCCATCACACTTCCAACATATCACTGTTTCTGATGACATGTGAGAACTTTGATTTTGATTTTGAGATCCACGAAGTTTTACAGACTGTTAGTCTTGAAGTTCTGCCGACTGTCATCAAGACATTGATCATATGTGCAGGAGGTGGTGATCACAGCGGTGTCCAAATTGGTGATGGCTTTGGTGATTTATTCTGGTTTTTATGATTTAGTGTTTGAGACAGGGAAGAAACTCAGTCAGGAAAAGTTTACTTTGACAGGGGGAGCTACTGTTTTTATTTGTGAAGTCTTTATGATTTTGCATATATGTGTTTTAGGGGGAGTAGTTGATATGCTTGCACATATTTTTAGAAGAAAGACAAAAAGGGGAGTTTGTTGGTGTTATTTTTTACCCAACATTTTTTAATAATTAATTAGTTAATTATTATGTATTTTGTTTTGTCTTTCTTCTATTTACTTTGTGTTAAAATAGTAGATTGTGGGTAAAGAGATAAATTTAGAGGTTTAGTCCAAGGAGATGACTCAGCATGTTAGTTGCTGGAAGAGTGGAAGAAGTAGCAGTCAACAAAGTGCATGAAATTGTTGGAGTTGGTTGAGAAAATTCAGGAAGGTGCATCACGCAATAATGAGCACTGCAGTTAGAGATCATGGGCTTCAAATGTGGGTCATGCTGATTTTGAGGAGTACAGCCCAAGTTTGTGAGCATCTATAAATAGAGGATCACATATGCTGGCTTGTTCCTGAAAAATATGGTGAAATATTTCGGGCTCCCGGAGGACATAATCAGTGACCGTGATTCGAGATTTACGGGGCAGATTCTGGACTTCGTTGTTCAATATGTTGGGTACGAAGTTGAAGTTCTCGACGGCTAACCATCCTCAAACTGATGGTCAGACGGAGAGGATGAACCAGTTATTGGAGGAGTATCTGAGACACTATGTTTCGGCGAGTCAAAAAGATTGGGTTGGTTTGCTCGACATGGTGCAGTTTTGCTAAAACTTGCACCGGTCATCGGCTACGGGGATGAGCCCCTTTGAGATTGTTTATGGGCAACAACCTATGGCGCCACATGAAGTCGCGGTGCAAAGAAGTGGAGGAAATTGTCCCTCTTCTTATCGGTTTGCTCAAGAAAAGCAGGAGTTATTGGATGATGCTCGTGACAGTTTGGCTAAGGCACAACATCGGATGAAGAAGTATGCTGACACACATCGACGTGATGTGTATTTCGAAGTTGGGGAGCAGGTCTTGCTGAAGCTGACTCCTCAGATTTGGAAGAAAATATCTTCTAAGTCGGTTCATCGAGGACTGATCCCGAAATATGATAGTCCCTTCGAGATTGTGAAGAAAGTAGGAAGAGTCGCCTACAGATTGAGGCTTCCGGACAGGTTGAAGATTTATCCTACCTTCCATGTGTCTTTCTTGAAGAAGTATAGTGCTGATGAGTTGGATTCTTCAAAAAAGCAAGCGCGGCACGTGCCACTCGTGATTCGCCAACAATTTTCCAAAGGCATTCAGAAAATTCTTGAGCACCAGACACTTGGGCAAAGCAAGAAAAATCAGAGGACGGATTACTTGGTCCAGTGGGGCGGTGAGACGAAGGCGGATGCTACTTGGGAGAAGGTTGCTGAGCTGTGACAGTTTCAGAAGGAGATTGAGGAGTATTGGCGAAAGACCGGTACGACGAGGTAGGTCTGTTAGCCCCTTAGACAAATGTGTGTCATGGTGCGAGCCATCACTGCACCATGGCACAAGGAACATCGGGTCAGCGGATTTGAGCTTGGCACGACGTGTTTGTGATAGAAATATGTCCGGATGAGCTGGACATCGAGGATGCTCGGGAAAAGTGGGGCTTTGGAAGAGTTTGGCTAGAGTGGATTTTCCATGGCACGAAGTTGGTCGAATTCGAGTGTCGGGTGTGAGGCTCCCGACATGGCGTGGAATGAAGTTTGGCCGAACATGAATTTGACACTTGATTATGGTGCCACTGTGTGAGGTTTTCTTGTGGGAAGAAGATGGCTCGGACAAAGTCGGCCGGATTGAGATTTGACACGAGGAGAACTCCTTTGGGCATGCCATGGGCGCATCTGGCCGAGCCAAAGGAAACTTGTCGTTCCACAGCCATTTAGGTGTTCAGTGTTGCCACGGGAGATTTTGATCAGTTAGCTACTATAGGGAGGAAGGTAACCGCTAAGAGGACTGTCCGTGCCCACTACCAAGAGTCATGCCCATGACTCAGCAGCCCCCAATCGAAGGTTTCCATGTTGCCTCGACTCGACCCGTCGACCCAAACTCAGCCCGGAACGGCCCAAAACGTCCCGAACGGTTGTCCTAGTGTTGGGGGACTTGTCCAACACATAAAATATGGCATGAGTAGCCATTCTTACGCATGAGATCTCTGTTGTAAGCTTGAGGGCGAATTCCTTTGTACGAATTGTGAGTAATACGAAGGTTGGGAAGTGTGTTCCCGTATTTGCTTGTGTGCTCTACGATTCCGCTGTGTGTGTGTGTGCTATTTACTTGATGTGTGCACGAAATCTCTCAATAATAAACAAACACGAGTGTTGGTGAGGATTGAGGGCTGGTTGGTGGTGCAAATTGACACCGCACAAGGTGAAAAATTCTAAGTCGGAAGAAAACCTTGTGACATTTGGTATCAAATCTAGGTTGGCTCTAGTCCGTGCTGCGCCATTGCGGAGATGTGGACAGTTCGTGAACTTGAGGAGCGTCTGCTCGGCTTGAGGGATTGTTGGGTGATCCACCGGAGACTTCAGAACAGGTGATGATTTTCAATCGGATCTGTGGTGCTGAAATGCTGCTCGAAAATATTCAAATAGGGGTCGACGGGGTGCAGAAATCCATGGAAGATTTCCCGTCGTTTGTGGAAGCCCGGATGGTTTTGTGTGAAGAAGAAACCAACAATCTTCACACGGAGTTGGAACTAAAGTTTGAAAATCTTCTAGACGAGATGCACGTGGTCGAGCGGGCGTTGCAGTCGTCGTCAAAGATCCGGATTCTTGACCCGAAGCCGTTTGAAGGTGCTATGAGTTCTAAGGAACTCAAAAATTTTCTGTAGGATATAGAATCGTATTTCCAAGCGGCTCATATCACCGAAGATGAGAAGGTTTCAATTACTACTATGTATCTAGCGGGGGATGCGAAGTTGTGGTGGCGTTCCAGGCAGTCCGAAGATGCCAATGTCCGGAACAGAATCGAAACGTGGGATGCATTGAAGAAGGAATTGAAAGATCAGTTTTTCCCTTGCAATACGTCGTGGCTAGCGAGGGACGCATTGAGAAAGCTTAAGCATACTGGCCCGGTTCGTGAGTATGTCAAGGAATTCACTTCCTTGATGTTGGATATACGTGAGATGTCCGAGGAGGATAAGCTGTTCAACTTTTTGGTAGGCTTCCAAGCATGGGCTCAAGCCGAATTGAGGCGCCAAGGAGTCAAAGACTTGTCTTCTGCCATTGCTGCTGCTGATAACCTTGTGGACTACAAGTCCATAGGCACGACCGAGTCCGGTCCGAAGAACAAAGATACGGGCAAGATGTATCACAAGGTTTTCTTCCGACTAGGAATTTTCGCCTTGTGCGACATCGATTTGCACCACTGGCCCGCCCTCAATCCTCACCAACACTCGTGCTTGTTTGTTGTTGAGAGATTTCGTGCACGCATCAAGTGAATTGCACATACACACAGCGGAATCGTAATGCACACAAGCAAATACGGGAATACACTTTCCAACCTTCGTATTACTCACAATTCGTACAAAGAAATTCGCCCTCAAGCTTACAACAGAGATCTCGTGCGTAAGAATGGCTACTCACGCCCTATTTAATGTGTTGGACAAGTCCCCCGACACTAGGATAACCGTTGGGGAAATTTTGGGCCGTTCCGGGCCGAGTTTGGGTCAACGGGTCGAGTCGAGGCAACATGGACGACCGACTTCATAAATAAGCGGAAAAAGAAAAAAATTCACTTTATCTCAATTTATTTCTAGAAAAATTCTAGAAAATCACATAAATTTATTTAAGCACAGAAATCAACTCATAATTTAATTCACATCATAACACAGTATCCTGTTGACTCAATGTTGCTCGACTTCTAATTTGGAAAATTTATAACTCCAAATTTTTAACGAACATAGTCTCGTTATAATCAAATCATTTCAAATAATTCAAATATAGATTCAGATTTAGAATGTGAGACTTTAATAAAATTTCTCGGTTTTAGACTTCGTCATTATTTCTCATAAAACATGAACTTGCTCGAAAAATATTCAAACTTGTTAACTCGATTTTAAATAATCATTTTCTCGATAATTTTTCTAAATTTTTGTTTTTATTTATAAAACTCAATTTTTCTTTCTTAAACTTCTTTTCTCGATATCTTTTGCATCTTAACTCCGATTTAAGAGTTTCAAAAAGCAAACTCGATAATTTTTACTTCATCTTCATCATTTTATCATCCATTACTCTACATAATATCAAGAACTCAACACTCAAGCATCACTTCTTACCAAACTCGAATTTTTTTATGAAAACATGCATATTTGTTTGTTTTTCAAACTTTAAAACTCAAATTCACTCCAAATAATTTAAATCACATAACTTCATCATCCAAATACTCAAACATACTCAAGAATTATCAACTTATAGCTCAAAGCTTTTCATCCATCAAGAATATCCATTTTCAATGCAATATTCGTCCAAACTTAATAATTCAAGTTCTAATATTCTTCTAAAAATTATTTGATCAATTTAATAAATAAACTCAAATATGAAAATTCATCCCTTAGCACATATAGTTCGACTTTTTAGGGAATTTTCTCATAGAAAATTTAATTTTCAATATTTTGAATTCTATTACTCCTCAAATAATACTAATATTAATATTCTATTTTTATTCTATTACTTAGAACACTTGATCATCAAAAACTCATTTATTTTACTCTTCTTTAGCTTTCGAATTTCTCATGCTTTTGAACAAAGAAATTTCTTTCTTTGATTCATTCAAATTTTAACTCTCAAAATATTCAAATTCATCAATTAAACTCCAAACTTAGAATCAATGATTTATAACTTAAAAAATCATGATTTTTCTTACTTATTTCATTCGAATTTTTCCAACAAAAATTCATAAGAATTTATACTTCTCACTTATTCATTTAAATATACTCAAATCATCAATAACTCTCATCATCTTAACAAAATCATCAAAACATTAATTTCATCAACATCTCAACATATATATATATATATATATATATTGAATTATGTTATAAAATTAACTAAATAATTTATTTCTTCACTTAATTTTTATATTTAAGCATAAATCATCTTAAATTCATCAAGAACATCATATACTCATCTTCAAGTCATCATATACTCAAAAACACCAAAACTCAATATTTATATAATTATTCCCATCCAAAATTCCATAAATCATATCTCTTAATTTCTTAATTTTTCATGCAACATATATTACTCAAAATTCATATAAATCATCATAGATCATTCCATACTCAATTATAACATCAAAATCATCAACTTCACACACACACACACACACACACACACACACACACACACATATATATATATATATATATATATCAAATTTTTCATAAAAATCAAGAGATAATTCAAACTCTTTCATTTAATTAATTTTTCATGCTTCTATAAACTTAAATCCATCATCAAATCCATGTTAAAAACTTAGGAATTAAAATCTCCAAATTTTTCTTAATAAATTTCGGTCATCATCATAAATAAAACATCTAAAATTTCTAACTTCATATTCATGCTCAAAATAACTCAAGATCATCACATATATATATCATCATCTCAAATCATCATGAAAATCATCAAAACTTCCTCTTTTCCTCTACTTCTTTCCATCAATTTTTATGGAGATTTATTAGAGAAAATTTCTTCTCTTTTACTTCTCATCTTATAACTACTAATTTAGTTCTTAAAACTCATATTTACCATCATCATCATCATCGATCATCATCATAAGAAAATTCTTTATGGTTTGCCTATGCATAAAAATAAACATGCATGATTTTCCTTCATCTTTCACATACATATACATATATACAAGAATGAATAATAACATACTTAAAAATTAAAATCAAACTCCTTCCTTCTTGGCTTGGAGTTCGACGGTATTGGAGGAGGGAAGGGGGTTAGACTTCTACTCCTATTTCCTTGCACAAAAATACTCAAGAGTTTAAGATTCAAGGCCTAAATAAAAAGCTTTAAACTCTTGCTTGAGAGACCATGAAGGTCGAACCATATAAGGAGAAAACAAAGGATTTCTCATAGCTTGATTCAAGCATAAGTGAAAGAAGATGATAGACCACTTACTCTTGAGGTTTTGGATGAATAAAGATGATGAATTCCTCAAGAAATCTTTATTTCTTCAAACTCCTTTCATGGAGAAAATATATGTGTTTATGGTGTGTGTATGTTGATCGAAGATGATGGATAGAAGAGAGAGAGGGGACTGCCATGTGTGTGTATAAGGAAAGAGATGAGAGAGATATTGATCATATTATGAGTGAGAGAGGAAATGATCGGTGGAGAGAGAGAGAGAGAGAAGAGAGAGTGAGGGAGAGTGTGGGAGGTGAGAGTGGGGAAGTGAAGAGAGTGAGTTGCACTATCCTAAGAGTGAGAGTGGAGAAGAAAATAGGGAGGGGAAGAGATAAGCATGCAGATATTTATCTGCTAAAAATCTCCGGAAGAAAAAGTTTTCCGGTAGAAAATATCCCTATTTTTCCGTTTAACTCTCAAACGACTAAAAACTCTCCTCGACTCTTTCTCGACATCCAATTTCACTCTAACTCGTCTCATTCTTCACCAAATAAATCAATGAATCCAAATATCAAATTTTCAGATCAAAATTCCGACTAACGAAGAAAAACTTAAAAATTGTTCGGTTAACTAAACTGTTAAGCAATAATTTTTAAAACTCTCTCATATGATCTCAGAAAATTCTCCGATATATCTCAAGAGTCTTAGAATAATTTATAGACTCAAAAAAAATACTAATTAGGCGAAATTCGGAATTCGTTGATGAATAGTGTCTTCTCGGTTAATGTCACTATTCATTAAAATATGAAACTTCTCAGAATTTTCTGAAATTCAAACTCAAACTCAAACTCATATAATAATGCTCAAGCAATGCATCACATACGAGATTTGGATAACCAAAACGTGAAAAATCACGTAAGAGCACGTAAGGGTATTTTGGTAATTTTGCAAGAAAATTTATTTTCCTGGAAATTTTATCACTCTAAGCACATCATTTAAGCGTATAAACTCAATTAGAACGCACTCAAAGATTTAGAAAAGTTCGAGATATTACAGACAAGCAATCAGGTAATCAAACCATAGGGGAGAGAGGTGGAGGTCGGCATTTGCTGGGAGTTGGCGGCGGCGGCGGAAGGAGGCCAAGGGTTGAGGCAGAAATAAAGAAATGGGGGAGGAAGAGAGAGAAGGAGAACATGAGAGATAGGCCTTGAAGGCACCGCCCTCCTCCAAATTCAAGACCTTGACGATGTCGTTTTCAACATATATAGCATACCTCCTTGACCTAACCCCCAATCCCACCGGCTTATCGCTCAAATCGAGCTCACATCCCATCGCCTATTATCTCTCAACTAATTTTTTCCACGCCTTCATCACGAACGCATCGTTCAGGGAGATGCAAGCGATCGTATCCACCCCCTTCGCCTTCTATTCGGCGGCTTTTGCCGCGAATCTGGGGAGATGTTTGTTGGATATCAGGTTGGAGACAGAGACGGTGTGGATCTCGTCGGCGGAGTCGAAGTAGGAGAGCGTGGCGTCGGGGAGCTTGTCTCCGACGGAAATGGTGGCGGATATACTGGGGATGGCGAAGAATCGGAAGGGTTGAGACCGGCGGACGTGGAGTGGAGTGGAATTGATGGAGAAGGAGCTGGATCTTTTGTCCAAGAAAAGAAAATGGAAATAAATTGTGAGTGGGTGGGTGTTACCGGTGAGACGCTGCACGAGGCTGTGGTAGTCGCCGACGGTGGCGGGAGAGAGGCGGTGGCTGGGGTTGGAGTAAGAGAGGAAGAAGGAGAACATATGAGGGAGAGAGAGAGAGAGAATGTGAGAGAGATATATTTTCTTAATTTTTTAATTTTTTTTTATTGATAAAGATGAGGTGGATTATGATGTGTTATTATTATTTTTATTTTAAACAATAATTTTATAAAACGACGTCATTTTACTTATTCTGACGTCCAACATGTCATTTTCGGCCTCCACGTCAGATTCAAATTGGGGAAAATCGATCGGAGGTACAAAATCAGAAGAAAATGGCAGGTTAGGTTGCGAAAAAAAAAGCTCGTGTACAATTCCCGAAGAAAATGGTAGGTTAGGTTACGAGAACGTTGTTTTGCTGCAGCTATCTGATCCCAACCTGTTACGATTTACGATAGATTATATTGATATCGTCACCGCACCAAGACAAAAGACACAGTAGAAGCACTGGAATTACCATTCACAAAGGAGATACGACTTCATTAGTATCAAGGGCAGGCATCATCAGCACGGCGTCATCCCAAGGGTGAAACTAAGCTTTCAAGATAAGTACCGAGTTGGAACCATTCATTCGTGAAAAAACTTTGAAGACGACTAACCTCAGGATAACTAATTCAGCCATCATTTGCATCAAACATCGCAAAAGCATATTTCCGAGCAACAAAAAACAAAAACAAGACCCGGCCATTCATCACATACAGATACAGTGCCCTTGTACAAGGAGAATTCGCAAAATCATTAGTGTAGGGAATTGTAGCCACCTTTGTCCATTTCTCGTCTTCCACAATCCACACATCTCCATTAGTCGGATAACAGAACAGCACCCATAACAACCCTTCAAATGCTCCCGACGTTGCAAACTTACAATTCCTTAGATAAGTCGGCAATTGCAGTATCTCACCCTCCTCCTCCTCCAAATCAAAAGAAACAATTCGGCATAAATTTTCAGAAGCATAGAATCCATATGCGATCCAATACAGCTTCCCATACACAAATGTAGCATGATTGGGCATCATCCAATAATCATTTATAAAATTATCGATCCTTTTCCACTCATCATTCTTCAGACTATAGACTTGCATGATTCCACCGGTCAAATCCGGATTTCCATAGAAGCGTACCACCAATTTATGATCATCACTCGATTTATCAAAACCAAAACCATCAAACCGAGACCAGGCAGCTTTTTCCAAATTCTGGTAGATGGATTCCACAAAATCAATTCTTTTTCATCTATCGACAGGCAAACTAACCATTAAAAGAACCTGCCAGCCGAACTCATTCCGATTGAAATGGAAAACTCAAATCGAATGCTTCAAATTGAACAGGTTCGTACAGTACGGAATCAACTGAACATTGCTTCAAATTACCTCGAGACTCCATAATAAGCCGGCGGCTGGTGAAATTTCTGTCTGATTTTGAGTTTTCGAGGTGGGCTCCGACGAATTGTTTGCTGGGAATAAGGGTTTGCCATGATTTGTTGACGCATTTGAATTTTAAGAGGGGTTTTACTGGAAGCCACGTCAGAATTTCGACGATTAACTCGTTTGGGAGTGTTGGGAAATTTATTAGTATAAGTTTTGATGAATTCCAAAACCGGCTGACCCCAACCGAGTAGATGTTGCCAGTACCTAATGTTAGAATTTAGGCTCGCTGTTTGAGCAAAGTTAAGTTTTTATCTTTACAGGTCTCCAGCTGAAGATGGCAACAAGGCGTTACTCAGACAGAACATCAGTTGTGAAGAAAGACAACTAAGAGTTCATTTGTTCAGATATAAACAAAGGGAAGTCTTCAGAACATCAGTTGAAGGAAACCAACTGAGCGTTCATCAAATGAGAAACAGTTGAAAGGAAGAGAACATCAGATGAAAAAGAAATCGTCTGAGGGTTCAAACCCAATTGAGTAAAGAAGTGGAAGACAACTGACGGTTCAGTTTCAGAACCTCAGTTATAGAATCTGAACAAGGAGTTCAACTGTTTTGAAGTTCAAAGTCAGCTGAGAACTCGACAGATCGGAACATCAGCTGAAGATCACTCAGATGAAGGTCAAGACTTTCAACCGACAAACCGAAGTTGAATGTCAAAGATTTGAATTTCAAAAGGAAGTCACATGAGGGTTTGACCGTTCAGTCATTACCCCATCTGGCCCAACACAAGGCTGTCTCAGATGGAAAGCAAAGGAGCACAGATGCCATATCGGGAAAGTCTGCAGAGATGAGAGACAAGCCATCGCTTTCAACCGATCAGAGATCAACTGCTCCTCCAACGGCTAGTTGATTCTCTCCGCCTATAAATAGAGGCATCATCTCATTCGAGAAGTAGGAGATGCAGATAGACACATAGACGACTAAAAATTCAAAAGCTTTCTCGAGAGAAATCAAAGCAAATCTGCAAAATCATCATCTAAGAGCATCAGCAGCTGAGAGTTCCAATTTGAGAGAACATTAGTAGCTGAGGGTTCCTAGAATTCGAAACTGTTTTTGATCTTAGGTTGAGTGTTTATTCGTTCAAGCCTTAGATCCAGCTCTCATTCTTGATCGAGCTGTAGTTGGATATCCTACCCTTTCTCACACCCTAAAAAGTGTGCTAGGACCTTACTCTTCCTGTAATTGAGTAGTCAGGTCATCAAGTACCCGTAAACTTGACTTAGGCTGTTTAGTGCCCGGAAACTAAACTGTAACGGTTACTCAGCCCGCGTAAGCTGAGTGGTTCTGTCCAGAAGAACTTGGACTGAGGTGTGTGGACTCACATCTCCCCGTGGACGTAGGAGTTATCTCTGAACCACGTAAATCTTGTGTGTCGTGTTTATTTTTTTTAGTCCATATTGCATTTCTAACTGACCGGACTAACCAGCATTCAAACCTCTTTTGCACTTTTTCAACCGAGCTGTTTTGGTTCTTGACCAACCGAGCTGATTTGCGTGAGTTGTTTTTAACGAGTTTATTTTCCACCACATTCCGCACAGCACCGCTCTTCCAGCTGAGTTTGCTTACTCAGCTGTGAGATCCCACCTGAGTCCTTTTACTCAGTTGAAGTTGTTTTCAAGTGTTAAGTTCTTCGAAAGCTGAAAAATCCTAACTGGTGTATTCCCCCCCCCCCCCCCCCATACACCAGTAACTCGTTTCGGGACCATCAAGTGGTATCAGAGCAGTGGTTCAAAAGACTGCTGACTCTGTTTCACGAGGTGTGAATTCGAGAATTTTCTTCAGTGGTCCACTGAACAGATCTTTTCACGCTAGTGCATTCTTGCTCGCATTTTTTTGCTGTCCTGTTTTTGTTTGTGCAGATGGACGTCAAGGACAAGATCACAGTCATGTTCTCTGTTGTCAACTATACATCATGGAGAACTCGAATGAAGAAGATCCTTTTGTCCAAGCATCATAGGATGCAACAAGTTCTCACATCTGGACCAATCGTCATACGAGACAGAATACTTCGCACTCCCACAAATCCCAACGATGGAGATGCAGTGGTGGAGTATGTGGAGAAACAGCCAGAGGACTACACTCCGGAGGAGGCCAAGGTGAGCCAGCTGGATATCTGGGCTCAGAGCACAATAATGTCCACGGTTGGACAAGATTATCTGCCCTGGATAGAGGAATGTGAGACCGCAAAAGAGATGTGGGACATCCTGGCCTCGCTAAGTGAAGGAAGCGACGAGACAAAGGAAAACAAGTTCTCGCATGCATGTCAAGATTTTGACAATTTCAGTCTGAGACCTGATGAGACTATAGATCAGCTAGAGCTCCGGTTTATGGACATCATCAGAAGAATCCAATCCATCCGGAAAGGAAAATACACTCTAAGAGAGATAAACCTCAAAGTGTTGCAAGCTCTACCGGCTGAGTGGGATACTTTCACAAATATCCACGAGAGCCGAGCTGACCTAGGTGAAATGCGAACTGAAAGATTGTTCTCAATCTTGAAAGGAAATGAGTATAAGGTCAACAGAAGGAGGTCGCAGCCCTCAAGTTAGACAAATAGAATTGAGGACGTCGGCTCAGCATCAAAGTCAGTTGCCCTCCGAGCTGACTACTCAAAGTCGAGATCGTCAAGGCCAACCAGGTCGGCTGACACGACTGCAAAGGAGCCGAGCAGAGAAGAACTGCAACAGAACATTGCAGCGTTGTCAAAGAAGTTAGCCGATATGGATACTCGGTTCGGCAAATATAAACGTTTCTATAAATCAAACCGAACTCGAGACAATTCGAAGTCAGTTACCAATGGTTGCTTCGAATGCGGCAAGGAAGGACACTTCAAAGCTGATTGCCCAGACCTCTCAAAGAAGGAAAGAGAAGCACTGAGGGCGAAGCAAACTGCAAAGAATAAGGCCATGGTAGCTGAAGAGGCAGCTGACGATATGGACATCTTCACAGACACTGAAGATGAGGATGATCTGACCTCTACCAACAAAGTCATCAGTCCGGATCAATGCCTCATGGCACTTGGAACCGACCAAGATGATATTGAGGTACAATCTAATCCTGCTCGCTTAAATTCTTCCAATACTTCTAACATGCAGGAATCTATGAACGATGAGTTGGAACCCTCCTGGAATGATTTTCAAGAACTCAGTGAGGAACTGCATCAGCAGTCGGTTGAGTTTAAGAGTCTTCAAGCCCAGTTCGCCAAGCTTGAAGATTCCTTAACCGAAAAGGACGATCTGATCAAGAGACAAGCTGAAGAAATTGACCAGCTGAAAAGTCAACTGAGTACAGCCAACCAAACTGAGGCTTCAACCGATGAACAGTTGAAAGAACAGATCAAGGCACAGAACGAACAGTTGAACAAGCAAGAGGCTCAGATCGACCAGTTGATGAAGACATCAGATGCCCAGACCGAACATATAGTTGTTCTTCTCAAGGATCTTCAAACTGAGAAGGACAACCTGACAAAACTATATCAGTCATCCGAGATCATCGAGAATCTCATCAAATACAGACGGCAAACGGATGATGTGTCTGGACTCGGATACGACGTGGCAAAGGACACTGGAATTCCACCAGCTACCTTCACCAGGGCTGAGGAAGTCATGGTTGCCAAACCTAACACAGTTGAGTATGCAACTGAACAAACACCCTCACAACCGATAAAGGTAACTACGGGTGAGAAAGGCAAAGGAGCTGCAGATGGAGCACCAACGAAACAATCCCTGGAGTCTACAACCGAGGGGGAATGTTCCAAGACTCAACGGAGGAACCGGAGACGTCGGAGTCACAATCAAGCTTAAAATCGACAACATATCCAAGCTCAGAACCGACGTGATAACCGACCAACAAAACAACCACAGCAGAGATGGAACCAACAGAACCGACCAAGCTTCAACCGATATAATCAACAACGGTTCCATCACCACAAAAATCAGAGGTTCCAACAGAGTCAACCAATGTGGAAAAGTTACGACAGCTATGGTTACTCATGCCACAACATGAATTAACATCCGGGCATGAACAGCCATCGTCAACAGCCAAGGCAATGGAATCAGAATCAGCCAAGAAGATTCCACAAAGCCGTCCGACCTCACAGACAAACTCAACAGGATAAGAATCGCCATCAAAACAGGGGGGAAGCCTCACCTCCTAAAGCCCAACATGGGAGAAATCCAACTCCTCCCAAGAAACAGAGCATCATTTCAAACAACAAGCCTAAGGATAACCGGGGTGTTGTTATAATTGATGAAAATGGGCAGATCATTTGGAATGACAAGGCTATTCGAGTGTACAGAGAAAAGCGACGCACGGTTCCAGCGGGAATTGGTTCTAACCCTCCAGGACCCAACTGAAATTGGGGACCTAAGCAAGTTTCTCCTTGCAGGTACAGGAGAAACAGCTGAGGAAGAAGAAGGCGTCTAGAACAATGTGGGTGATGGATAGTGGATGCTCGAAACACATGACAAATCTGAAGGATTTGCTTGGAAGTTTCGTGGAGAAAGAAGGTCCATCAGTTACTTTTGGTGATAACTCAAAAGGTTATACCAGAGGTTACGGTACCCTTGAAACCAATCATGTTTCAATTTCTAATGTTTCTTTTGTTGATGGATTGAAGCATAACCTGCTCTCCATCAGTCAATTCTGTGATAATGGGTTCTCTATCAAGTTTGATGCACAGGGTTGCAGAGTTAAAGATGTCGGATCAAAGCAGGTGATATTGTTGGGAAATCGATCTCCAACAGGGAATGTATACTACGCTGACTGGAACAGCAGCCTCCCTGACACTTGCTTGTTGTCAAAGAGCAGTTCGGATGTGAGCTGGCTGTGGCACAAAAGGCTCAACCATCTGAATTTCAAGACGATGAACCGACTTGCCAGACAAGAACATGCAAGAGGCATACCTAACCGAGTGTTTTCAACAACACACATGTGCAGTGCATGCCAGCTGGGAAAGCTCGCTAGAACCTCCTTCCGGTTGAAGTCAACTCCTTCAACCGACCGAGTGTTGCAGCTGATCCATATGGATCTCTTCGGGCCAGTTACACCAAAAAGCATTAATGGAAACGAATATACTTTGGTTGTAACTGATGACTACTCAAGATATACGTGGACCATCTTCATGCGCCACAAGAGTGAAACCCGAGATGAGCTGCCCAAGCTAATGGATCGGATATCGAACCAACAAGAGATGAAGATCATATCTATCAGATCAGATCGTGGAACGGAGTTTCTAAATGAAACCATCATTGAGTATTGCGAAAAGAATGGCATAACCCATCAAACATCAGCCGCGCGTACTCCACAACAGAATGGCGTAGCTGAGCAAAGAAATAAAACTCTGAAGGATGCAGCCACATCCATGTTAGCGAGCTCAGCACTACCTAAGAGATTTTGGGCTGAAGCGATCAACACAGCATGCTACACACAGAATCGATCTCTTCTCACCAAGCGGTTGGGAAAGACGCCCTACGAGCTGTGGAGACGCAGAAAGCCAGATATTTCTTATTTTCGTGTTTTTGGATCTAAGTGTTATATTCACAACAATGGGAAGATTCAGTTGAAAACTTTTGATGCCAAAGCTTCCAAGGGCATATTTCTTGGATATGCAGCTCGGATCAAGGCATATAGAGTTTTCAACAACAGCTCTCGTGTTGTGGAAATAACACCTCATGTTAGTTTTGATGAATCTACCTTTGAGTGCAGGGAACAGGTAAAGGAACAACACGCGGATCCAGCTGTTCTACCAGTTCTCACCAGATCGCAAGCTCTTCGGAAAAAGAACCGAGCTGAACCACTGGTATGGCCAACTGAGGATGAGGACCCATACTCCTCTGAAGATGAATGCGAAGACCTCAGCTCGTCCCTAGGGGGAACTTCAGCTGATGTCCATCCAACTGCATCAGCATCCGATGCCCAACCGAACTCAGTTCAATCTATTGTAAATATTGAGGATCCAGACTCAACAGCTGATCAATCACCAGCTCTGAAGACTCCAACTCAGATGTCTGAACAGCCACTATTGGAAGAAGAAGGAAGACGCAACCGAAGATGGTATGAAGTTCATTCCACCAACGACATCATCGGAGATCCAACCGAGGGTGTGCGCACACGGAGCAGAGTTGCAAATCCAGAATCAACCGAGGAAGAATCCAACACTTATGCCCAATATGCTGAGGAATTGGCAGTTCTGGAGGAGTTCGAGCAAGCTGGAGATATTGCCATGATTTCTTGCTATGTAGCTGATGTTCCAGAACCGAAGAATGTTGGGGAAGCTCTCAATTGTGTCCACTGGACAACAGCCATGCAAGAAGAATTGAATGAGTTTCTACGCAACTGTGTATGGGAGTTGGTAGAAAGACCAAATGGTGTCAAGGTGATTGGACTAAAGTGGATTTTCAAAAACAAGAGAGACGCCATTGGATTCATTGTGAGGAATGAAGCAAGGTTGGTAGCTCAAGGATACTGCCAACAAGAAGGAATTGACTTTGAAGATTCCTTTGCACCAGTTGCAAGGCTTGAAGCCATCCAGATCTTTCTAGCTTATGCCGCACATCACAAGTTCAAAGTATATCAGATGGATGTGAAGTGTGCATTCCTCAATGGAGATATAAAAGAAGATGTATATGTTGAACAGCCTCCTGGTTTTGAGACTGGAGATGGAAGAGTGTACAAGCTGAAGAAAGCTATCTATGGTCTAAAGCAAGCACCAAGAGCATGGTATGACACTCTTTGTGGATTTCTTCTGGACTCGGGGTTCAAACGAGGTTCAGTTGATAAAACTCTGTTCACCATCAAAGTTGGAGAAGATATACTTGTCGTGCAAATTTATGTCGATGACATCATTTTCAGGTCCAAGTTGGAGGAGCTGTGCAAGAAATTCTCCGATCTTATGAAGGAAAAGTTCGAGATGTCAATGATGAGCGAGATGAATTATTTCCTTGGATTACAAGTGAAGAAGTCACCTGAAGGGATCTTCATCAACCAGTCCAAATATACAAGGGAGCTCATCACCAAGTTCGGATTGCAGACAAGTAAGACAACCAAGATCCCTATGAACACGAACTGGAAGATCGAACCAGGAGCTGAGGGAAAGCTCATTGATGCCAGCCAGTATAGAGGGATCATCGGTTCGCTGCTCTACCTAACTGCCAGCCGACCAGACATTTCATACGCAGTTGGAGTGTGTGCTCGTTTTCAAGTCCAACCAAGAGAAGCACACATGTTGGCAGCAAAGAACATCATTAAGTATCTGAAGGGAACTGTCAATGTTGGATTGTGGTACCCAACTGATGACAATATCCAGCTGACTGGATACTCAGATGCCGACCTAGCAGGAGATCGGTTGGACAGAAAGTCTACTTCTGGACACTGTCAGTTCATGGGAAGCAAGCTGGTTTTATGGTTCTCCAATAAACAAGCGTGTGTTGCTACTTCGACAACCGAGTCAGAGTACATGGCTGCCGGAAGCTGTTGCATGCAAGTATTGTGGCTGAAGCAGCAGCTGAGAGATTATGAAGTCTCAACTGGACAGGTTCCCATACATTGTGATAGCTCGAGTGCCATAGCTATCTCTCTAAACCCTGTTCATCACTCTCGGACTAAGCATATCGATATTCGTCATCACTTCATCCGAGATCATATTGAGAAGAAGGATGTGTCCATGGAGAAGATCCCAACTGAGATTCAGAGAGCTGACATCCTCACCAAACCTCTTCCTGAAGCCCGGTTCAAGATGCTGTGTGATCTTCTAGGACTTTTGGATCCGAGCTAAAAACTCATCCGAGCAGAAGAATCATCCGAGCTGACAAGGATTCATCCGAGCTGAAGAATCGGTTATCGACTTAAGGGGGAAGCTCAGATGAAGGGGGAAGCTCAGATACGAATTGCCAACTGAGGACATCAAACTTCAGCTGAGGAGACGAACTCGAGTCAGCTGATGGTATGCGGCAACTGAGGAATTCAACAAATGAACACAACTGATTCAGACATCAGCTGGCAGGTATCATTTATGACTGAAGGTGTTATGATATTAAATGAGAATGTTTGAAATAAATTCAAACATTCCTGAACATGTCAGCTAGACTAAACAAGCCATCATATCGCATTTAATGTAAAGTCTGGCTGAACACCTATAGCCTTACTTTATAGTGCGACTGGGCTGACACCTCAAACTATTCACCTTCTCACTCGCGCGCGTGGTATATCAGTCAAAATTACTCAACAGTCGCGAAATCACAGCCGTTAATAGATTCGCACGATTTAACCCCAGCCGTTGATTTTATCCGAGTCAAAGATTATATAATACGGCAAATCAGGAAGTGATCCTTACTTTCTCTCTTCGTGCATATCTTTACTCACTATTCATCATCTTCTCAAATCTTGTTTCGCCATTTCCAGTAAAGTCTTTCACTCTTTCTTTGCATATATATCTCCTCGAGATGGCGCCCAAGTCAAAAGCTTCTAAAAAGATGGTTTCCTCAGAGCCTGCAACGTTCCAGGAATCGTTCGACATGGTGATGTCGAAGATTCATTTCGAACAGATATTATCCAGAGCGGCTCTCTCCTCGCCTGAGCTCGCTCCAATCGCCGCCATCCTCTCCGACCACCATCTGCTTGATTGGGCCACCCTCTCTCCGGCCCTGTTGTTCAGGAAGCAGATCGTACATTTCTACCGTAATTTGCAACGAGTCGCAAATGACGGGCTTGTCACGATCATCCCGTGCAAGCAACACCACAGAACCTCCCGAACAGTAGAAGACTCCGTTGTGGACATAAAGGTGTCGAAGGAGCTGGAGAAGTTCATCCCCAGAAACCGTGAAGCCACAGACGTGGTGGGGAACTTTTCTGACAAGGAAGCTGATGCCTTCCTTCAAACCATTCTTCTTGTTCCCGAACCATTGAAGGGGAGCATGCAAAGGACAAAGCTGAAGCCGGAGCACCGACTTCTTTTCGATGTAATCTCCAAATGCATCTTCGCATATGGTGGAGCCTTCGGGGACATCAGCCGTCCTAAGCTCAAGCAGCAGAAGGCCCTGGAAGAGATGCACCAGGTCGACTGGTTGGGATATATAGAGAGCCAGCTGGTGTCGGAGAAGCAGAAGATATCCGAGACGACAGCTGAGTCCGGGGATGTTCTGTTGAGTGTCAAGGGGACTCTCAATTTCGGGACAAAGATATCAGCCCTCATCCTCCAAGCCACAAAGGGTCTGCCGCTGACATGGGAAGGGAGTGAGGACACTCCAGTCAGCAAGTTGTCACTGTTCCCCTCAGCCAAGAAGGCCAGGGATGTTGTAGAAGCTGTCTACACCCCCAAGGGTTTCCCCAAGCCAGCTGTGGAGGCAGCTGCTCGTCGCCCTTCGAGGACCAAGCCGGCGAAGCGCCAGCTGGAAGAGGTAGCTGAGGAGGAAGAAGACGAAGAGGAGGAAGAGGAGGAACCTCTGCAGAAGAGGCCAAGGATAAGAATCATCCAGCCAGCGGCTAAACCATCCACAACAAGTCCAGTGGTGGTCAAGCCGGCTGAGGAGAAGGAGTCAACAGAATCCAGTCAATCGGTTGACCCAGCTGGGTTTATTCTTCAACCTCGCCAGGAGGACGTGGCTGAGGAGGCAGGTGGAGACGTGGAGATCCAAGTGGTGGATGTCAGCTCCTCCTCAAATGACTCTTCTTCATCTGAGGAGTCCCACGACAGTCGGTCTAGAGCTGATGCCAGCCAGGTTAACCCACCTGTGACTGAAGAAATCCTCCAGCCAGCCAACTCTCCATCCAAAGAGGATCCGGTTCTCTCAACTGGTCCCCAGTCAGATATTCCGAGCCTCTCGCTCGATGCCAACGTTGTGACCACTTCTTCGGCCAACGTTGATGAAACCATCGAACCCTTAACCTTCGATATCGACCCCCCTCAGATCGATGAAGAAGCCAACCGTCAGGCGATCCTGGTTGAATATGAAGGAAGGCTCAGCTACTGCTTCCGCAAGCTGATTGGTATGTTCCCCGAGGCAACATCGATGCCTATTTTCTCTGTTCTCGGGACGGAGCTTCTATACCAATTCAGTGTCATATTCAGCTACTGGTACGTGAAGGAGGAGACCCTCAGGATCCATGGCTGGGACAAGTTAAAGGTCGAAGAGTTCAACCTGAGGGAGTACTTCGACTACCAGAGCCTGGAGGTGGCTTACAACCAAAAGGTGGCTGTGCTCCGACGACGTCTGGACAAAAGCATCCAAGAAGGGACAGACACCAGGGAGCTGTGCAACAACCCTGAAGCTGTTCACTTTCTTGATGACATGCTCGCCAAAAATGCCTCCTGCATGGACGACGTCGACGCAGCTGATGAGGCGGCCAAGAGAGAAGAAGACAAGCTCAAGGCCTACCTCGCCAGCCGATCTGCCATGGTTGTCCTGGAGTCTGCTGCCCAGCCACAACCACCGCTCCTGCCCGGACCCTCCGATCAGCCAGCTCTCTCAACCGACGTCATCTGCGAGCTGATCTCGGAGAGGGTCAACCAGCTCAGGACGGAGATGCTGTCCAAAATCCAGCTGGGCAAGGAGGAAGAAGCTGATAGGATGCAGCAGCTGATGGCAGAAAATGTCAGCCTGAAGAATCAGCTAGATCACCTCTCCTCTTCTCTGCAGCACAAGCTTGAAGATCTCTCCACTTCTTCCAGCTCGGAGGTCTCGGCTCTAAGGAAGGCCGTTCAGAGCCTCAGCTCGGATTTCAACGTGTTCAAGACCGTTGCTGAATCTGACCTCGCAAAGTCCCAGCAGACTCAGGACCAGGAGTGGATGGCTCAGTTCGCCTCTTTCCGAGCTGAGTTCGTCTCCCTTCACAAAGAGGTCTCTGCGACCTTTGCAGCTGTGCAGCGAGCTGAGCAGGAGCGCCAAGACTTGGAGTTGGCAAAGAAGGTGGAAGAGAAGGACGCTGTTGAAGAGCTGTTTTCCCGCATTCAACAAGCTGAAGCCAAGTTGACCTCTCTGGATGGCACTGTTGCCACCCTTTTGGATGATGCCAAAAAGGGGGAAGACAAGGAGCCAGCAGCTGGGGAAGACAAGGAGCCGGCAGCTGGGGATGGACAAGGGAAAGCTGTTCTCCAGCAAGGAGAAGGAGTGCCAGCTGAAGCTGAAGGGTCGCAGCCCGAACTGGAAGTCTCCCACGACCTTGTAGCCGAGCTCACAGCCGAGCTCGATGCAGAACTTGACAGGATATCCGTTGAAGACTGTATCGAAACTGCCAAAGCTATGGAGGTGCCTAAGGAGAAGTACTTGAATCCCTCTTGGATCAAGAAGTTCGCTGCCGATCAGGCCAAGAAGGTGGCCAAGTTCGAGAAGGAGCTCGCCAAGGTGGAGAAGAACGTCGACAGAAACAAAGCCAGCCGGAGTGTGCGAAGAATCAACAAGCACCAGATGAAGGCTGAGGCTAGAAAGTCGACGCATCAGCTGCAGAAGAACGCTCCGCTCCCGTCTCGATACCCACATGTTGACAAGTGGATGAATGCGGAGTGGAACGATGACTGGGAACAGTTCAAACATGAGTTCGTCAATGACTTCTATTACAGGAAAGTCTACTCGACTGAAGACCCAAGGCTAGCCTTCAAGGAAGCCCTGTGGGAACTCAGCTCTGGAGACCCTGGAATGTTTAGTCAGTTCAAGCGAGCTATGCTGAATGCTCAGCTTGATCCCAACACTGTTCCAGTTCCAAAGAAGTGCATATACCGCCCTCCGATGATCAAAGGCACAAGCACGCCAAATAGAAATACGATCTTAGCTGAGGCGAGGCAAGTATGCAAGGAACACGACGTCAACACAGGGATTGAGTCGGAAGCGAAGAAGGAAATCTTCAACCGTATCTTCAACAAGTACGGTCAACAGTATTTCTGAGCTGTCAAAGTTTTTGAGCTGATAATGTTTTTGGATGTTATAGTTTTTGAAGCAACTGTTGTATCATTCTATGTTTTGCGCTTAACTTTGTAACCTTCAGATGTAACAAAAACTTCAAAGTATATAATACGATTCACCTTGATGAACAATTCCTCATTGTCCAAGCTCTGAATCACAAAGTCTTTCAATTTCATGTTATAACTGTGCTAACCCTTTGATGTTTTATCTTATAGACTGTCTAGAATTTCAACTGAGATTTTAGATAAGTTAGTGAGGTTTAGATCAGTAGTGGTTTCAAGCTGTAAGTGGTTTTGGCATCATCAAAAAGGGAGAAATTGTTGGGAAATTTATTAGTATAAGTTTTGATGAATTCCAAAACCGGCTGACCCCAACCGAGTAGATGTTGCCAGCACCTAATGTTAGAATTTAGGCTCGCTGTTTGAGCAAAGTTAAGTTTTTATCTTTACAGGTCTCCAGCTGAAGATGGCAACAAGGCGTCACTCAGACAGAACATCAGTTGTGAAGAAAGACAACTGAGAGTTCATTTGTTCAGATGTAAACAAAGGGAAGTCTTCAGAACATCAGTTGAAGGAAACCAACTGAGCGTTCATCAAATGAGAAACAGTTGAAAGGAAGAGAACATCAGATGAAAAAGAAATCGTCTGAGGGTTCAAACCCAACTGAGTAAAGAAGTGGAAGACAACTGAGGGTTCAGTTTCAGAACCTCAGTTATAGAATCTGAACAAGGAGTTCAACTGTTTTGAAGTTCAAAGTCAGCTGAGAACTCGACAGATCGGAACATCAGCTGAAGATCACTCAGATGAAGGTCAAGACTTTCAACCGACAAACCGAAGTTGAATGTCAAAGATTTGAATTTCAAAAGGAAGTCACATGAGGGTTTGACCGTTCAGTCATTACCCCATCTGGCCCAACACAAGGTTGTCTCAGATGGAAAGCAAAGGAGCACAGATGCCATATCGAGAAAGTCTGCAGAGATGAGAGACAAGCCATCGCTTTCAACCGATCAGAGATCAACTGCTCCTCCAACGGCTAGTTGATTCTCTCCGCCTATAAATAGAGGCATCATCTCATTCGAGAAGTAGGAGATGCAGATAGACACATAGACGACTAAAAATTCAAAAGCTTTCTCGAGAGAAATCAAAGCAAATCTGCAAAATCATCATCTAAGAGCATCAGCAGCTGAGAGTTCCAATTTGAGAGAACATTAGTAGCTGAGGGTTCCTAGAATTCGAAACTGTTTTTGATCTTAGGTTGAGTGTTTATTCGTTCAAGCCTTAGATCCAGCTCTCATTCTTGATCGAGCTGTAGTTGGATATCCTACCCTTTCTCACACCCTAAAAAGTGTGCTAGGACCTTACTCTTCCTGTAATTGAGTAGTCAGGTCATCAAGTACCCGTAAACTTGACTTAGGCTGTTTAGTGCCCGGAAACTAAACTGTAACGGTTACTCAGCCCGCGTAAGCTGAGTGGTTCTGTCCAGAAGAACTTGGACTGAGGTGTGTGGACTCACATCTCCCCGTGGACGTAGGAGTTATCTCCGAACCACGTAAATCTTGTGTGTCGTGTTTATGTTTTTTAGTCCATATTGCATTTCTAACTGACCGGACTAACCAGCATTCAAACCTCTTTTGCACTTTTTCAACCGAGCTGTTTTGGTTCTTGACCAACCGAGCTGATTTGCGTGAGTTGTTTTTAACGAGTTTATTTTCCACCACATTCCGCACAGCACCGCTCTTCCAGCTGAGTTTGCTTACTCAGCTGTGAGATCCCACCTGAATCCTTTTACTCAGTTGAAGTTGTTTTCAAGTGTTAAGTTCTTCGAAAGCTGAAAAATCCTAACTGGTGTATTCTCCCCCCCCCCCCCATACACCAGTAACTCGTTTCGGGACCATCAGGGAGCTTGGGAAAGAAATGAAATTTTTACCGCCCACATGAAAATTTAATTTGTACTAGTATATTCTTGGGAGGAAAGAAAAAATAAATAAATATTAGACTAAAGTAAAGGACAATCTCAGTTGTATGTAAATAATTCTTCCTTAGTTTATGATATGATTACCACGTTGTGGACTTTTTTCCATTTTTATAATTATTTAAGTTATACATACAGAGGGATAAAATAGTATATGTACTAATACTTTTATTTTTTAAATTATGAGGCTGTAGAGAAATAAATTACTATATTTAGAAACATCTAACATCAAATATCATGGATTTATTTGATTCACAATAAAATAAATAAGTATATATATGAACTGATTATTTCTGTGCATTTATTGCAAAATGATGAGGAATTTATTGTTTTCAATGAATATTGGTAGTACAATTTGTCTGATTAAAGCCCACAGAGTTGCATTATGCCGTGAAATTATCTTTGAGCCCATTGATTTGTTTTATTGTTTAATATATCCCTATATTTCTATATATTTTCCTATGAATAAATTCCCGTGTCTTCTTCTAGTTGAAAAAAATAAGATAAAAATAGTGCGTATTCTAATCATTCAATACATGCACATATCATCGTTATATTACTAAAAAGAAAACGATTCTTGTTTTGAAAAAATCCTACGTGACATCCCTTATATTCCTCTATTCATATTTATCTAAATTCTCAAATTTTTTAATTTTTAAATGTAAAATAATAGATTTTAAATATCGATACTAAAATCTTGTGTCCCACATCGGTTTCTCAATGAAACTTCACCTATTGAAAAGCCTATAAATATCTAGAATCAATATGTATTTTCTGATCTTTTGCTCCATCAGTTTTATTTAGCCAATTTATTTATTAATCGCCCGAATAAATAACTATATTTTATAGTTTAGTTAATTTAATTTAATTTGGTCAATTTATTAATTGGCCGAATAGGTAATTATTTTTTGTAGGAGTTTTATTTGGCCAATTTATTTATTAATCGGCTGAATAAATAACTGCTATATTTTTATAGTTTAATTCAATTTGGTCAATTTATTAATTGACCGAATAGATAATTATTTTTATTAGGGAACTAATTTATTAGTTGACAGAATAAATGGTTCCAAAATAGTTTGGGTAATTTATTGGTAGACCGAATTAAATTTGAAAATAGTCTAATATTTTTTTATTTAATTTGATAAAAAAAATAAGTAATTTTTAATTTGTCAATTAATTAGGTAGATGGGCCAGTTTACAACTCACGGGTACCTCAACTCGTGATTCCACGTGACACATTTCATTCTTTTTATTCTGACCCGGAACCGTGGCGGTAGACGAGTTAATTCCCAACCGACGGTTACCTCAACTCGAGAAATTTTTCATATTATGCTTTTTTTCATATATTTTCTAAAATCTATAATCGTCATCCATGAAATAATTTTTACGTTATTTGTAGTTGAATTTCCAACTTTGCATAATTTGTAATTTTAATTAACGAATATTACTATACGATTAAGGACGATAGCGAATAGTATAATCATTATTAAATTTTTGGATCTGCATAAATTCTAAACAAATTTTATAAATTACGCACTTATAAATCAGAGTCGTGGTCAACGGGCCAGTTCCGACGCAAAACTATGGCGGTAAACTAATGTACGGATTTTTTTCAGAAAGAAACACAAATGACTAATTTTTTAATCGAATTTTAAGCAAGTACGAGTATATAAATTTCAAACAAGTTTATTGTGCGCGTAGAGGGGTCAATTCAGTATTGGCAGTATAACTTTTTTAATATATTCTATAATTTTGAACTTATAGAGTCGTGGTCAACGGGCCAGTTCCGACGTAGAACTGTGGCGGTAGACTAATATACGGAATTTTTTTAGAAATGAACACAAATGACTAATTTTTTAATCGGATCGATTTTAAATAAGTACGAGTATATAAATTTCAAATAAGTTTAAATAATCCTAAACACATCATCTCAAATTGTTTGATTAATCGTCTCCTTTGGAAAACGTAGAATATGTAGGAAAATTGGCAGAAAAATTACTAACGATTTATCAACGAGCCAATTCCGACCAAGAATTATGCGCGTAGATAGGCCAATTCAGTACTTGCGGGACATTTTTTTTAATATATTATATAATTTTGAACTCATAAAATTAAGAATATTTATGGTCAACTTTTATCTTATATTATTGACTAAAGAATTTTATGAATCACAATCATTCCGCATAAAGTATTGTAAAAAGGAAAAACTACCAAGTACATAGTGAGACAATTCTTGAAGTTCTATTCTCGATTAAAAAAGTTATTCTCGAAGCTGGTAAAAAAGAAAACAAATGTCCTCATTTATTTCTCTATGAATATATTTGGAAGATGATTATTTATATAATACTACAATTTATAATTAAATTTTTATTTATTAAATATTGTGTGAATATTTTTGGAATATAGTTATGTATATAATTAAATATTAATTTCAGGTAAAAAAAAACAAATGTCATCATTAATTTTTTTTTGTGAATATATTTGGAAGATGATTATTTATATAATTTAAAATCAGTATTGTAGTCAATAGGCCGGTTCCAGGTCAGAACCGTCGGGGTAGACGGGATGATTGTGAAGCGGTGGTTTAACTTATTTTTTATTTTTTTCTTAATCTTGTGTTGAATTCATAATGTGGGGTATTTAGGGTCACTTTCATCTTATAGACAATCTTAACATCTATAGTATTATTCGCTATCTATATATCTCTTCTCTCTCTCTCTCACTACCCGCTCCTTCTCTTGTCTCTTTTTCTTTATAAAAAAACTAAAAGATTCAGCTTAAGAGTTATTTTCCTTTGAGTGAGAAATATATTTTTGCCCACATCGGTTTTGTAGAAGAATAGAGTTTTAACAATTATCGAAAGTAATGAGAATATATTAGTTATAATTTTTAACAAACATAACTATATGGGTTTGAGACGTACACATGTGGTAAAATTACTTTTTAATTGAATTTAAGATGTGTTCAAGGGATATAAATTCTAAGCGAGTTTGGTAGATTGAATAATCGAATTATTTTACGCTAAAATAATTAACAAATAATATATTTTTTTAATCTATCACTTATTAATACTATTTAATAATTTTATTAATTTTTATAATTTTCCGTCAATTTTCAACGGGTTATACGCTAGTTATAAATAGATGAAATTCAAACCGTAAAAAATGCCACGTAACATGACCAAATTTCACCTTTTTCTTCATTCTTCATAAGGGTCCGTTTGTTATTCATATACCAGTATATCAGATATCAGGTATGAGTATGGATATCAGATATCAGGTATGGGTATCAGATTTATACATATTCATGTTTGATATGTTGAAGATATCGATTAATATCAAATGAGAATGAAAGTAGAGATATGAGTCATATACTAACAAAAATTGGTATATGAAAATATTAAAAAATAGCATATCATGTATATCAAGTATATCAATTTGATACTCATATACTGATATACCAAACACAAGGTATGAATATGGGTCGTATTGATACATATACCTAATATATATATATATGGATATCAAACGACCCCTAAAATATATTCTTATAGCCTCTCCCTACCGTTCAATTTTCAGCATACATATACGTTATGTGTGAAATACTGAAATTACAATATATATATATATATATAGAGAAAATGCACCCATATGTCATTCGCTCAATTGTAATATTAAAAAGAGTAACTAGTTCAAATTTTATCAATTTTTGTCATATGTTTACTTTTTGGACATTTATACCCTTATAATTTACACCTTATTCCATTCTGGTACACTCTCTCTCCTACTTTTTAATTTTTTTCTCTCTTTTTTCTCTCTCCTCTCCGTTTTCTCTCAGCTCACGTTCTCTTTCTCGTTTTTTTTTTCCTGTTTCTTCTTCATCACGTTTATCTCTCTCTGGTGATTTCTCCATTGTTGTTTCTTCTTCGTCGTCTTCACCGCCATTGCCGTCGCCGCTGAGTCGTCGTCGTTGATGCACCGTTCGCCGTCGTCTCCATCGACGTCATCGTATATGTGTTGTTCCGATGCGGCGGCTCTTGTTCTTCGTCGCCGTGTCTATTGATTTTGCGATTAGCATCGTCATCGCCGTCGTCTATATGATTTGGCTGTGTTTTTTCTACAATTTTAGTTAGATTTGTGTAGAATTTTTTGTATTTGCTTTTTTTTTTATTATGCAATTTGGGTTGCGATTTTGCTGTATTTTTTGCTTTATTTTTTGTTTAGCAAGTGTTACGTTGGTTGATTTGTAATTTTCCGCCGATTTTTGGTTGCGATTTTAAGCTATGGAGGTAAATTCCGGCGACTGTATTTTCTGGTTGCAGGCTTGGTATGTTTTTCTTAATTTCGTACTTTGCGTACCAAGTTTACCTGGTACGCAGTACGTATTGATAAAAACGTACCGCGTACCTTAATTTGTTTGAATGGTACGCAGTACGTATTTATCATTACGTACCAAGTGTACTTGGTACGCAGTACGTAGTTATGAATTCGTACCAAGTTTACTGGGTACGCAGTACGCATTTACTAATGCGTACCAAGTTTACTCGGTGCAGGTAAGGACTTCTTCTTTAGTGGTTGCGCATGGAGGATGCTGGAAAGAGAACATTTATGAGGGTGGTAGGAAAGAGTATATTCCTATACCGCCTAGTGGTATAAACTTTGAATCTTTATTAGCAAAGCTTGAAGTTCGAATGAAGAAGGATAAGAGGATGTATATGTTTGATATAGATGGTTTAGTCAAGTCTCCTAGTGGTGAAACTATAAGAATGAAGATTACAGATGATTTCGAGTTGTCGTATTTGATGGATGTGTTGGAGTTTCCTACTGTATATGTGGCGTTTTCTCCCACGATTGATGAATCTCATAATAGGAGGACTCCTTTAATTGATGATGGTGTACGGAATGAAGACCAAAACAGTTTTGATGTTGGTTGTGATGAGTTGGGTTTAGATGGCATTGGTGAGAATGATGACCATGATGTTGGTAATAGCAATGTGGATGGTAAGAGCAATGTGGGTAATGAAAGTAGCGTAGGACAGCGTTTGTGGGTTATTCCCGGTGTAGCCCATCAAGCGTCTCTTCCATCGGATGAAATACTTGTACCGGTTGTGCGTGTGGATGAGCTTGTTCAGGGTGGCACTTTTGTCGGAAAGAAGAAACTGAAGGCAGCTCTTGGTTTATATCACATGAAAAAGCATCTCGAGTGTAAAACAATTCGATCAAACAAGGTGTACTACCATGTGGGATGCAAACATTTAGAGCGATGTGAGTTTGAGATGCGAGCAAGTGCAACATCTAATTTGTGGCGTATCAATCTCTTCACTCGTCACTCTTGTGTGGATGATTTGAGATATCACCCTGATCCTAAGGTTTCATCTAGAGTTGTTACTGCACACCTTGGCCCAAATTTTGGGGAAGATGGTTCGTGTCTTAGGTCAAAGGATATTCAATCACAGATACGAAGGGAATTTGGTGTGAATGTAAAATATTCTACTGCTTTAGCTGGTAAACACCATGCTCTGGAACTTTCATTTGGAGATGCGGATAATTCATTTCAGGTTTCTCTATCCTTTTCTATATTTTGTATTGCGTAATTATTATTATTGGTAAAGTTGGTACGATTCTAAAATTTCGTACCAGATTTGTCTCTGTATTACTGGTACATTGGGTACGATTTTACCAAATTGTACTTAGTGTACCGGTAATAAAGCGGCAAATCTGGTACGAATTTAATATTGCGTACCTAGTTTACAATAGGTAGTATAGTATGATTTTCCGTATTTATAAAAACGTACCAAGTTTTACCAATTATGTTGGTAGAATTGGTACGTTTTTGTAAATTCGTACCTAGTTTGCAACTATATTACTGGTACATTCGGTACGTTTTTGTAAATTCGTACCTCGTTTGCAACTATATTACTGGTACATTCGGTACGTTTTTTGAAAAGCGTACCATGTTTACCTAGCATACTTTTAGTGATTTTTTTATTAATTGAGATAAATTCTTTTAGATGATTCCCAAGTTCTTATACATGATGGAGCAGATGAATCCCGGTTCAATTGTGGACCTTCAGACATGTCCAGACGGTTTGTTTCAATATTGTTACTTTGCTCTCTCTGCGTGCATAAGAGCTTTTCGTGCATGTCGTCCCGTGATTGTCATTGATGGCACGCACTTGAAAGGGAAATACAAGGAGATTTTGTTTGTTGCCGCTACAAAGGATGCTAATGAACAAATTGTTCCATTAGCATTTGGAATTGGTGATGTGGAGGATACTTCATCTTGGTCGTGGTTTTTGGAGCGTGTCCGTCGGACCTTTGGTTGCCCCCAGGATTTTATGATAGTTTCCGATCAGCATCTGAGCATCAAGAATGCTATAAATGGAGTTTATCCTGGCATCCCTCATGGTCTTTGTACGTTTCATATACAGGGTAACCTGAAGACTTGGGGTACTGTTGTGATTGATCTATTCCACCTTGCTGCGAATGCTTATAAAGTGGAGGATTATGAGGAGTACATGAACAATTTGAATGAGGCCTCTCGTGGTGGCTATGAAAAGCTGATGAGTATTGGTCCGAGCAGATGGTCTGTTGCACTATGCCCCGTGCGGAAGTTTGGGTTTGTACATCCAACGCTGTAGAGAATATGAATTCAAGACTTCGGTGGGCAAGAAAACTTCCGGCATGTTCTCTTCTAGAATACTGTTGTAATCTTGTCCAATCTTGGTTCTTTCAATGCCGCACAAAATCTGGATCTAGAAATGAAGAATTATCGGTATATGCAACAAAGGAATTAGGTATAGCTGTCGAGGCGGGGCGGGTGATGAGAGTTGAACCGATATCTGATACGAAGTTTAATGTCATTTGTGGAGTTAAAAGCAATGTTGTTGATGTTGCTTCCAGGAAGTGTTCGTGTCGGGCATGGGATCTGGATTTAATACCTTGCTCTCACGCTACTGCAGCAATTAGGTGAGGTTGAAGTTTTTATTTGTTGGTATTAATTGAATATGAGTACCTATTTTGCCGAAATTTCTTAGTACACCTGGTACGTAATTGTAAATGCGTACCAAGTGTACCTCATTTAACTTGGTACGCAGGTACGCTTTGATCAATGTGTACCTGGTCATTAAGTTTAGATGAGGTACACTTGGTACGATATTTGAATTACGTACCAAGTTTGCTCATCAGAATTTGGTACGCCGGTACGCTTTGACTAAAAACGTACCGGCGTACCAAGTTCTTATGAACAAACTTGGTACATAATTACAATATCGTACCAAGTTTGCTTACTCGAACTTGGTACGCCGGTATGCATTACCCAATTTCGTACCAAGTTTTTCTTCGACGAAGTTTTGATTTTTTACACATTTTTAGGTTTAAGAAGGAATCCCCACTGTCATATGTTCATGAATATTATTCTACGGCGACGTGGCGTGAGATTTATGCTGATGATGTGATGCCTATTCCGGATAAAGATTCGTGGAGTGTGCCGCCACATGTTGCTTCAAGGATTGTTCTTACACCTAAGGAACCTAAGCAAGCTGGACATCCTCGTACAAAGAGGATTCCAACTGGATCTCATACCAAACGCAATCGGGGGTGTTTGTGGTGTCATGAGAAAGGTCATTATATGAGTACATGTCCTTTAAGACGCCGATTGATTAATCCGGAAAAAGAAGGGAGTAACAACCAACCAAGCATCAATACGAGAACCCGCAAAACGAATAAATGTGGTATTTGTGGTGTTGCGGGTCATACTCGCCAAACATGTCAAGATCCACATAGATTTGGTTGATAAGTAGAGATTTATTTAATTCTATTAGATGTGTAGTGTTTATCAATTTTTTTTTGTTTGAAATTCACGACCTTTTAATCTATATTGTGTCAAATATTAGCTGTGTAGTGTTTGTAGTTTTTTAAGTAAATATTTGTACGTTTTGTTTAATTGATCACTTTTCTGAATTCGTACTAAAACTCATGGTACGCTTGGTACGTTTTTGCTAATGCGTACTTAATGTACTTGTCATGTATGTACGCAATTTGCAAATACGTGCCTGAAACTAATGAAATACTGGTACACTTGGTACGTTTTTCATAATTCTTACCAAGTGTACCAGTAGAGTAGGTACGCTTTTGTAAATATGTACCTATATTACAATGAAAAACTGGTGCACTCGGTATGTTTTTTTAAATGCGTACCGGGTGTACTAGAAAAACACTAGTAAATCTTGGTACGTTTTGTTTAATTGCTTACTTTTCGTACTTGAAAAACTGTAAAGAAATTAGATTTGCGTACTGTGCGTACCATAATTCACATTAGAAAAAAATATACATAGTTAATCCCTGGCATATGCTAATAGTTACGCAAAATGCACATTCAAAAATATTCTAATGTTTATGGATTTACAAAATACTATCCATCATTCACAAAATATTAACATGAATGCAATGTTTAATTCAATTGGTTTCATCCCCTTCATTGACTCCATCCAAATCCATGAGGATTTCCGGTGTGACTTCCTCCGTGCTATGCGCATAAATGGTCCTTGCTATGTGGTTTCTATACTCCACGCGGTCCTTATGCTCTTGCAAACATTTTCGCATTGGATTTTTGGAGATGAGTTGCTCCACATATTTGAGGGCATAGAGGCCACAATCATATCCATTGTTTTGCTGGAATTTGTTTCTTTTAATGCCCTTCTGTGGAGGAAAGCATAATTCCCACTGGCTGACTTTTGGGTCCTTTATGCGATGCTCATTGTAGTATCCGATGGCCTTCATGATTTGTGGCATCGTTCTTGTCATTGGGAGGCATATATCTCATCTATTATCATAATGGTGATCCTCGAATATATGCTCCATCGAGTCATACAGAGTGATCTTCTGCTTTTTCAGATCTATCAACATTGTACCCCAGTGATCCTGGTAGAAGCACAATGCAACTACCTAAAAACAAAATAAAACATGGTACGTTATTATAAATGCGTACCACAAATCTAAGAAAACCAGGTACGTTTTTGTAATTTCGTACTGCTAAACCAGGTACACCTGGTACGAATTGATAAAATCTTACCAATTGTACCAAGTCTACGCTGTTACATCTGGTACGAATTGATGAAAGCGTACCCAGTGTACCTATAATACGCTGTTACACCTAGTACGTTTTTACAAAATCGTATTCAGTTTACCAATTGCATAATGACACACTTGGTACGATTTGATAAAATCGTACCAAGTGTACCTGTATAGTAGGTAAGCTTTTGTAAATTCTTACCAATACTATAATTAAAAACTGGTACACTCGCTACGTTTTTCAAAATTCGTAAATTCGTACCGAGTGTACTTAGTTTTATTATTATATATTATTAATAAAATCCTACCTTGTCGCAGTGAACCCAAGGCCTTATGTTTTCCTCCCAAGCTGGTTGAGCTCCTTCGGCAAACAAAAGCAACCTCTCCATTTCTTCTTTTGAGAAGACCTCTTCAACATTTGGTCTAAACGCCTTGTGATTGTATGGATCAAAAGGAATTAGTCTCTTGTGGATGGTGTCGAACACATTCTCCACCTTTTCCTACAAATAAGTTTAAGAAATATATATATGTTATGTTTGTAAATATTACTGTATAAAATTAAAATTATTATAATTGGTTGAATTTACCATAAAATAACAAGACGTGATGGCAATCTTCGGGTCAACTTCTCCCAATCCGGCCATTGTAGGATTTGCTACAAGAATAGCAAGATACGCCTCAATGTGTTCCAAGTCGATCTGTCCTGTTGGATCCATGATAGACTGGAAAAAGGTCTTGTCAACATCACAATAGGCCCCGACATTCCTCCTGTTGTCAATGAATATTACATTAATTAAACCTTGTACGTATTGTAAAAATCGTACTGGGTTTACTAATTAGGATTGGTACACCTGGTACGTATTGATAAAATCGTACTGAATTTACCTATTGTAATATGGTAATCCCGGCACGTTTTCACAAAATCGTACCTAATTTATACACACGACATGGTACACCTGGTAGGAATTGATAAAATCGTACCGAGTGTACCAATTCTAGACTGGTACACTTAGTACGATTTTACAAAATCGTACTCAAATTACCAATTGCAGAATGGCACACTTGGTACGTAATTTAAGAAATCGTACAGAGTTTTACCAAAATACATGTTACACCCGGTACACATTGATAAAATTTTGAAGATGAAAAATTTAACTTACAGTGGAGCTTCCTCTGAGTTCAACCAATGCTCGAAGGTGTGACGGCCTGGTCGCACGTCTTCCGGCAGAAATGGACTGCGTAGAGGTGGAGCTGGGAATCTTCTTCGGATCGGCCTCGGATTCAAGATGCGCATCGAGCTTTGTTGTGCTGGTGGAGCTTGTGGGGGAGGTAGCCCTTGTGGTGCTGGACCTTGTGGCACCGAGATTTCTGGAGCTTGTTTGTGGAGGTGGCCCTTGTGGCACTAAGTTTTGTGGAGCTGCTGGTTTTTGAGCTTCAAATTTTGGACACGGTGTGAATGGACCAGCTGAAGTTGCATTTGGTTGTAGAATTTTGTCTTGCGGAGGAGTAAATTGATCATTTTCCATGAAGGTGTCCCACAGCAAGTTGATTTGCGTGTCCGAAAATTGATCGTTTTCCTGTTGAGGGGCCTGTTTGAGAAAAGGTAAATATTGGTACGTTTTTCCTAATTTCGTACTAGATTTGTATTGCAAACTCGGTACACTCGGTACGTTTTGAACAAACGCTTGTGTGTACGCATGGTACGTTTTTATGAAAAACGTACCAAGCGTACTCGTGGAAACAGGTACGATTTTGTATATCGTACCTGGCGTATCCAATTACAATACAGATCAATGAATTAATGAAAAATAATTCATCAAACATATTACAAATTCGGTTACATGTTCAAATAAACAGGAAAATAAATATTTGTTCATAACATGAAAAATAAAAAGGATGCAATTGTTTATGTTAACACACCAAGAAATTGTTCAAATTTTGCCAATCATCTACTCAAGATGCATCTTATACCTTTTCGTCATCTACCTGCTCAGACGTCCTCCCTCCAGCTTGCTCTGTTGCTGCTGCTCCCTCCACCTCGTTCATCGTCTTGTCGCTTTCCATGGCAGCTGCCTCGGTTTGCTCTTTCTCCGCGCTTTTCATGTCGCCATCCGCCGCTGCTGCTTCTGTTGTTGCAGGTTGGATGTCAATGATAGGAGGAGAGGTTGGAGACGTATAGTCTGCACCCGTGAAGGGTTGGACTATCCCTTCCTCTTGGAGCTTGTTCACAACATAGCTCCCAACGTCCTCCATGAACTGCTTCCTTTCATCCGAAAGCCATGATATGAGCATATTTGCGGCTGCCTCTGCTATCTCTCTCACAAGAACCGCTCTTTCCGGCCCTTGCATTATGTTTGCAATGATAGAGGAACGTGTATCGGCAGTAGGAGGAGCGGTTGAGGTGGATGCAATGTTGGTATGCGGAGGAGGAGGAGGAAGATTGTCTTGGTCATCTTTGTTGGCAGCTTCTGTTTCATTGGTGGCAGGCTCGTTATCATCTTCACCATTGTCCACTGCTTCTCTTTTTCTTTTCTTTTTTGCATCATTCGGATCGTAATTAAATTCAAATGTTCCAAATTCTGCATCGTTCTGTAGAGAAAGCCAGTATGGTGTTTGCTTTTCAGCTTTGGATGGCTTCAGCAGCTGGTGAAGACTTTGAGAAGTATAAAATATGGTTAGATAAACTGTCTGCAAACTTGGTACACTTGGTACGAATTATAAATTCGTACCAAGTGTATGAATTTATTTAAGTAATCTAAGTACGAAATTCCTAATTCGTACCGAGTGTACCTAACAAATGCTTCTTTCACTTGGTACACTTGGTACGAAATTATAAATTCGTTCTTGGTATATCAATTTATTTAAGTAATCTCAGTACGATATTCGTATTTCGTACCGAGTGTACCTAACACATGCTTCTTTCACTTGGTACACTTGGTACGAAATTATAAATTCGTACCAAGTTTACCATTCAATCTATGCACACTTGGTACGTATTTGTCATTTCGTACCAAGTATAGGACTTTGACAATGGTAAAAGTGGTACGTATTTTTGAATGCGTACCAAGCTTTACTAAAATAAATATTAGATCTGACAATAAATCTTACCAATTTTATGTCTTCTGCTGGAGGGATTTCTACGTCTTTGATGAATCTGTACCTCAACATCCGAGGCATCTTCTTCTCGGTGGATCTCAATTCCACCTTTGTTCCTATTGCCTGCACAGCCTCAAATATCCACCCCTGTTTAATAAATAAAGCTTTATCAGTATGTAATCATATACAAGATACAATAGGTTTACTTTGTAATCTTTGTACGTAATTATAAATGCGTACCGAGTTTACTTGCATTAAACTGTTGCGTTTGGTAAGAAATTAGGAAATCGTACCAAGTTTTCCAAGATCTTATACTTATATTTGGAAAACTTGGTACGATTTTCTAATTTCGTACCAAGTTTTACCAGTTCAATCTCTTACATTTGGTATGAAATTAAGAAATCGTACCAAGTTTCACCAGTATCGAACTGTAATGTTTGGTACGTAATTGTAAAATTGTACCAAGATTTCCAATAAATACCAATTTTACCTATTCTTAAGAACTTACCAATAAAGCAAAACTGCAGCCTTTGATGTGGTAAGAGATGCCGGATTTGTTCTTTTTATCTTCTGTGTCGATAGTTATGAAACTATTGACAACCATTTGAAACGACAAGCTACCCCAGGGGAATTTCTCCCATGCTTCCTCATCCTCAACCAGGACCCACATCCAGTCCGGTATTTTCTTCTTGGTATTCTCAAATCCCAGCACGTACGATGCCGCCAACAGAATTTTGGCCAACTTCAAGTAGTCGTCGGCGCTGATCTTTATTTCAGATTTCTTTGAAAAAAACTTCCTGTTCGTGAAAGGTGTCCACACCTCTGCAGCTGTGACCATTTGGTTGCTGAATATTCGGGAGTACAATGATGATCGGGGTATGATGTGGTCGGCATAGGGGTCGAAATCTGCAGGGCCGAATTTCAGGCCGCTAAACAATGCAAATTCTTGCCGGCTGAACCGCAAGATCTTCCCTTCAACCTTGAACCAAAGAGCTGATGGATCATACTGGGGGAAGAAAAGCACCTCTCGAATCACCATCCAGTGGATGGCCTTCCCCGATCGGGTATTCATGTCCTCCATGCCCATAAAATGGCCCAGGCAGGACTGTTTCAGCTTGTCCAAAGTAGAGTTGCCACTTGCTGTGAGGCAGTTTCTGATGTCGTAAACAAGGGACTCATAACCGTGAGTAATTGTTTTGTTTTTCAAACCATCAAGCTTGAGTCTCTTGTATCTCCATCGGGTCTGCAATAAAAAAAAGAACAATTCAATTAAGAATACATTTGAACTGTTTTAGACATAATTTGCTTGGTAAAACCCGGTACGAATTTTCAAAATCGTACCGAGTGTACTAACACGAGATGGTTCCCCCTTGTCGAATTGTAAAAATCGTACCAACTATAACATGTCTTCGCTGGTACACCTGGTACGAATTGATGAAAGCGTACCAATTGTACCAAGTCTACGCTGATACACCTGGTACGAATTGATGAAATCGTACCGAGTGTACCTATTATACGCTGGTACACCTAGTACGATTTTACAAAATCTTACTCAGAATGGCACACTTGGTACGATTTGATACAAATCGTACCAAATGTACCTGTATAGTAGGTACGCTTTTATAAATTCTTACCTATACTACAATTAAAAACTGGTACACTCGGTACGTTTTTGAAAATGCGTACCGAGTGTACTAAAACATATTAGTTTTCTTGGTACGTATTTGGGAAAATCGTATCAATTTTAACAAAACAAAGGCATATTCAAATGATCAGAATGCAAAATACATCATGCATAAACAATCTCAGCTATTCAACAAGAAGATATCCTCAGTTCCAGTAATGATATATCTGGTATTACCGGTACGTATTTCACAAAACGTACCCAGTGTACCAGTAGAGTTTTCCCCCAAATTCATAGATCTGCAAATCATACCCTAATTTCCATTCTACTCAACAAACTAGGTACGAAATCAAGTGATAATCAAACATGCAACCACCTTAAATTTCAGATCTGGAAATCTTACCGGCAAATGCTCGAAAGCATCTTCTTCCTCGGCTTCATCCTCCTCGCCATCTTCAGCCTGGTGTATTTCCTCCTCTCGCGGCGGCGGCGGCGGCGACGGCTGTGCTTCTTCCTCTACCCGCGGCGGAGTTGTGATTTCAGCTTCTTCTTCGCGAGTCTCGGGCGGCGTCTGTTGTGCTTGTTCTTCGCGCGGCGGCACCGTCTGCTGTTCTTCTTCTTCGCGCGGCGGCGGAGCAACTTCGGCCCATTTAGACCTAGTTTTTTTGGCGTCCTTCGTCTGCTGAGTCGCGGCGGTTCTCTGTCTCGTCGCGGTGGTTTCTGTGGTCGCCGCCGTTGTTTTTTTTGTTTGGCTCGTGGTCGCCGTTTTTAGGGTTTTTTGAGGCGATTTTCCTGCGGTTTTCATTTTCTTCGTTCGCGGAGCCATGTAGTCGGGCTTTAGGAGGTGGTTGGTGGTGGAGAGAGATGGAGACGCGGAGGAGGAGAGGTCGATGGCGGTGGAGAGAGATTGAGCGGGGAGGAGGAGAAATGGAACAGAGATGGAGACGTGGAGAGAGAATGAGAGATGAGAGGGAATGAGAGAGAATGAGTTGTGTATTTGAATTTTTACCGTACAGACTCCAATACCTATAAGGGTATTTGAGTCAAATTGGGTACAATTTTACCCAATTTTTGTCAAAAGTGAACTTTTGACAAAATTTGTTATTACCATGTAGGGTAATGACATATCACCATTTGCCTCATATATATATATATATATATATATATATATATATATATATATATATATGCGCCTTGAAATAATTCAAGACGATCACCGGCCACGTCATCATAATTCAAAAGAGCCGGTATGCAAAAATGCATAAAAAACCCTGACCTTTACTCACATTCTAGTTTAAAACCAAACTTTTTAAAATTCTCAAATAAAACTACGACTTTGCAATTTGACGCGATTAACTCCTAAAGGTCGATTTTCCCCCAATATGTTGCATGAAACGATGTCATTTAGGGCATGAAACGATGTTGTTCTTGTGGGTAAAATTGACCGGAGGAGTTAATCGCTTCAAATTGTAAAGTCGTAGTTTTATTTAAGAATTTTAAAAAATTTGATTTTAAACAAAAATGTGAGTAAATGTCAGGATTTTTATGCAATTTTGCCTTCCTAAATTGAAATAAAGGAAGTTTTTAACGGGAAGGAGAGAAGCTTCACGACAGAAAGGAACTTTACCGCCACCTGAGTTTCATGGGGATCTTTATATTTCTTAATCCATACTCTTGGTATATTATCTTATAAACAAATTTTGGTTGAATATCATTTTCTTTATTTCTCTACTGATTTACTCCCTCACCATGACAAAGCCAAGGTCCACAAAACAAAAATATGCAATGCCGTTCATCCAACTTTATTCATAACAAGTTAAACTCAAAAAAAGCCTTTACACAATCTATGAAACAATTGCAAATCCATAACAAAACCTAATATTATACCATTTCACATAATTTTTTTTTGAAAAAAAATGAATTTGCTTCAATCCATCACCAATATCCCAGTACTGATGAATGTCCCCCACAAGCTTAACACGTGTGGGCACCCAAGCCTCTAAAATGAAATCAAAGGTGATCTCCAGCAGCAGCAGTAGCAAACAAGCCCTTCTCCAAAACCCAATCTTGGATCATAATTTGAGAATTCAAAGGCTGATCAGTAGGAACAAGATGGCCCGCATTCAACACCACAACATTGCAAAATCTCTCCCACTTTTGAACATACCCTGCCACCAACCCATCCACCCTCCACACCTCGCTCTCCGCCTCCAGGAACCTTTGAATCCCCTCCCACTTCATCTCCTTCACCCACGACGACGTCGACACCACGCCGTCCCTCAGGTCCGCCTGCCCCTGATACAGCAGCACCCTCGTCCTCGTCCTCTTCACCAGCAACTCCATCATCGGCCTCACGCTCTTCATGATATCCTCGTGCATCGCGTCTGCCACGCCGCTGCTGCACAGCGCGAATGTAATGTTATTCTTCACACCCAGCGCCCTCTTCACCTCCGCCTCGTTGAGGAATGCGGCCACCACCTTGTTCGGGTACGGGGTCAGCCTCCTCACGTCGTAGAGCGTCGCGAGGCCGCTCATGTTCGTCAGTGTGGCCAACACATTCGCTCGTGCATCCGATGCTTCGCTCCACTTTCGTTTCTTGATCAATTCCACAGTCTTGAGCTGCAGTTTCTCCAAAAGGGACCTTTGCTTTTCATTGATCAGCCCCAAATGGAAGGCCGTGATGGCATGGTCTTGGACTTGGATCTCCGGATCGGTCAGCCCGTTTCCGATGGCGACGCCGGCGAAATTCACTCTCTCTCCGTCACCCAATATCGCGTTCTTCTTTATAATGTAGGAGCCTAGAGCGGGGACATACTTGCCGGCGTAGCTCTCTCCGGTGAGGTAGATAGGCCTAGTTTTGAACGACTTGTCGAGGGAAATGAATTTCTTGATCGCGGTGAAAAGGTGTTTGACGACGTCGTTTTGGTTGCGGGGTATTTCATCAGGTGTTGCCGCTATGCTGAACCCGGAGCCAATGGGGTTGTCGAGGAAAAGCAGGCCAAACATCTTGTTCCAACTGTTTGGATTGGGCTCGAGCTTTACGTCTTGGTTTAGGAGCCACGGGCCGAGCTCACGTAAGTTTGCCAGCATCGAGGAGCAGCCCGGCCCGCCTTGGAGCCAGATCAAGAGTGGAGTTTGGGAAATTGGTGTTTTCTTGGGAGGAGTTTGAGCTTCGTAGTATGTGTAGAAAATGGCCGAGCCGGTGGTGGAGTTGACGGTTAAGTAGCCCGATTTGGTGGGGAGGGCTTCTTTGGGGTAGGATGTCGCGGCGGCGGTGGAGAGGTGGAGGGCGGCGGAGATGAGGATGATGAGCACAAGTGGTGGTGAAGAAGCCATGGATGTGAGTGTGGTGTGGTGAGGTACTAGTGTGATGTTTGGCTACATTTATAGGCCATGGATGCTAAAAGAGCAAATTTGACTTCTTCTTGTCTAACAATTAATATAGTATTTCATTATTATTTTTTATTTTCTTTGAATTTTCATAATTAATTTCAACTGTATTGAGTAGGCTTGGAAAATCTGTCTTTGGTGATGCTTTATGATTTGCTTTGACTGTTTAATTTTAAGAAATTGAAAGGAGAGAAAAAATGGAGTTGTGAACATTGCAATCATGCATGTGGCTTATGGCAATATGGTTGACCTTTGCAATAAGTGCAATTCACATTTGTAATATAGTACGACTTCTTTATTGAAATTGTGTCAGTTTAGAGCAATAATCATTGTTTCGATTTCGATGTCAAACATGGACGCAGTAGGTTAAAAGGATAAAATAGAATATGAATTGAAGTAAACAATTTGGGTTTGTCTTAATTTGAGATAAACAAGTCAATCGTTTGCTAAGTTCCACGTGAGCTCACAAACAAAAGATGCAAATACTACACTCTCTATATACATAGATGGATGCTATATAGAGTTCTTTTGAATCGGATCTAAATAAACTCGAATAATGTACAGACATTGAAAACTATACTCTCTTTTTTTTTTAACTTAATTTTGAGATGGATTCACTACAAGAAAAATGTAGATGCATATATACCGACTATGTACTTGTTATATTTAGTGCCTTCATATATAACGATGAATAACCGTTATCTATGAATCACACCTCGTGCAACTATGAACTAATCCGGATTGATCTTTCCATAATTTAAGATTATCATAGTTAGGAGCTAGCATTATGATAATTTACAATATTATGCTTCTTTATACGTACAATAATTTTATAAAATGGTATGATCGATATATGTTCCTTTCGTGACAATCATATATTATGGTAAGATTGATAGTTTAAAAGGCTATTGTACATGAAACAAATTTACTTTGTGCGTATCTTGGATAATGATTGTGGAATATTTTCATCATCCAAAAAAAAAAACTTAATGGTGTAAATGATTAGTTCCTAGGCTAATTTATATACTAACAATTTAATACTATATGCATATATGTCACGCAGTATAGTATGTTTTCGTTACATTTGAGATAATGCTTATATTTTTTTCAATCTCTAAATTTTACTCTTGGTGTAGTACTCCAATAGATTTGAAAATCAGTTTGTGTTTTCTGCATGCTACTTATTATCTGAATTTATATGATTAAAAATATAGTGCATCGATTGTACGTTGAGCAGCGTGAAATATAAACCACACATAAAAAAAGTAATAGCTTGACCGCGAACAGTGGTTGAAATTATAAAAAGAATTGAAGAAAAGACAAATCATACTCTTATGGTGATTGTCATGCATGCATATTACAAGTCAACAAATTGGACTGAAATTAAGATGATTAGCTAATAAGGCTGTGAGCTTACCAACTTATGCAAAGGCAGTCTCCCATGAGACAGATCGCACCCCATTCAATTGTGCGTGGGTCGCGTATAATTTTATTTTATTTTTTCGACTTCGCCTTCGCTCCAACTATGAATATAAAGATAATCTTAATTAACGGCAATAATTTGGATTATTTGGCTCGCTTCTGAGACCTGTAGCTCTCTCGCTCAATCTCTTAACTAAAGAAGAAATGACAAACAAAAAAATAAGAGGCAAATAAAAAAAATAAAAATAAAATAAAAGAGAAAAAAAAATCTGAAAATTTAAAAAAGAAAATCTAAAAATTAAAAAAATAAATATATATATATATATATATAGCGCATACACCCCACGCACTGCGTGTGGGAGCCAGGCGCGTGCACCCCACGCACGGTCGCATGGGGTGCGACCTGCCGCATTCAAGTTATTGTAACTTATGTAATATCTTCCCGAAAAGAATTAAGATACTAACTTTGGGATTTGATTAAAGAATGTAGTGTCATGAGAAATTTGAAGGAAGGTATCCATATCAATTATTATAAGTGTAATGTAATTCAATTTATCAAAATCCCTTAAAAAGGATTAAATTAATGAAAGTAATAGATTTCATATTATCGTTTCATAATGATCTTATCCTAGCGATCTTAATTAAGCATTCATTGATCTATCAAATTATCAGATTAATCATCCAAGTGCAACTGTGCGCAAGTTTAAATGAATGCTAAGTTTGAAAAAACCGAAAAGGAAGAAAATTTGGAGTGATTTGGGCATGCAAAAAAAGGTCGGAATTATAGCAATAAATAAAATCATGATTTTCAAGTTGACCTGCAAAAGATGAGGGCATGAGGTCGGCTTTTGGACCATGCATTCAATTTTCTAGAAAAAGATATCCTTACCCACTTCCATTATCTTAATGGAGAGAGAGAGAGAGAGAGAGAGAGATGTGGCTCGTTTGGTTTGTTGGGTGGGGGCATCAAACCTGCCGCGTGGAGGGAGTTGAGAGCTTAATTTCATGATTTATTAAAGGAAGTTGACAATTCTGTAGTGTTGACTGCATTTTGAGGGGCCAAAAGAAAAAAAGGACTTTATTGAAGAGAGAGCATAGCAAGTTTTTTTTTTGAAAAGTGTAAATGGAATTCTCATTGAGAGTACTAGAGATACTCAAGAACGAATCAAGTATATGATTCGACTAGAAGTACATCTAGAGAACAGAAAAATGAACAAAATAACTACAGTTTCGCAGGAATACAAATAATAGGATTTGAACTCCAATCGTGAAGAGAAACACAAAAGGATAAACGAAAATGAGACTTCAACCATTTCCAAGAGCAAAATTTTATGCTCTCCAAAATTTTCGCGGTATCCGATGCTATCTCTTTGAAAATCTTCTTGTTTCTCGCCTTCCAAATCCTCCATAACGTGCATTGCCAAATGAGACCAAAAACTTTCTTTTTCGATTTGCCAATGCCGCAACTCACAAATTCCTCAAAGTGATCTTTTAAATCTGTTGCATAAATTAAATGATGATCAAGCCAAACACATACCTGTGTCCAGACAAGTAGAGCTTCACAACAAGAAGAAAATAAATGAGCAACTGATTCAAGTTGACATTGGCACATGACGCAACGCCCATTTTCACCCGGCTGTAAGATTCCTCTTTTGATCAAGTTTTCCTTCGTTGGTAATCTACCTTGCAATGCTTTCCGAACAAAGGCCGAGACCTTTAATGGAACAGGTTTCCACCACAAGACCGACCATGGCCCTCTCACTTCATCCTCGTTTGTTGATGCATTTGATAAGATGAAATAGAGATCCTTTGTGCGGAAAACGCCATCAGCCGAGCCCGTCCAAAATCGGGAATCCGACTGATTGGGATCAATCTGCAACCTGTTAATGTAATCCCAAAGATCCAAAAAAATTGCCAAATTCATTGGAGTCAAGGAATCGACTCCATTTGAAAACCCACATCCGATCGACTCCATCAGACTGAAAGAACTCTTTGACACAACAAAATTTCTGTTTTGATAAAACATACAACCCTCTAAACCTATTACACAGACTTCTTCCCTCTTTTAACCACGGATCTTCCCAAAATTTTACCGAAGACCCATCACCCAAAGAGTAATCAAAACTATTACAGAAAATTGCACCATAATTACTCTTTAGGATGCCCAACAAATCCTTCCACCACAGAGACCATCTATTTGACAATCTACTAGAAGCCCAAACATTATTTATGGATCCATATCTCGATTTGAGAATTTGTGTCCATAACAACTCTTCCCCCGACCACAACTTCCACACTCACTTACACAAAAGACTTACATTAAAGACTTAATCTCTCACCCCCAGTCCCCCGACACTTTTACTTTTGCAGACTTTTTCCCATTTAGTGTAAGAAAATTTATAATATACTTTGCATATGTTGGTTAATGTGAATGGTGATAAATAAAGAATAGTGTTTGCTATTGATAGGACCGGCCTCATCTTGGGCCTGACCTAAGGCCCAATCTAATTGGGCCTGTACATTAAGCTCGGCCCACAGAGCTCGGCCCAGACGAACTACTACCTGTCTTGAAGACCAAGTAATGAAGCCCTACCTTGGAGATGAAGGAATCCGATTTCTAAGGAGATTTGGATATGTACAAAGAAACAAGATATGTATTAGGAATCCTAGGAGGATTAGGGCTCGATTCAAGGCCTATATATAGTCGATAGATTAGACGATCAAGGATTCATTGTACTCTCAAATATAATAAAAGCTAGATATTCTCTCCCGTGGACGTAGATCTCGTTGATCGAACCACGTAAATACCTGTGTCATCATATTACTATTATTTTTAGCTACTCTTGCAAACCCTAGATTTATCATTGGCGCCGTCTGTGAGAAAATCTCTTTAAATCGACGGTTCTTTTGTAGCTGATTAATAATGAATACGCGATCATAAAGTGCGATCGCAAGAGAACGGGAGGCCCAAAGCCGATACGGGAATCCAACGAAGGGGAAAGTTACCCCTCAAATAAGGATAATCGCCAGAAAGGCGGTTCGACCCCAAAGGAGGGACGTGATAATAACCACTCAGAAGAGGATCCATACGGGGGGATGCCCGAGCTAGAAGACATCCCTCAGAGGGATCCACCAAAAAACCCGCGTCGGAGGACACATAACGGACGATCCTTCAACACGAACGAGACTCTAGAAGGGTTTGTCGAGGAAGTAAGCGACGAATCCGAACGAGAGAAACCCGAGTCGAAGAAGGGAGATGATTTCCTCAACGACTTCAACCTCGCTACTGCCTATGCCGCAGCTGAATTCGCTAGAGCAAACAAGGAGAGCTTCAAACGCTTCCTCACGACAGCCCGGACGTCCCCAATGCGCGAAGCCATGGAGAGTTCCACGCGGAAGTCCATATCTAAAACTCCTCACCACACCAAGATGCAGGAGCCCAAGCCGAGGGGAAAGCACGACACCCGCCGGAGTCCTAGCCCCAAATGGAGTCCCAGGCGACACCACCTCCCAAGGCGACATCGGAGCCTCAGCAGGTGCCGAAGCCCGAGTTATTGCAGGAGTCACAGTCCCCGAGAAGATCGACACCGACGCGAAAGGAGACCAACCCGACTTGTCAGCCCGTTCACTGACGAACTGCTTGACGCCAAGCTTCCTGCGGCATATAAGTTGCCGAACATACCACCCTACAATGGGTTGGAAGATCCCCTCAATTTTCTGACGCGTTTCAAGTACAGCATGCACAACCAGGGCCTTAAAGAAGAACACATGTGCAAGTTGTTCCCCGAGATGCTGGTCGACTACGCCCAAGCTTGGTTTGACAGCCTGCCGACTGGCAGTGTAGGATCCTGGGCCTACCTTGAAGGAAACTTTAAACAAACATTCCATATAAAGGTCCAGGCTCGCCGAGACACAGCCTATCTCCTATCAGTAAAGCAAAAGGATAAAGAGTCTATAAGGGAGTACGCCTCCCGATTCATGCAAGAAAGCCTGAAAGTCGATAAAATTGACGACGTCTTCCTCATCTCGGCTTTCCGAAATGGGGTCGCTGCTGGGTCCCTGAACCAGAAGCTTGCTAAATAGAAACCCGAGACAGCTCAAGAAATGTGGAGGATTGTATACCAGTTCGCGGATGGCCAAGATGCAGACCGGTTGAAACGAGACCTCTTCTGGCCTGAAGAGACCGAGAAGAAGAGGATTGAAGTTGACCGAGGTTGGAATGACCGTGAGCGGAGAAGCGCTCACGAACGTCTCCAGCGAGGACCCATCCAGTCTCGACTCGGACCTCGGATGGGTCCGGAGCGACCTCAGCGTCCTCCTTTTGTAAAAACAAACGCTGAGATCTTCGCGCTTCACGCGGACTGGTTCACCAAACCACGCCCTATGTCAGGGTCTAAACCTCGAGATAGAAACAAGCACTGCTCCTTCCACGATGACCACGGGCACCACACGGAAGACTACCGCGACCTCGCAGAAGAGATAGAGAGGTTAGCCCAGGAAGGCGCCCTAAAGAAATACGAAGCCGGGGGAAGGAAAAGCAAAAGGGGGAAGCGGAAAGGTGGACAGGGTCGCTGTGCTCCAGACAATAAGCGAGCTAAGATCAATCATGACGAAGAGGATGACGACCCTCAGTGCGGCGCGCCACAATACGACGGGGTGGTATCAACCATCTCCGGGCTGCCCTCAGGCATGACGAGAACCAAACTGAGGACAGAAGCCCACAGGCCGCCAGTTCCGCCAGTAGAGGAACAAATAAAAAAGAGGTTCAAGAAAAATGAAACCGTGACATTCTCCGAGGATGATCCCGTACCTACGGCTACGCCCCATAATGACGCCCTGGTGATACAAATCGGAGTGGCCAATAAGATGGTCCACCGCGTATTTATCGATGATGGGGCCGGCGTAAGTATCATCTTCCAACATTGCCTGGATAGGATGGGACTTGACCCGGCTAGGGTTAACCCCTCGCCACTGCCCCTCAAGAGCTTTACGCAGCATGAGACTCAACCCGAAGGGATCATTGCGCTTGATGTTGCCATTGGCAGCCCGCAACCAGCATCAACAAGCTAATCCAGTTCTACGTGGTGAAAGCAAACTCCCCCTACAACATCATACTAGATCGGGATTTGCTGAATGCAGTCAGGGCCATTATCTCGCCCTATCATTTGTTGCTGAAGATCCCCACCTAGGGCGAGATCCTGACAGTCCGGGGCGACCAGAAAAAGGCTAAGGAATGCATGCAGATTGCTTTCCGAGGCCAACCACAAGCATAGCAATCAAAGTACCCCAAGGAGTTGGAAGAAACGACGTCGATTCCAGACACCTCGGTGGAACAGGTTCCCTTGTCCGAAACAGACCCTGCAAAAATCCTCAAGGTCGGCTTTGCAGGGGGACCTCAAACCCGCCTGCAGGTAATCCAGCTCCTTAGGGAATATCAGGACGTCTTCGCATGGTCGCCCGTAGACATGACAGGGGTATCATCAGATATCATTACGCACAAACTCAACATCAACCCGGCTCTACCCCGGTTAAGCAGAAAAGGAGAACTTTTGCTGCCTAACGAAATCAAGTCATCTACAATGAGGTGCAACAATGGTTGAAGGCAGGGCTCCTATTCGAGGTCAAATACCCAGTTTGGCTATCTAATCTGGTAGTAGTGAAGAAAGCAGAAGGAGGGGAGTGGAGGATGTGTGTGGATTACACTGACCTCAACAAAGCTTGCCCAAAGGACTGCTATCCTCTCCCCAACATTGACAAGAAGATTGAATCCTTAGTGGGATACGAGGTCTTCTGCTTTCTTGATCTCTACAAAGGGTACTATCAAGTTCTAATGGATGAAAAAGATGCGATCATGACAGCTTTTGCCACAAGCTTCGGTGTCTTCACATTCAAATACATGCCCTTCGGGTTAAAGAATGCCGGAGCGACGTACCAACGGATGGTCGACTTCCTCTTTCGAAATCACATCGGCAAGATTGTCGAAGTATACGTAGACGACATTGTCGTCAAAAGTAAGGAAATGGCCTCGGCAGTTGATGACCTACGAATGATACTTGACGTACTCAGGCAAGCGAACCTCAAGCTGAACCCAAAGAAGTGCACTTTCAACGTGCGATCTGGAAAATTCTTAGTGTGCTGGATCTCGCCGGAAGGTCTCAAAGCCAACCCGTTGAAAGTCAAAACCGTGCAAGAAATGAAGGTACCCCGAACTATTCGCGATGTGCATAGGTTGACAGGCTGCATAACCGCACTAAGTCGTTTCCTCTCCAAAGCCGCCGAGAAGCAGCTCCCGTTTTTCAAAATCCTCAAAAAGGCACCGGTATTCGGGTGGGGACTAGAGCACGAGCTAGCCTTTGAGGAGCTCAAGCGGCACCTCGGTGATTTGCCAACTTTATCAGTCCCCAAAAAGGAAGAAACCCTTTCCCTATACCTCGCAGCGTCGGATGAAGCAATAAGTGCGGTGTTGGTCCGAGACGAAGGAGACCGACAGTTACCTGTGTACTTCGTCAGCAGGGTCCTAAAAGACCCGGAGACAAGGTACCAGCCTCTGGAGAAGGTCGCTCTAGCCCTAGTAAATGCAGCCCGGCGTCTGAAACCCTACTTCTAAGCCCATTCGATACAAGTCTTAACCGATCTACCACTCCGACAAGTCCTAACTAAGCCGGAAGCTTCAGGAAGAATCGCGAAATGGGCAATCGAGCTAGGAGAGCACTGCATATCATTCGAGCTGCGCCGAGCCATAAAAGGGCAAGCTCTGGCAGACTTCCTCGTAGAAGCTCAATATGAGAACGTCGACGAGCTAAAAAAGCTCAAAGCCAAAGCCGAACTCCAAGAAATCCCTGAGGCACCCCCGGACTGCTGGGAGATGTACGTAGACGGGGCCTCGGGAAAGAAGGGAAGCGGAGCTGGCATACTCCTCATCAGCCCGGAGGGAAAGGAGTTGAAATACTCACTGCGATTCATGTTTCCAACTACGAATAACGAAGTGGAATATGAAGCCCTTATTGCCGGACTGCGTCTCGCCCAAAGCCTCCAGGTACGAACTATCCAAGCTCACTGTGATTCCCAAGTCGTGGTCAACCACGTGCTGGGGAAGTACGAGGCAAAAGGTGAGAAGTTGAAGAAATACCTGGAGAAGGTCAAGCTCCTAGAACAATCCTTCCTGTTCTTCAGAATAATTTGCATTCCCCGAAGCCAGAATACCCGAGCTGACGAGCTGAGCAAACTGGCGAACTCCCCAACTAGCTCGACGCTAGTAGAAGAAGTCCGGAGCCGGAGTATAGAAGAGGCAGAAATCAATGTAATAGTAGACGACGATCCGAACTGGATGACCCCCCTCATAAGATATCTGGAGAGCGGGGAAATCCCCCAGGACAAGGTAGAAGCTAGAAAAATTGTAGCCAGGTCCACGCAATACATCCTCGAAGGAGGAGTCCTTTATCGAAAGTCATATTTACAGCCCCTTCTAAGATGTATTGGACCAAAAGAAGCAGACTACGTATTAAATGAAGTACACACGGGATCGTGCGGAAGCCACATTGGAGCTCGGATGCTAGCCCAGAAGATCATGCCATGGGGATACTACTGGCCAACAATGGCAAAAGATGCAGAAGAGTTCGTGAAAAGATGCCTAAAATGCCAACTACACGCCAAGGTGACGAGGTTACCCCAGACCGACCTCTCTACTATGCAGAGTCCGTGGTCATTCATGCAGTGGGGCATTGACATCGTGGGCCCCTTTTACCCGGCCCCCAAACAAAAACAATTTCTAATAGTTGCAATTGACTACTTTACCAAGTGGGTTGAAGCCGAACCTTCCACAAAAGTCACAAGCGAGAAAGCCCGGGACTTCGTCTGGAAGAACATCGTGTGCCGGTTCGAAATACCACGGATCCTTGTCTCGGACAATGGGACGCAATTTACAAGCAGAATATTCCAAGAATGGTGTGAAGGACTTAATATCCAGCAAAACTTCACCTCGGTACGCCGACCTCAAGCTAGTGGCCAGACCGAAGTCACCAACAGGACAATAGTGAACGGACTCAAGGCCCGCCTAGAGAAACGAAAAACGGAATGGGTCGACAACCTCCACAATGTCTTGTGGTCATATCGGACTACACCCAAAACTTCAACGGGAGAAACCCCGTACAGTTTAGTATACGGTTCCGAGGCGGTCATACCGGTCGAGATCGGAGCACCGAGCCCCTGCACCATCAATTTCTCAGCCGAAGTCAATGAAGAACAACGCCGAACCGACCTGGACTTACTGGAGGAGAAGCGGGAAAACGCCAGCATAAAAGAAGCTCGGTATAAGCAGCAGATGACCCGGTATTACAACCAAAGGGTCAAACCCCAGCAGTTCCAGGTCGGCGATCTTGTGCTTAGAAACAACGAAGTAAGTCATGTAAAGAAGCTCGGCAAACTTGAAGCAACATGGGAAGGGCCCTACAGAGTGCACGAAGTTCTCGGCAAAGGAGCCTACAAGATCGCCTACCTTTCGGGCGACCTGATTCCTAGAACGTGGCACATTTCCCACCTAAGGAGATTCTTCGTATAAGCAGCAAAGTCTTGCATATAGAGTCTTAAGTTTTTATGGTTTTCTTTTTCGTTTGTCCTCGTTTCTTTTTAATTTTTTGTTTTTATCGAGCTCGTCAAAACTTTTTCTTTTTTTGTTTTGGTCTTTCTTTCGTTAATAAAGTTTTTCTTTTTGCCTTGCATGCTCTTGTGTCTCTTGATTTGCTTATACGAAGTATCCACGAAACCAAAATACCCCTATAAGGACGAACTAAGGTTCCCTTCCGTGGTCGATAACGACCCGACATGGGGTAGGTCTATCCTAAAAATTGCGCAAAGGAAACCCTTTTCGAGGTCCGAGCTCGTCTCCCTTCGAAAGGAAGATCCCACGAGGTCCGAGTCAAACTCCCTCAGCAAGGATAAAGATTTTTCAACTGGGGTCGGAACCAAGTTCCCCCAGGAGAATCACACTGCGAGGTCTAAACCATGGTTCCCTTGCCAACACAAAGAGGTCCGAGTTCAACTCCCTCAAAAAGGCAAAACACAAAACAAGAAAAACATCCTTTCCAAAAACAGGAAATTCAAAATACAATATATTCTTTCATCTCACCGATTACATCATTGTATAAATAGTAATTACAGGAAGACCGAGCTAATCTACGAAGGAGGGTCTGGCGAACTAAAGCTAAGCCATTTCTCTACAAAAGGAGTAGGCCCCATGATGTCGTCAATGGAAATCCGGCCCCGGCCACGGCTCCGTCCTCTCCCAGAGGAAGACCTCCGACCTCGCAATGAACCCGAACTACGCCCTACGGCCCGACCACCGCGGCTCAAGCCGACCTGAAGCTGGGGCCTTCGAGAAGAAGACGGAACAGACTCATCCACACACCTGGAAAGAAAAGCGCGAAGCTTCGGACGGCGGGACGGCACGGACTTGTACATTTTCGCACACTCGTCGAGCCTCTCATAAGCCCCCTGAAGTTCCCAAGACTCAGGACCGCATGCTTCTTTTATACCGAGATACTGCTCTAACAGCTCCTTAGTCTGCAATTCCGCCTCGATATAGTGATACCACCCTTGCGATGGATGATGTCTTCGTATTCAGCATGTTCCTCGATGATCTTCTCGTGATCCCTTAGAACACGCTCAGCTCGACCCCGGGCAACTTCCAAAGCTTCCTCCGCCTGAAGAAGCTTGGCCTGAAGCTCATCAGCATTCTCCTGACCAGCAAGCTGCTTTGCCTCAGCTGCCTCGCAGAATGCAACAAACTTCCCTTGCCAATCCTCAAGCTCGGACTCTCTCAACCTTAAAAGAGCACACTTTGAATTAGAAAGCGCCTCAGCTCGACGACATTTCTCCATCCATAGACTTGTCAAAGCACGTTGTTCAGACAGATCTCGAGAAAGAAGAGTTATTTGTTTGTGTAAAGAGGAAACATCAACAGAATCCGAAGTCTACACACACAAAAAAAGAGAGAAAATACTGTCCATTAAATTAATAGGTTCCGGGTACAAAATACAAAAAAAAAAGTAAAAGTACAGGAAAAACTAACAACCGCCGACCTCCTTATCCTGAGAAGGCGGCTGCCCGGAGAGGGGACCCTCTGCCAAGTTCCCAGCTCCGGAAGTCTCGGCACCCTCGGAACCCTTGGGAGGAATAGGATCTTCAGCAGCCACGATCTCCTGCTCCACATCCTCTTCCTCGTCGTCCTCTTCGATTCCATCAGGAAGAGAATCGAAGACCGCATCGAGGGTGGGTCCCGATCTGTTGGGCAGGCAGCAACCTGCTCTGCCGATAGCAGCGTGGACGAGCTGGCGAGGTCGTCCAGGAGAGGTAGATGGCCGAGCTGACCCCGGATCACTCGGGCATACCGAGAAAGGAGAGCCGCTCCCTCAAGACGCTCGTACCCGTACTTGGAAACATCCAAGTCGGGAAAATCTCGGGCAGCCTCCTCCAAAACATCCACGGCGTAGTTACCGTTGATGAGGCCGGCCAGATCATTGGCGAGGCCGGAGAAATGCTCCGATAAGAGGAGCCTCTTCGCAAAGGCCCGCAAGACCTCGCCTTGACCTTCCCTGGCCGCATTCAGCTCGGACTCCAACCTCCTCACGCTGTCCCGGACCTTCTCAGCTTCTACCTCGGTGTCAGCGGTCTTTGCGAGCTGAGCAGACAGCTCGGACTTGACCGTCTTCACCTCCTCCTTGGCCTTGGCCAGCTCCTCCTTCGCCTTCTCCAGCTTGGCCCTAGTTGAGGTCAGCTTATCTGAGTAACGATTCTTCTCGTCCTCATGCATAGCCGACATCTGCTCGACACCATTCTCGAGCCATCTCATTACCCTACAGATGCTCTGTACAAAAGAACGGAGTTAGAAAGCAAAAAAAAACTACAGAAAGGCTATGCACCAAAAACAGAGAATCCTGACCTCGGGAAAAGGAAGATCCTCTAACTTCACTGGAGGAACCGTCGGGCTCACCTCACCGCCCGAGATGTCGACGATATCCACGGACTTCAAACATTTGTGAGAAGGACTGGCGGTAGGAGAACGGAGTTCTGCGGCAGAAGGCCTTGCCAGCTCGACCTGCTGACCCTGGTTAGAAGGGTCTCTGGGTTGGCCCTGGTCCGATGAGGAAGCGGATCGACCGGAAGACCTCGGTCTCTTGCCCCCCCGAGATGCGACCTTAGCCGTCGGCCCTTTCTTCTTCCCAAACAACACTACACAGACAAGACAAGCAAAGAGTTAGAACGACAAACAAAACAAAAGAATAATCCTAATAACACTAGCGAGGTCTCACCCGTTGCAGGGTCCACCATCCTTTGGGGCTCAAACGGGCTCAACCCCGCTTCGGCTAGAGAATCTTCGCCGTAACTCTCCTCGAACGGGCCACAACTCGCTATCGCCCTAGCAATACCCTCCAGGCCCTTATCCGCCTCGTCTGTCACCCAAACGCGAGGCTTGCCCACCCTCCACATCAGGTCGACTACACTATCGTGCCGGCAAAAGAAGAATTTCCTATGCCATTTCTCTACCTTGTTCTGAGTTCTCCCTTTAAACTCAGTGCGGGCAGTGGCATAGTACCAGTCCGCCGTTGCTTTGAAGACGAAGAGCTCGTGGATGAGCTCGGCAGATAATGGGTAATTGTGACGGATAGCCGCCACGCCTAAGTCGGTAAACTGTCTAAAAGCGTTTGGTGTTATCTGCCCCAAGGCTAAACCGAGCTTCCTTTGGAGCTCGGCAAATGGCGCAGGAAGGGGTAGACGAAGACAGGAGTGAAGACTGTCCTCGTAAATGGTCACAAACCCCATCGGGGGCGAGCACGCCCTATCCTCTGGACGAGGTTCTATAAGTTCAACGTTTGGGGGGAAATTATATGACTGGGCAAGGAATTTTATCCTAGACTCGTCTAGGATTGAGGAATATTCAGCTACCTTCCCCTCTACGCATCGGGGCACAACTAAAGTCTCAACAGTAGGAGTAGGGGACCCTAATGAAAAAATGCTAAAATTGACCCTTCTATCGGCAGAATCGGCCGGAGGAGATTCACTACCCCTACTAGATTGAGAGTTGCGAGTTGGGGAAGCCATACTTACTTGTTAAATCGAGATAAACGGTCGGGCGAGCGGTTTGCGGCTGTCAACAAAAGACCCAACGTGAAACCGGCGGCACGGCGGTAAGACTAGTCGGAAATCTCTGGAGCGAAGAATGGAGGGAAAGAAGATTTTCTGGGAAGGAATCCTTTTGCTGTAATGGCGGATGTGAGATGGCGTGATATGAAGAGAGTCGTATGAAATCCCGTAATAAATATTTGAATCCCGCCGTTGAACGTTGCACACGTGTGAACGTGGCAGCTTTTTCGGTATCTGAACCGCCTCTAAAAAAGTTTTCAAAAAGCCCACCAACTTTCCCTCCCATCGAATTCGGATGAATATGGGCCCTGTTTACTTGGCAATCCGAATAACAGAACTCGACAGCTGATTACTTATCTCGAATTCTAGCCACCTGCAAATCGAGCTAGGAAGGTGAGCTCGCTGAATCAGGCCGTGACAAAGCTGACTTGCGCGACTATTCACCTCGGAAATTCGACCTAACCGTTTACATCTACATGTCTTATTTCCTCTCTTTTGGGGGGGGGGGGGGGGGGGATGTGATAGGACCGGCCTCATCTTGGGCCTGACCTAAGGCCCAATCTAATTGGGCTTGTACATTAAGCTCGGCCCACAGAGCTCAGCCCAGACGAACTACTACCTGTCTTGAAGACCAAGTAATGAAGCCCTACCTTGGAGATGAAGGAATCCGATTTCTAAGGAGATTTGGATATGTACAAAGAAACAAGATATGTATTAGGAATCCTAGGAGGATTAGGGCTCGATTCAAGGCCTATATATAGTCGATAGATTAGAAGATCAAGGATTCATTGTACTCTCAAATATAATAAAAGCTAGATATTCTCTCCCGTGGACGTAGATCTCGTTGATCGAACCACGTAAATACCCGTGTCATCGTATTACTATTATTTTTAGCTACTCTTGCAAACCCTAAATTTTTCAAAAACCAACTCCTAGACTCCTAGTGAAGCTCGACATGCCTGACTGCAAACAAGGTTACGTTTGGCCACATGCACTCTTTTATTTCCTTTTTTCCTTTTTAATAATATAACAAGAAAATTTAAAGAGTGGGCGGTGGATTCGAACCCTTAATCCTTAAAGCAGCTATTAACCACTCTATCATTTAACACAGCATCCTATATTTCCGTTTTTGGTGTCTCATTTGTGTCTTGCTTTAAATTTTTTTAAGTTTTTTCATAAATTTTCTTTTATTTAATTTCTTTTAATTTAGTTTAATTTTATAATTTTTAATTTGGGTTGATTATATTCAATTAGGATAGTTTACGCTTATTTTTTTAGCATTTAATTTCAATGTTTTAGTTAATAATGTATCTTATTCTATATGTTCTATAAAATTAGGTTAATTTGATAATAAATTAATAAAGAATTTCGAAATTTCAGTTTTTTCCATAAAATTTTAATTTGTTTCTAAATTCATAAAGAATCTCAAAATTTAGAATTTTCCCACAAACTTTTAATTTTGTTCTAAATTCGTGAACTTTCAAATGTTTTGAAATTTTCCCTGAAATTATTGGTAATTTCCTCTGAAATTCTAAATTCATAGAGAATAACCTCTTGGTTACACGTCAATGCTATTTATATAAAGGGTAATGATATTCGGTCACATGGTGACCAGCCACACGCGTAAAAAGTAAGGAAAGTTGACTATAAAAATGGAAATAATCACACTTTCCCCTTAAGGTTTATGTTTCCCAATTACGGTATATTTCCATCTTCAAAACTTATATTACCATTTTTAACTTGTGTGGTCGGCCACAGTGTGACACTACCCATATATAAAATAAAAAATACATGTAACTGATCGGCACCACGTCATCTCGATTTGATTGGAATCTGATTTCATGGGAAAATCTAAAAAAAAATTAAAAGTTTATGGGTCTAGAAACAAAAGTAAAATTCATGGGAAAATCGAAATTTTAAAATTCTTTATGGATTTAGAAATGAAATAAAAAGTTTATAGAAAGAACCAAAATTTGGATTTTTTTTATAAATGTATACCAAATTAACCCTATAATATTTTGTAACTTCAATATCTTGCAATAATTTCAGTATCTCATTATGTTATGTTAATGCTTGGTCACACTGTGGCCCACCACACAAGTTAAAAATGGTAACATAGGTTTTGAAAATAGAAATATACCCTATTTGGAAAACACAAACCCTAAAAGGAAAATGTGATTATTTTCATTTTTACAGTTAATTTTCTTTATTTTACGCTTGTGGCTGACCACCGTGTGATCAAATATCATTATAATAATAAATTTAATATTGGAACTGTATAACGCATAATTAATAATAATGTGACAAATGAATAACCCAATTCATATTACTAAGGCCCAATATAAATATATCTGCCTGACAAAAGTTCGTTCAGCTTGATCTTAATAAAAATTATGCGACATAGGAATAATTCTCGAAACTTAATGGTGCAATTTAAACAAACTTGAACTGTAATGGAGATTAGAGTTGATATAGTATATCTTAATGACTTAAACAATTAATTATAATCACAAATAAAGCGAAAAAGCGGGAAAATATGTGGCGGGGGTAGTTGAAAAGACTATAATACCCCTGCAAGAAGATTTGCAGCAGTGGATATGGCAGCTCCTGTTATAACACACTGCACGATCTTTTCATGTGAGTTATTGTCTTGCGTCATCGCCAGCGCCCCTCCGGTGAGGGCCCCGGCCAACGCGCTGTTTTTCTGCAATCGGGACGGAGAGAATCAATGAATATTTGAAAATTTATATGTCGTGTTTGTGTTGATCTACATTTTGAACTCTTTTTTTATTATGAATTTTTACCAGAAAAAAAAAAAAAAAAAAAGAAAGTAAAAAAGTAAAAAAAGAATTATACCCAGTCGTGGACACCCCTAGCCTCTTTCAGGCCGTAGGTGAGCCCTGAGTAAACTCCGGCTACCATTCCTGCATTAACATAGCCCACATATAAACTAATTAAGCACACGCTATTATATAGTAATATACCCAAAAAAAGAAAAAAGAAAAAAAAACATGTTGCATTCAGATTCAAATAGGAAGAAGAAGCATTCTAAAAAAATAAATAAATAAATAAAGGAAGAAGAGGAAATCCAATTGAAAGTTAAAACTAGGCTTTTGAAATATTCAAATTGGATTCAATCAATCCATTCTGCTCCAAAGTTTTCCAAAGTTGTGTTTTTATAATAAGATACTTAGTATATTTTTCTTGGCAGAGAAAAGAGAGATGACATTCATGCTATTTACCCCATTGCAGAGATTCCTTCCCACTCCTCTTCACCTACACCATATTGCAGATCAAAGCATTATAATCCGAAAATTGTTTATCCGCAAATAAATTGAAGTTTTATATTAATTGTGCTACTAATATGATCGCTAAATTCTATGAATAAGAATTTAATAAAACATTAATTACAAAAATTCAAATTTAGAAGACACCACGTTGCGAGATATTAATTAGACTCACCAATGCTTCAACTGATTTTTGGTTAGTCTCCCCTGCACATAGCCAACAACATGAAACGATCATTTAATTAAATTAAATTAGTGTAAAAAACTCAAGCGAAAGCAATCTCATGGGGGAAAGTTTAGCAAGAAAGCAATGTGGGCATATATATATAAATAGCAAGACCCCAAGAAAATAATCACCATCCCATTGCATTTCTAATACAACTATATCAATAATAGTATTAATTTCCAAAGTTGAATTAATTTATGTTACCTCTAAGGGCCGGTAAATTTCGCGCCTTCTTGTGAGAAGCGACGTCGTTTCCATTGCAACCTGATGAACCAGAACCAACCATATGTTAGATCAAAAGCTAAAAAACAGAGTATTGGGAAATCTTAGATCAAAGGATGGGGAAAAAAAGAGAGGAAGAATTTCAACCTTCTACAGCAGTGAAATATGCTTCCTTTGATAAAGCTTGAACTGCCCCAATCTGCAGTAATTACACATGCACCGGAAAAAAAAAAAATCATACAATTAATTTTGCTTGCATGATAGAATGCAGCAAATGGACGAAAACATAGCACATATGCATGCACACGTGCAGGTGTATTGCGCACGTGTATATGTGAAAAAAGGCGAAAGATAGCACGTGATGGTGGGTTTTAATTCGCGTATGGATGTATATGTAGAAATAAAATCGATGATAGTCATAGACATGATATTTACCCCGGCTGCTCGGACAAAGCAATCAGCAATGCGGTTGAGAAGAGGGTGGCCCAGATCAAAGAAAACATCCTTCTCAAAATTCTTCACTTCATCAAGAAACGATCGACTCTCCACATTGTTCCTCCCAAACATTTCTGCTTCTCACTTTTTTTTAATTGTTGGAATTAAAAAATTTTCTAGGAAAAGAAAACAACTCAATGAATGGAAATGGGCTTAGAGTATTTGTTTACTGGGAAGATGACATGTGGCGGTGGGATGCGAGGTTCGTGGCGATCTCCTTGAATCTAAGCCACGTTGTGATTGAATATGAATTTTGAGAAATCAAATTAAAGGAAAGAATTTTTTTGTCATCTTGTATTATTTTTATATTCTGGGTTGAACTGAAAACTGGATCTAGGTCAGTTCTATTATAAACAGAATGCGAAATGGATTTTTGGTTTAGAAACAGTGGTAATAACATCAATAATTTCATAATCGTCTACTGCTTTCTTCTTCAATATGACAAAATGGCCTTTAAGAACGTTCTCAAAATACCCACCCATTTTCTCTTTGTCTGCAATCCCATTCATTTTTAATCTTTGTATTATTTTTATACAACAACATAATCATTATCTAGAGACAAAACATTAGCCGTTAAGTAGACGTTGATTAATTTGATCAATTCAGCACGAGTAGAAGTTCTCGATAATATTAGGCACGCAAGGGGAGAAAAAGATTAACAAATATGCATTATAAATAAGACTTTTCTGAAAGAAAACTGATGGACGAATCTAGCTTCCTCCCAGGGGAAGAACCGCAAATTAATCTATATCAAGGATTCTAAACTGAAACAATTTATTTGTTTGACAGCCAACAATATTAAAAAAAAAAAAAAAAAAAAAAAAAAAAAAGGAACATGTCACCCCTCAAAAATTATGACCTAATTTAATCGAATGACGTACATCAGAAACAAATAGTTCATACACCAAGAAAATATCTATCGAATCAACAGCCGATTTCATCGACGTCGACTAGGAAAAACTCACAACTACCATCATTAGAGACAAGTCCAACGGCTGATCAGAACATAGTTTTTCTCGAATATTAAATAATGTACATTTGCTTACTAGTTAGATACAATCACATTTAAACACAAAATTCGGCCTCGACAAGGTCCCTACATATTTTCCCTAGTTTACAGACCATGCAAAGACAGGATTGCTTTCCCTATCTCTATCACATATATTGCAGATGATCGATCGAACATTACAGTTAAGCAGAAAGAATCAAGCAAGATTTAGTATTACCATAAGGCTGTAATTGGTGCTAGTCTTACAACGACAATTACTCATCTGAAATTGCCCGAATACTTAAATTATAGGGAAAAGCTTACAGGCAAGTCCTCTGCATCCTTGCGACAGTACTGTACAGTATGCTCTCCCAGTATCAAGGGGTCTCCTGTTTGTTGTCTCCCTCGTTCTCGTGCTGTTTGGTTGAGTCCTTTAGATAATTTGGCAGTGTGTGGACCAACTCCGCCATGTGGAAGTTTCTAGCATGTAGAACTGCAAAAATTCTCTCTCCAATGATTCAAGATCCCTTCACGGTCATTTCTGGCGAGGACTTTGGTGATAACAAAGGGTGTTCGTCTCCAAGATTTCTATTATCAGCAGAATCATCCAAACTGTCGTTACAGCTTTTAGAAGAGACTTCTTCTCTGCCAGTGTGTCTTGCCACTTCTGCATTTTCAGATGAGCCTATGAGTCCCTGCTCGGGATTTGGTACGCTGTAATTTTGGTTTACACTCGGAGGCGTATTTCCGGTAGCTACTTTCTTAGTAGTTAGTCCCCCCTCCTTTAAAGTACCGGAGCAAAAGGCAGCTCTTGGTTTTAGGCTCTTTGAAGAGAGTTGTAACCTTTTTGCCTCGGGCTCCTCTTTTGGAGCTAGTTTGCGTTTTAATGTGAACTCTGTCAGTCCCTCCTCTTCATCAGACGAATCTGTCATCTTTTTTGGAGGCGGCCTGTAATCCTCATCATCTTCATCATCGTCATAATCAACCAGTCCACCAGACCTAGAATTTCAGACATAATTAATATACTTCTTCAAAGGCAAAACTTTAGAAACTCAGTCGGGCAATCAAATACCTAGGTGATGGATTTTTGGGTGAAGACCCGTTGACTAACAGGGGAGGTTGAGGACCTTGAGGTTTTCCACGGTTAGTGCTTGTTGAATGTGCAGATGCTGAATCTTCCTCATCACTTGAAGATCACAAATCAATATTTAGTATAACAATGTACAAACATTCGATGACCAAAATCATGTGTAAATTATACAATAAGGAACAACAAAATAATACGCGTAACTCATTCAGCAGTATTAAGTCTTCAGTCATACAGCATCTTATACTTTACGGCAGGAGAGATACCCACCTGTCCTCATTAAAATAATCCTCCTCTTCTTTCTCCAGAGCTCGCTCATCAAGTCGTTTCCTTTGGTCTAACAATGTACCAGTGCTTGCTGCCCCAACACTTTCAAGCGACTGCAAATGGCAAGGTGTTTCATCAGAAGAACCACCAAAATGTGGTGCATATACCACAAAAGAAAGGATGATACCTGTTCATATTTGACTTTTAACGCATGAATAGACGAGAGAGTTTCAAATTTTGCCAGTTGATCCCAAAAAGTATCTACCAGGTATCGTAACAATACTTTCATATTCTCCTGCAAAAGACATGCAATGAGATATGCAAAAGATGCATATACTACTAAAACAATGCAACAAAAATAAGCAAATAAAATTTGAAATGAATAAAAACCTTCCGGATGTATTCAAAGAGTTCAAGAATTGCAGAATTCAGAAGATTATAACGATCCCCGTTAGCAACGAATGCGTCGACAATTGGTTTGAAAAGGTTGTTCTTTACTATATGATTAATTAGGTGCTCATCCTGCAAAAGTCCAATAAGAATATGTTACAATATCAGAATATCTCACCAAAACCGTAGCACACAATCAAGGTAGGAGACCGGATGGTTATTTATAATGGTACCATTGTTTGTCATACATTACTATATCTTCAACAAAGAACCTTCTTTAAACTAAGAATCGTAGTTCTTCTACCAATCAAAGAGCATAGACGGCAAGTAAATTGAAATGCCCTTCGCCAATAATGTGATAATTAAGTTTGTCCATAGATAAAATATAACTAGCTATATGCCTAGGGATCAGTATTTACATAATTAACTTACACTGCGAGAAATAAGCGCCCTCACAAATCTAATCGCTGCAACAACAAGGTACTTCTCTCTTCTTTTTGTCAGTTTCAAAACCTTATCAATCACATCGTTAAGAAGAAAATTGCATCTGCAGTGAAAATGAAAAATGGGTCAAAGTCTTGAGTTCCCTATTACATAGACAAAGTAACAAAGAGCAAAAATACTACTTTATCCTGTAAGGGTGCTGCAGGACACAGAAGCATAGCAGATCACAAATATTTAGTAATATTTCAGGCTTCACGGATCTTTGACTCCTTGATCCTCCATATGAGCTCTCAGGCTTGCAGCCAGTTTGACCACCACTATTTGGACAGCACAATGCTAATGCATCAATTAATTGGTTCAAGTGCTTTTCATAGAAAATCTCCACAATATTTTCTCTCTGCAATTCAATAAATTGCAACAGTCAAACACAAGCCTGAACCACCTATCCTCCAGAGGGAGGGGGGTTAAGAGCAAGCAGCAAACTTACTTTATCATACAACAATGGAATAGTTTAAGACACCTAAATTGTGAGAAAAAGTGGCAGAGGAAAATGGATGTCAAAGAAGTATGAGGCAAACAGATATAGAAATAATGTACCTGTGCTCCTGGTGCAGAATCCAAAAGACTGCGAAGAATTTCAAAAAATTGGCAATGCATATTATCCCCATAATCTGTAAGCATATGTTTCACCTGCAAATCAAGAAGCAATTAAACATAACTTTCAAGACTAAGATTATATTAGACCAAAACTATCATGTGATACGATAATAACGATTGGAGTAAGCATAGATATTTGATTAATGATATAGATGAAAGACAAGTTTCATTGTAGATAAACACAACTGAATTGGATATCTTGATCTTAATTTGCAATTATGCATGGTAACAACCTAAAAGATAAAACAATGTCAGAGCCTTATATAGCACATGACATAAAAATTACTGTGCTCTATATACAAACTACTGGGGTTTTTTTAGTCTGACGGGACATCCTCAAGGCAATTCTATTCCGCTATCACATTATCATCATATTCCAAGTTTCATACTCAATATATCACTATCTTTTCCAACCCACCTCCTTTCCACACAAAAAAATGACCTAAAGACACCAAAGATTTCCCTCACAAGGATAATTAGTAAATCACATTCCTTGTTCAAAAAAAGAGCTGACAGGAGGCTGAAACTAATTAGAAGATAACTTTAAAATCCCAGGATCATCTGCCCAACATATCTTCTCGCTGGGATATAAATCCAGCTTAAAATATGACCAAGTTTTTCCCCGAAGGCCCGAACCCCACAGAATTGTCTCAGTGATGCGGTTAACTTAGACATAACAATTCTGACCATTATCTGCAGCTACAAAGCCAATATAAATTATAGAAATAGACAAGTCAAATTCTCACCATGAGTCCAAGAAGAGCACCTTCCTGCCGACTAACATAGGAACGCAAAATATTCCCATCCAGACTCTGAAAAAGAACGAGGATGTCTGTCCTGCATCCATTATGGCAAACAATCATGGTTTGATGATCAATCAAACTTTGATCCTATATAAACTGTATACAACAGTCAATAGAACAACTGTGTTAGATGTCTTTCACAATAAAGAGTGATTTATATCATTACCCAGTCAATACAAGCTTATAGTCATCACTCTGCAAGACATCTGCTATGACGTCAAAAATGCCTTCGGTGACGAGATCCCTACAGTATAAACAACATAACACAATGATCTATGATCAAACGTTCTCAGCATGTAGTGCAAGACTGCAAGTTAAATCGTAATGTATGAGCAAGAAAGGTGGACAATATGGCACAAATTATCTACCATGCGAAGCATGAAAATTCTAGTTTAGAAAAGAAACAAAGATCAGGTAGCTCAACATACCTAAATAGCCGATGCTGATGTACCATCTGCAAGCTCTTACTTAAGGTACAGAACTCGCGCAAGAAGTCTACCTATTTTAACACAGAAAGGTGTTGATTTCTGGTTTATATTTTGATAACACATAATATAAAATACTCTCATTGCCATACAGAAAAAAAAAGAATATTAAATACTCTCTATAATTGAAGAAGATGGAGACTGATCTACCAGAAACCAAAAGGAAGCTGGAAGCAACATGATATTACAGACTTTCAATATGACGGAGAATAGCTTTTTCCAAAATGTTTGGGTAAATGTTCACAGAAATTCAGATGAAATAAAACCTAGAAAAATTAAACTACAGAGACCAACCCAGGCATATTGCATGTCAGCTGAGCTGATACTAGATTTCAATCAAACTTCCATGCATACCAAAATCGGTGAGTTCATACTGAACACATCCTTAAAATTTTCCAAGAATGTCTACCATTCCTATATGAACATCAAGTAACAATATTTTGTGCACACCCGCCGGCACCAAGAATTTATAAACCCAAACCATACCAGCTTGTTAAGTTTCATAGGCATCTAAAGACAGCAGTTGCAGCTTTCTCAGCAAACACCACAAATATTACGCTGACACTTTCCAAACATATTTATGATTACTCATGAAGTTTCAATAGACATCGTGAGGCATTTATTGCTTCACTTTTACCAGGATACATACAGATTTTGGGATAATTCCAACATATCTACTCTTATCCATATTTCAGCTGATTACCAACAATAATTCCCACTTTATGATTAAAACAAAGTAGAAGTATCATTTCAAGTCATGAATGATGAGAAATATGCAAAAGCACATAACAATTGGGACGTAGCATGATAGTGTTTCTTTCGTACCTACAATAATCAGGAAGTATTTGAAAGCAACTGCTGTATACTAGGAAAGCAATTAAAATTGTGGGGAATAGAGGCAATGGAAAAATAAGATAAAAGGCAAGACATTTCAAATTACTAAATATTAAAAAAAAGCAGGCAGAATGTAGGTTCACATATGTTATCTGAAAGTCTTCAACAAACAGGTTAGCGATGGACAATAATGAACATACAGAACAGTCTCACAGAGCCAACAAATTATGATGCTTCCAGCCAGCCACTAATGATGCCACGAAGATATTTAACAAATAAAAGCAATGCGCATCAGTGCAAAAAAGTTAGGTGAATCCAATATGTACCGAAGTCCTCTTCGATTCTACTGAATTGGTAGGAGCCTTCAGCCTAGCAAACAATTCCTTGATAAAGGTGCTATCATCTTTCAGCAAGGAAACAATCTTCAACAAAAAGACTGAAATTAGTTTATAAAGGTAAACAAGATAAAGAGTACTAAAAGTCAAACTGATAATATAAATCTTACAATTGCATTATTTGAATGAATTATAGAATTCAAATTTCCAACTATGGCTTCATCCAATGCTCTGGGCAAAATGACATCCTGGAATGATATGCAATCATCAATTTTTTCCTCAAATCGGTCAGACAGTATTAGAATATGCAGTACAGTCATTTACAAGTCAAAAAGTGATACCTTCAGATAACCAACTCGATAAGTTTGGTGTATTTTGGAAAGAACTACAGAATCTTTAATAGGTACAACCTGAAACACCACATGTAAGTTTGGTGTATCTTGGAAAGAACTACAGAATTCTTCGGGATCCAATCTAAAGTGTGCACAGGCAGAATGGATATTGTTAAAGTATAATGAAGTTTTACCTCCTTAAAAACTACATGCTCTTTTAAAAAGTTGCGGTGATGAGTGTGAGGTCCTTGCGGATCATCTGCAAAATCAAACAAAGCATCAACCCCAGATATTCAGAGAAGTGCTACCAAGTCAACAACTATATTTCAAGTAATATTTGTTGGCACGATTGGCAATCAAGAATTCCATTTCATAATGAGGAAGGATCAGAAGTTTTTGTTCTAGTATTTGATTTTAAAATAAAATAAAACCAAGCTTACAATAGTGATGACACAAAAGAAGCTTACCGATATTTTACAAATGAATAAATTTCCTAATTTAGTTGAGTACAAATTTTTTTCACACATGATCACATGTGGGAGTATTCAGCAACACTCTACCATGTTCTTATCAAGAGAAAGTATAACTAAAGTGTTAATATATGAATGATTAGCTTTTGTGATGATCAGATCAGCATACAATTATACTGTCGAGAAAAAGTCCAAATCTATAGAAAATGATCTATTGGAAATGACTTGGGCCTAGTCTGCATATATGAATTGGAAAAATAAAGCCCTCACACATGGGGTGCTTCTGATAAAGTATGGTTATTAAGAAAGCTCAGGAAAATGAACCATCAATATTGAAACAAACCTCTTTGAGTAAATGGAGCTCAATTTAGGCTTTAGCTACTTCAAAAAGAATGAGAAATGCAATAACATGAGAATATCATGCAGCAGAGTTAACAATAGTGCACCATTGGAAAAAACTTATTAGATTGCCCATAATACAATCCACGAGCACAACATCTCAAAAGATAAATAATTGGCCTATCACAACATCGAACATTACAAACATTATTTAAGATTTACAGAAAAATAGATTCCTACTGCATGATAGAGCAACGAAATTCATTTATACTTATGGCGTGGACGCCATGGAGAAACACTTACATTCTAGGCATCCCATTATATCCATGATCAACTCATCTCCAAATATTTTCTCAAAGATCTGAGCACTGTTTAGCAAGACTGCAAGTAAATGTGCATCAAATACATTTGAAACTCTAAAGCTCAAATACAATACCATGCCAAGTAGAATGGTAAGTCTACTCACTAATTCCCCTGACAATTTTGAAAATTAAGTGAAGACCGTCAATGTTCTCCAAATCTTCACATATCCTAAACAGTTCCATCAACTTTCGAAAAAAATCTTGCTGCATCACAAATAAGCTTTACTTAAGTCAGCATCAACTGATAATATCCCAAGAGAATAAGTATTGAGCAAGGAGAAAAGCAAACTTAAGAAAATATTAAAAGGAAAGCAAACAACCAAAAAAACTAAAAAACAGCTTGAAGGTAAGGAGGAAATAGCATATTGAAACTCATAGTGGCATTAGGAACAACTCATCATTCCTTTAGAGGTTTAACTAAGAAATTTCCATAATATGGAGGCAACTGCAACAAAAGGATAAAACTATGTTCCACACTGTTATTTAAAGAACACAAAATGAAAATAATACTCCCTCCGTATCTTTTCATTAAGACCATTTGATCGGGCACGCATATTAAGAAAATGAGTTGTTTATAATAAAATTGAAAAGATAAAAGTAATTTTTTGGGGGTATTTTTGTCACATCAAGTAGGAGAGAGAATGAAGTTAGTAGCTTTTTAATGGCATATGTGGTAATTTATGAGTCATAATGGGGTATTTTCATATGGTGCATTTCCATTTTAGGAAATGGGCTTAGTGAAATGATACGTCCAAATAAGGCAAAATGGGCTTAATGAAAAGATACGGAGGGAGTACTGGAGTAGTATATACATAGGTGGTAGTGTTCCCCAGTTACCAATGAACCAAAAATGTTTTGTATGATTGCAAGTTCGCAACTACTGTAGGTTCAACATAAACGATATATAAGCATGTACAGCATAGGCAGGAGCATGATAAAATACAAGAAGCAGAAATACAGGTTACGTCATTATAAGCACTGCTCATTGAGATCAGAGCACCTACATCATTCAATATAAGTTCAGTCACTCGCAACTGATCTGCAATGCCACTTTCAACAATCTGCAATAAACAGACCAAATGTGTGAATAGTCTTGGCATGTGTAAAGAATGATAAGTAACAAGATAGTTATGAAAGAGCAAAAAAACAACAGGAATATTATTAAAAGGAACAACTAAAAGGGCATATGCAACTGCTACTTAACATGGATAAAAGTTGGTGAAATTGAAATGGTACCTTAAGTATCAAAGGGAGAGAAGACAATTCAACTGGAGGGAGTTCTCTCAACTCGCTATTGATGTTGTTGAAAGTCTCGTCTGAAAGATTTAAAATATTAAAAACATCAGTCCATACAACTATGTACCAGATTATGCTGAAACCAAACTTTTCCATAGGTGTTCCGTATGCAAGGTTTAAAATGTACAAAATAATTTTACCATTCTGGCATATCCGTGGGTAAGACAATGAAATGGAAAATAATCTTAACCTCATGAGCTGATAACTAAGCATAAGTTTTGAAACCAGTAGGAATAAAGAAGGTCAAACAGGCATACAAGGAGAATTGAAGGCAGTCACTCAGGTTTCCAGACACAGGTAATAGTAGTACTCCAGTAAAAGTCTATATGCACAAAGTCTTATCTCCAGAGAATGAAAAAATCATATTATGATCATAGCTACCATCTATAATGAACTCTATAGCGTTAAAAATGGAAAAAAGGAAACAATTTAAATCACAGGTTTCTATGACTTGCTCCGCTGAAGAAATGTAATACCCTGTCCACTCCCCTCTGATTACGCACCAACTTTTGGCTACATAAATTCTTTCTTCACATAGGCAATTTATTTAATCCCAGAAGAAAAGTATCCACAAAAATACCTAGACCCAGGATTTATCTTTTTTGTTATCATGCCATGAAGTGGACATACAATGCATTCCAATTCACATATTTCATGAAAGCAACTTTCTAAAATGGGCCAATTTCAGGGTATCCCACATTGACAAAGGAAAGAAAATCAAGCATGAGTTAAGTGCAATGAGTTACTCCCGCAGCTTCAAGAAACTATTTAGATAGTTGAAGTCAAAACTCATTACACCATAGTCCGTGTCAAAGGCATTATATCTACTTGGAATTGAGATTAGGAAAACGTGGTTTTGATATTTCTGATATTATTTCCTAAAGAAGCACAAAAATAAATTCTGATCATTTTGAGGTATTTTTCCTACCAAGAATTTAGGACTGTTTTTGAACAATATAAGCCAAGAATTAAGCATTTATAGAAGTTGAGTGTTGTTTAGGCAATTTGATATATCAATAACATTGTACTAGTAATACAATCATGCCACCATTTACCATAATAATCATGTGGTAAACGAAAACTCCTTTCTGTATGAATTATTATATATCTACCACAACTGATTGGTGCATAATTACATCACTAAGATATCATCGGATAAAGACAAGTCGTGAACATAATACAAAGAAGCACATATATCATAATTTGAAATAAAAAAACAAAATAATAAGAACATGAAAATTGTCAAATCTACTGTTAATTCTTAATTGCGTCAGAGAATACGGAAACAAGCACATGAGAGATTCACACAGAAACAAGAACATGTGAAACAAACAAGTGCCCCTGTTTCCTTCAACAAAAACAAAACACTTAAATCTTAATCTCTTTACATTTTAATGTGCTTCTCTGGAAGACATTTAAATTAGCAAGAGGCACATAACATGGGCAAGATTGCAGAACTGATGATCGTCACAAAGACGTGGAGAATAATAACATCAACCATAGGAACTTACTGGCTAGTGAGCTAAAGTGCATGTTCCTTTGCAGACTACATATATGATCCCTGCGTGGAACAATTAAAATGAAAATGTGTAAGCTGAGCTGAGCAGCACACTTCTAATAGTATTTTTTTTGTTTAAGTTGAGAAAAGGCACAATATAGGGGATACTAGCCATATGTAAGAGCAACCAGTTGTCTCTTGGAAGCTAAGAGCCAATTCAGTTGAAAACTCAGGATCCCGCCACGAGATAATTGTATCTGAAATGTATGGTGTATAAAACATATAGAATGGAAAAAGTCAAAGATTGACGAAATTTATGAATGATAGAAGGAAGTTACAAATGGAACCTTCTTGCTTGCGATAGATATCATCTGAGCTGATGCGATGCAACAGTAGTGTTTCATTGTCCTCCTCATCAATTACAAACAAACCCAGGTCTTCAGACCTCTGCACCACAAGAAATAATGTTTTACAATTTATCATGCACCGCCATCATGCCAATAAAAGCATACTGAAGAAAAAGGTGATAGGTTGAACCTCCAAGTAATCAACAGTAACATGCCCAGTGCCCTGATCATCCCATTTCCCGTCCTCATTCAAGCGATATACTTTCACGCGCTAAAAACAGGGAAACGTGTGAAAAATTATGAATGAACAAAAAAGATCTCCACACAACAGCATGGACTTGCCAAGCTATTCATGGGTCCTTCAAGTGTTTAAGAATGCACTCAACAACATCAATCCAAAAGAAACATCCATTAAATCTTTTTTTATGTAAGGTTCTTGATTTCAGTTGTGCCAACGGTTCTGGTCGTACCTGTATATGTTTGTTTCAAATGCTTTCTTATGATTATGGCAAGATTTTGATTTCGCTATCTACACTTCCCCACATATTCTTGATTTAATACAATCTGCCCCCATAATTTGGTGCAAACACTACATAAATTATGCAATTTCCCAACTTAAATGACTTACCTGTTCAGGAATCAGATCTTTACAACCAAGATTTGATTTTAAATAATAAGGCAGTTCAAACATGCACCTCTGTATAGATACTGCATAACTCTCCATCCTATATTACTCTTAGTTACTTACCTAGTCCCCCCACTCAAACTTAATTACACTACTTTCTTTTAAACAGACACAATAAACCACAAATTCATTTCATAATTTTATTACATGTCTTTGTTTATTTAAGACGACTCAAGGGCCTTTAAGTTTAATAATTGACATGTTGAAGGAAATTAAATGATTAGCACCCATGAAAATCCTGACATTCTTCTGATAGGAAACAAAAGTTTACCAACAAACAAGAAAAGACAGTACAAGTAGGAGCCAAAATATCTACACAGTCGCAAACAAACAGAAGCTATTGTTAAAAAAATCCAAATTTTGTTAATATCAGTAGAAAAAAAGTGTTTGATGGATAAATTCACTAGAAAATCCCCCTTAATAAGAAGATGCATGATACTCATTTAATACTAGAACTTCCAAAGTTAAGCTGAGACAGAGATTTCCAGAAATTCCAAAATATTTTAAAACAAGTGTGAGGAACTATGAGAGTATAAAATTGTCATAACTGATTCCTAAAGAGCTAAAATTATCTCGACGCTATGATGCTAGGATTTCGCTATTCATTCAACATACTCCTGAAAAGAGGATATCCGAACTTGTTTTAAGAATGAGATTACTATATTTTACACAATTACTAGTAGGTTGAATAATAATATTTCAAGAGCTCTATGATCTGATTTATCCATACACTTCAGTGTCTTGCCGCAGATAGGAAGTAACAACTCACTAGCATTAAAAATATATTATAACATGCAGGATCAGAAGATATTATATAAGTACGGGAAGCATGCATTGTAAAGGGGGCAAACAATGTATAGTTAAACTCATGCCTAAGTGTAAAGCTGCTATACTCTATATAAACCCTGAGCTATCCATTTCACCATAGGCCCAGCAAAGTATTGATTAAATATAGAGTGCAAAGTGCAAAATGCATCCTTGAATAACAATCCATATGTGCACCCAATAGAAGGCTGCATTTGCATAATATTGCAAGAGCACGTATTAGAATATCCTTGGAAAAGGTGTTGAGTGATTCTGCTGGAGATCTTCATATATGCATATTGCAAACTACAAAGAAACTAAAAGGACATTGTTTACTTGATTTTATGATTACCAAGATACAGATCTTGTTTTCAAAATATTTTCATGCACTCACTAGTGGTATTTCAGAATCTTGACTGCAACTTTTCAAGGAACACTTCAACAATAAAACAAAAATGTTAATCTACGTACAAGACATCCAGTACCCACAAAGAGTTATGAAACCTAAATTGCACCTGACTTACGTGTGTATGGTCAGAGCATCTAATGAAATGAAATTGACAAAATAAGATGTCTTCCCCACTTAACACTGCTCACTGAAGACAGTGAGCTTTCTTGTTCTCTACTAGTAGTTAACCTTCAAAGTCATCTACATTGTCATTTAGAATAGCAAGCATTACTTGACATGAGCATAGAAGCCTACTGAGCTTGTCTACTTATTAGCAGTAAACCTTCAAAGTGATGTATAACCTTCTTAGTGACGTACACATACTATGAAATTAATCTTTGGTGCTATCAAGTATCAAGTGCTTACCTAAAGAAGGAAACATCAAATCACTATAGTCGTCTACACAGCTTTGAGTGCTAGAAAACATATACTTTACATGAGGAAGTAACTTAAGCACATAAATCTATTAAACAACAATAAAATAGCAACACAGTCTTCACACACGTAAAACAAGATCAGAAATTAACTACCAGATCAAGATTAGCTGTTGTTCATAAAGCGGAAATCTTTAGGCGCTCAGGATGATTCCAATACACCCCAATTTAATCCAATTAAACACATGTAAACGATCAAAATACCAGAATCAATAAGTAAACTGCGCAAAAAAATCCTGGAGCTCCAAGAAAAGCTAGAGTCCAAGGCTGAAAGAATGTTGAACCACTCTAATTCAACCCTAAGCCTAAAATAGTAAAACTTCATTCTTCGTTGATGGTGTGTTTTCCCCTACTCACCTGCGTGGTATTGTTGGAGCTCGGTGATTTGTCCTGCGAGCCCATGGAAAAACCCAAGGAGCTTAACCTCGTTACGAATTCACCGCACGAACAGCACGGGCAGAATTTGCTAAACTCAAATCACCGAACCTCCGAACGCAAAATTAGGGTTTTGAAGAACAAAGAGGCCAGGAGATGAGCTATTCCGACAGAACCGTCGAAATCAGGAGTTTGTACGAGTCGGGCTACTGTATCCGTATCAGTAGAAAAACCCTAACCGCCATTGGTATCAGAGTGAGCTTCCACCCTCTCTCGCTCTCTCTCCCCTCCCTTCCCCTCTCTCTCTTCTCTCTGTCCTATCTGTCGCTGGTTTTCTTTTTTCTTTCTTTATTTTTCTACCAAGTCTTTTTAATTTTGCCCGACCTTTGAACGCATAGAAGAGCATTGAGCCGAATGACAATTTCACCCTCGTTTACAAGTTTAAATTACGCTTGTACCACCCCGCCATTTTCCGTGCTGTCTGTTTTTTTACCACTTTTACGCGCTTTCTTTTATGGTCAAAGTCCTAATCGCTTGCTTTTACTCAAATTTGTTTTAGATTTTAGCACGTACAAAATGTTAAATGTAATTACTCTGCTCCCTAATTTTTTTAATATTTTTATTTATTGTTTCAGAGTCTTCATACTTCTTCTAGGTAAATTGTACTCCCTCCAACCCACTTATATTATCATCATTTCCTTATTTAAGTATTTCGCTCATTTGTTATCTTCTAAATAATGAAAATTTTAACTCTTCAAAATCCTCTAAAAGTAATGGGGCCTACTCACTTCTATCTTTTTACCATTATTTTTAATTTCTGTGTCGAACAGTAACATGACATTTCAGTGGGTCGGAGGGAGTACTACTAATATGTTTAGTGTGTTAATTTGGATCAACAAAAATTCGAGCTATTCATTTTGTTTTGGGGGTGTATTGATGTCAATTTGTATGGAAATCATATTTGAATGAGTTTTGTGATTAAATATTGTTATTTTATGAAATATGATGCTCGTTCGTACTTTGTTTGATTTTGCAGAAATTTAGAGTTAATATTATGCAAATTGAGCATGATAAAATGAAAGTACAGTTCGATGGGAGTTCGTAGGCGAAAACAAATCCGCAATCAGATTTAAAATGAGGGAGAACGAGCCGATTGAAAATTATTGCGCGCAGACACAGTTCCATGCGGTCCGGTGGACAACCGCATGGAGCCTCCCATTTTTTTTAATTTTCTTTGAATTTTGCATGCGGTCCGGCATGCAACCGCATGGTAGGGCGGTTTTCCCCCAAATTCTTTCATTTTTCAACTTAAACTCTTTTCCTAGTTTGGATTTAATTAATTCCTACATGAGTTGTGGTAGTTTTTCAACTATAAATACTCCTTCTATTGTATAGAATAGACACCACACACACTTTTTATTATTTTTCATAGTTTTAGTTTAGCTTGGAACTTTTGGAAACTTGGAGACCAGATTCAAGAGTTCAAGACGATTTGTTACTTCTACGGTTTTTCTTATTGTTTATGAATATCTTATACTTTAATTTTGTGTTGCTTTAATTATGAGTAGCTAATTTTCTTATATCCTAGGGTTATAGAGTAGATGGATAGTTAATTTTGATTCTTAATCGATTAATCAATTACGACCTTCTCTTCTTTCTTATGTTCTTGGTTTGATTGTTTGCATAATTGCTTAGCCACCAACTTTGCATGATTTGATGTATTAATTTGAGATCGGAAGAATATAGTTAGTACTTGATCTAGAGTATAGAACATACATTGCAAATAACCGGAAGGAGGCGAGCCTTGTGTGAGAGCATTAATCTAATCGATCTTTTTAGAGTTGCATGCATATGATGTTTATCGGAAACGAAAACTCTTGCATGTGATCAATAATTTATTCGCTACAGAAGTAGGTTTAAACTAATTTTATGATTGTTCTAAGAAGAGTCGAGTCTATTTGTTAATTGATTGATTGGTTAAGATTTGAATTTTGATTATCATTGAAATCGAAGCCTTTAGGATGTCTTTTATAATATTTGAATTTTTGATTATTTTTACTATTTGCCTTTTCATTGCTTGTTAATTTTTAGATCAAAAACTCAAACTAAAGTTCGGAATCTAAATAGAGGAAAATAATTGAAAGTAGTATTCATTAGGTTAATACAATTCTTATGGAATACGACTTTGCTTCCTTATACACAATTGCACCCGTGCACTTGCGGCGTGTGAATAAAATAGCGAACGGTATTCAATCCATACTTAAAAGTCTTAAAAAATCCACAGGTATTCAACACAGATTTTAAAAAGTCTTAAAAAATCCAGATGTATTCAAAAGTCTATGGATTTTAAAATCTTACAGATTCTGTTGGATTTCACTTCAAAAATACAAAGAATGAAAGTTAACCTTGCCCTACGAGATTTCGATGGATTCATTCACCTCAGCGTCGGGTGTGACCCAAACGGTCGCTGATGCGTTTAGCATCGAACACGCCAACACTGAGTGAGAAATTAGGGCTTGGCGTGTACTTATCCACACAATATCCAGCGGTCCCTCACTTCCAGGCAGTCGTTGGGTTCTAGTTTCAACTGCAGCTGGACTTCAGCGACAGCTGGGTAACGCCTCAAGCGTTGGCTGTGTTTCAGCGAACGCTGGGAAGATGGATTTCAAATCCGGTGGAATCATCACAAATCCATGTAAAATCCACACAGACTCCACATGGAGTCAATGAAATTTCCAAATCCATGGACTTTTTAAAGTCCAAAGCAATCCACCTAAATCCCAATCCAACAACCCCCTTAATGAACTATCAAGTATTTTGTCCCTACTTAGTAAGACGAAATAGATAAATGTTTAGTAGGGATATCTTAAGTGGAGGAAAGGACCCATTCAGGATGTGTTCTTAATTTTTTAGTGGATAAAGAAACTTTATGAAAGTAAATATATTGAACTTTTAAGCATAAAAAAGTAAACACGTGTACTAAAAAGGAAACATCATATTAAATTGGGATGTCTAAAAAAAAGTAGTCATATTAACTCGAGACGGAGAGAGTATTAAGTATATTTATACATTTTCTATGTGAGCAATGTTTGTTATTGGCATGAGATGTATATTAAGGTTAACAGTACTCCATACTTTATAATTATTATAGTTCGGTTCGTAAACAATTAATTAATGGATTACATTCTTTTAAATTTTGTTATTTTGTATTTCACTTCTATTTAAGTTTTTTCTTAATTTTAAAGTTTAACGAAAATTATTTTAACATAATTTATGGGATTAACAACTAACAAATGTACTTTTCTTAAGGACTAACAATTTCTCATGAGAAATATGGGTAAAATTAATGACATAAATTACTCGGTTATTGATAAACGCTCATTTTTGTAGCAACTGAGCGAGTTTATCTTCGCATTTTGCTAAACTTTGCCTAATGTGAGATTTGTTTGCTATGAAATTCTCGATTTTGGATTTATATCACGTCTTGGTAGAGTTTTACATGTGCGTAGGTAAAATGAGGATTCTTATGCTGAAATGGAGGTTCAAAGAAGATCGGAATCGAATAATCGGGACAAAGAAGTGAAGAAATCGGACGAAAAGGGGAGAAGAAGCCAACTGGCGGTCCAGGCCGGACCGCGCGCAAATTTCCGTATTCCACCGAAGCTTTAATGCCAACCGACGGCCGGACCACGCGTCCTAAGGCTGGACCGCCGGTTAGCCTGGTCGGACTGCCGGTTAGCCCACTTTTGCACCAGAAATTCTGATTCTGCCCTTTTTACGTTTTTACTTTGTTTTAACACTTCTTGTACCCTATATAAAGGGGATTAAGCCCCAAAAACAGAATATATTCACTCCTAGCTAGTATTTCTCTTCCCAAAGTTTCCTTTTAGAGTTTAATTTAGGGTTTATACATTGTAATCAAATTGAAGGTTGGATTTGCACCATTTTAAAGATTTAATTGAAGATTTCTCCATTTGGATTCCTAATATCTTTAATTATGCTTTCAATTATCTTTTCTCTTGCGAATTCTCTATTCATGTCTAGCTAATCTTCTTAGTTGATTCTAGGGAACTTGTGATGCTCGATTAATGGTGGATTTTCTTTATTAATTTTGTTTTGTCTTTCAAATTTTTAGTTCATGCAACTTGGTGCTTGTTTTTATGTTGAAATAGGTAGCCTCTATTTCAGTATACTAAGTGTTTGTGAAAATTCCTAACCAGTTTTTATGATCATTGAATTCAAGTTTGCATGATTTGATTGGTTAAAGGTCCTAGCTGAAGTTAATCTAATAAAAGAAGTTTATGAATCTCGGGTACTTTTGGGAGTCAATGTCCCATTTTGAGTCTTAGTCGAGAGAGACGGGAAATTGATCAATGTGTACTCTTTTGTCGAGAGAGAGAGTGTGTGTTTATTCTTGTGATTCCTTCACTAGAATTGGATTAAAATGATTGGATGAATCAATAGCTTAATTCCCCATCGTTTTGAGTCGAGCAAGGTTCCTAGAGTCGACGACCCTCTTTTACATCGTTTCCTTAGAATCATTTTTTGTTGTTTTCGTCTTGCTTGCTCTTTGATTATTGTTTCTATTTTCTTTAAGTTAAATACTCTCATTCATGATCGAATCTAAAGCTTGAATAATTTGAAAGTGTATGAACTCTGTTTACACTGTATTTTCGCTTAATAGTCCCTGTGGAGACGATACTCGATTACTATTGCTATAATTACTCCATTAGAATTGTAGATAAATGCTAAATAATTTAGTGATCAGTTATCCAAAATTATTTCCTAACTCGACTATATTACTTTCCAAAAAAGAAAAAGTTTGGCAAATTGTTACTCCTTTCACCCTACTCATTTTTAATTTTTAATTCGTGGGAACCCGAAGCCGCTACTTTTGGTGCGCACTGGGTCAATCTTCGTCCTTGTGCAGTAGCCTGTAAACCACACAAGACAGGTAAATCACATTTTCCAAGTACAAGTGTGATAGACTCTTTAGTGGGGATTGAACCTGAGACCTCTCTATCACTAGACCATCCTCTTGGAAACATCATCCCTACTCATTATGTCTATGTAGTGTTGGACATAGAAATTAAGAACAATAAATTAAAAGATAAAAAGTGAGTAGGTCCTACCACTTTTAAATTGTTTTAACTAGTTATTTCCTTATTTGGTAATAAATAAAATAAGTGAGACGTCTATTTAAGGAAAGGTAAACATAATAAGCGGACAGAGAAAGTATTTTTTATTTGTATTTCATATCTCTTAAATGATTACATGTAAAATTAACGTTATGACAACAATCTAAACTTAAATAAATAAAATAATTTATTATAAAGTTTTATTTGTCTATTGTATTTCTAAAAATTGTAATTTGCATGTTATATTCTTATTATTCATTTATGAGGCAATAAATATTGTTACTTTGTTTTGACTTTGACTAATTAAGTAAATTAGTAGTGAGACTTTCGTATTTAAAAGGGATAATTGTTTGTAAAACTCAAACCTTTTTTCTAAATTGGGGAATTGTACACGAGCTTTCTTTTTTCGCACGACAAACTTAACCTGTCGTTTTTTTTCCTCATTTTGCTCCTGATCACCGGTTTTCCCCAAATTAAATCCTACGTGGAGGTCGAAAATGACATGTTGGACACTAGAGTATACAAAACGACGTCGTTTTGATAAAATTGAACTTAAAAAAAAAATAACCACGTCATGTCCAACTCATCATTAAAAAAAAAATCCCTCCATCTCTCTCGCTTGTTCTTCTCTTTTTTCCTTTCTTTCTTTCTCTGCCACTGGTCTCTCCCACCCCATTTTCTCCGACCACCGCCACCAAGTAGGGGGAAAAACGCAAACAGTTGATCTACATCCCCAAAAACCCTCAATTTCTGCCCCTTAGATTACTTGCAGTGGTAGTGTTTCTAAGGGATGTCTCTTTAGGTTTTTTGGAGATAGAGACAGTGAGCTACAGTAGGACTGTCTCTATGGGGGGAAAAACGCAAACAGTTGATCTACATCCCCAAAAACCCTAAATTTCTGCCCTTTAGATTACTTGCAGTGGTAGTGTTTCTAAGGGATGTCTCTTTAGGTTTTTTGGAGATAGAGACAGTGAGCTACAATGGGACTGTCTCTATGGGGTGCCTCTATCTAATTTTTAATATGTATTGTACATTAATTTTAATAAATAAATTCGAAAATTTCATTAATTTAAAAAATTACATTACTAGACATAAAAAAAATACATTACTAGAAATAAAAACAAATTACATTAGAAAAGAAAAATCAAAGAAGACAAATAAATAAATAAAAAAATCAAAGAAGAAACAAAATGAAACAAAAAACTGAAAAGAAAAAAAAAATGAAACAAAAAACTGAAAAAAAAAAAGAAAAAAAACTGAATACAAAAAAGAAAAAAACGAAGGAAAAAAAAAATCCTCCAGAGGGGATCGAACCCGTCCCCTTCTTGTAGAAGGGAGACACCTTACCACTAGGTTAAAGCCCACTAGTGGCAAATATTAGCACATTTATTGTTTTATATGTAAACTTTTCATTTTTTTCAAAGGGGATCGAGACAGTCTCGTTCCGGTGAGACGGGCTCGAGCCCCCCGACCTTGCAGCGGGGTGTCTCGTCGTCGTGGGTGTCTCAAGACCCCCGATGAGACACCCACTGCCAATAGTCTTATTTCAGCCAATTTACTCTCGGTTTGTTCTGTGTGTGTGTGTGTGTGTGTGTGTTGTGTATGTTTTTTTCGGCGAATTCTGAGGTGGTGATGATTGTTCTCACCGGAGAGGGCAATGGGCTGCACACAATCGAAGATCGAGAACAAAGAGATGGTCAACCGATGAAAGGAACGAAAGTCTTGTTCGCATTAAAATTAATGCATCTATCATTTCCTCTTTAACTACATTTTTCTCTCTTCCCAATTTCAACCGACATGTCGTCGTCCAAGCAGACCTACCGTGTGTGCTTTTGCTTCCGGCGGCACTTTCACCTCGCCGCCTCGGAGGCGTCGGCCGATGTCAAGGATATCTTTGAAAAATACTCGGAGAACGGTGTCATGAGCGTCGAACACTAGCAGCGGTTTCATGGTGGACGTCCAGGAGCAGAAGGCTGCCACGGCTAAGGAGGCGATGCTACCATTGATAGTCTCAAGCATCTCAATATTTTCCATCACCGCAGCTTCAATCTCGAAGGTTTCTTCAAGTACTTGTTCGTGATGCTAATCCGACAATGATCGAGAAATCAGCAGATAGATTTGCAGTAAATTAGGATTTGTATTATTGGATTTAGGGAAAAATTACTCGATGGCGACGGTGGTCGGAAAAAAGAAAGGGCCTCAGAGAGGCGGTGGTGGAGAAAGAAAGAAAGGGGGAGGAAGAGAAAAAGGAGAACATGCGAGAGAGGGGGAGAGATTTCTTTGATTTTTTTAATTTTTTAATTTTTTTAAAGGATGAGTTGGAATATGATATAGATTTTTTTTTTAAGTAGAGTTTATCAAAACGGCGTCGTTTTGTATACTCCGGCGTCCAACATGTCATTTTCGGCTTCCACGTAGGATTTGATTTAGTGAATACTGGTGATCGGGAGCAAAATCAGAAAAAAAAAAAAACGGCAGGTTAGGTTTGTTGTGCGGAAAAAAAAGCTCGTGTACAATTCCCGAATTCGGAAAAAAGTTTGGGTTTTACAACAATTATCCCTATTTAAAATTACATGATAATTCAATAACTTGAAATTAATTCCAAGTCAGCAAATGAGTTCAATCACTATAGTTCTGAAGGAAAAGTCAAGAAATGTTATTATCGAGCCAATTCGAAGCTCAAACCGCTACACATGTTGTTAGTAAATATGATCCGGCTGATCTGATTTCTGACTAAATTATTTTACTTGATAGACTTTTGTATTGGTTGGTATCAAAATGAAAAATGCAGCAGCAATTAGCATCATCTAACTCAATCCTTAATGATGTTATCGCCTGGATATACGCTATTTGAATGCTTTTGATTTATGACCAAATTCTTGGTGCATACTAGGTTCTGCAAAAAAGTGAATTTTCATCAACAAATTTGTTGTCGTAGTGAAAAAAATGTAATAAATTGAAATTCCTTAAGAATAAAACTTGGAAATTTGAGCTATGCTTGTTTCTGAGCCGTATGGATATTTTTGGGGAATCCTTTAAGCGATTCCGATTTTATATATCGAAAAACATGTGATATTAAGACAAACAATCAAGATTAAATATAAAATAAATAAAATAAAAAAAGCTTTTAACAATGAAGGGTCTTGAACCTGAATACGACAGTTTTCTGGATCATCTTCCTTGGAAACCCATAACGAAGGATGGTCATTCGAAACATTTTGTGTTGGACTCGACTCCTCCTTGCGAAAGAGAGAAGAGAGAAATTAGAGAGATAGAGAGGGTAGAGAAGAGAAGATAAGAGAAACTAGAGAGAGAAATATGTGTGCAGAGAAAATAGGGCACGAGAAAGAGAGATTACGCATGATAAACTTAATTGGAGCTGGGTTTGGACGGGTGTAAGGGATGGATCCAGATGGGAGGAGTTGGGCGAGGGTAATTAGGTGGCACATTCAAAAGAATTGCCAAAATTTGTGTTTAGAAAGAGGATGAGCCAAAATTTGGATTTTAATTTCAACTAGTGTGTAGCCCGTCGAAAATCGACGTGAAATTGTTATTTAATATAATTAATAAAATTTAATATATGATAGTATAACAAAGATATTATTTGTCAATTTTTTTATGTTATTTTTAAGTAACTCATTTGATGGTCCCGATAACGAGTATCTGGTGTATTGGGGGATACACCAATAGCAATTTTCGTTTTGCTCAAAGTCTTTTCACTGAGTTATACTGCTCAGGTTAGTTGGCTCGACAACTGGAAAGTCAGTTGGAGCGGCTCTACAACTGAATTGCTCACTTGGAGCTGATCACACAGTTGGCAGCACAACTGGCTCCTATGCCTCAGCTATATGCATCAACTGAGGTTTTAAAATAGTTTTGCGTTGTAGAAGATGGTGGAGTTTGGACTCGTTACAAAAACTAAAACCTCTGTCAAAACGGGGAAGGTCAAGTTCCCTAATTAGTGCAGTTTGTAAACATGAAATTGTATGCAATATGCTGGGTCAGTTGGTTAGGTAAACTGAATGTAAAATATTGGATGTAAATGCAAAAAGTAAACTACACAGTATTTTAACGTGGTTCAGAGATTGACTATCCTACATCCACGACTTCATTTTCAGGGAAGTAATCCACTAGATAAGCTTAAGTGTGCTTCCAAGCAAACCTAACCAGTTCAATTATGGATTCGAACAAGACCTTACAATACTTTTCCGGGCAAATGCACAACCTGGTCTTAAATTTCGGGTTCTAAGAGACCTAGTCTTGGATTCCAGGTTCCAAGGGACCTGATCTTGGATTGCGGGTTCCAAGAGACCTAGTGACTTTGATTCCGGATTTAAAGTCGGACCTAAGTATTGGGGTTGAGGGGATTTTCAACTGGGAAGCCTTCAACACTGAGAGAAGTGGAGGCTTCAACCTAAGGCTACAAACTCGGTCTCTTGGGAGAGAGTTTGGTCAGACACAATTTAAGCAAGAACCTAAACTCTAAACTCGATCAAAGAAGGGGCTTTCTGAGAGGCTAGAGGGAAGAACATGAGGAGGTATGAACACTCTACTTCGACTGGACTCCGGCTGAGGTCTTCTTGCTGAAGAGAAAAGTGGTTAGCTACGGTCACTTCACTCTTGATTTCATCTCTCTTTTTCTGTTCTTTTGTCTACTCTTGTGTCTGCACTGAGCTTTGGTGTGGAGACCTCTATTTATAGAGGGAGATCAAACTAGTCGTTGGAAAGAGCCGTTTGACCTCTGCCAAAAGTATGGCACTCCATCTGCTTTTCTGGAAACCTTCCTAAAATGGAAACTGCGACCTTCACTTTTTGCACGTCGCTGTTGTTAGCCTATTTATGATAAGTTCTCCAGCTGACTTGTACTTCTGAGTAGATTGAAATCTAGACTGCAACTCTTCTGTCTTCAGCGTCTTCTCTTCTCCTTTTTGCGACATGTGACTTCGACACAACTTCTCTTCACGCTGGAACTGTATGCCTTCAGCTACGTGGGTCAGTTGAGGAATCAGCTATTGTCCAACTGAGTTCGTGCTTCAGCTGAGGTTGATTTCTCAATTGAGTTTGGGAGTCAGCTGAGTTTGGGTCTCAACTGACTTTGCGTTTCAACTGAGTTTGGGCCTCAATTGAGTTCTTCACGAACTTCCTTCTTCAGTCCAGCTGACTTCTTCTGCTTGAAACATGTAAAGACAAAATCCCTACGCTCAAAAAGTGAGCTCTAGCTAAGACCAGACTTAAGGCATTCATCTACTCGGTTGGGGTCAGTTGGGGTTTTGAAATCGTTCGAAACATTTTACTAATTTTCCCAACATCATTAAAAATTCAAAATTTTAAAAGCTCTATTTCTTCTCAAAACTGATGTGGGACAAAAACTGCTTACTTCTGAAACATATTGTCTTTTGTGTTGATTTCGTATGACAATTGAGGTGATTCTTTTTCAAGGCAAATATGTATTTGTCTCATGATGATTTATTGAGGAAAAAAAATTGAAGATTGTCTATAAAATAAATGTGACCACAAATATCCTTAATTTTTATGAGTTCAATACAAAAATAAAAGTTGTTCTGCTAGTACTGAATCGACCTCTCTACAGGTACAATTATTGTTCAGAACTGGCCAATTGACAATTTGTTAGTAATTTTTCCGCATTCAATGTTTTTCAATGGAGACGTTTAATCAAACAATTCGAGACAGTGTGTTTAGGATTATTCAAACCTGTTTGAAATGTATATACTCATACTTACTTTAAACCCGATTAAAAAATTAGTCATTTGTGTTCCTTTCTAGAAAAATCTGTATAGCAACCCGTCGGTTAGGAAATGGCCCGTCTACCACCACGACTATTGATCGGAACTGGCGCGATGACTACGACTCTGATTTATAAGTGTATAACTTATGAAACTTGTTTATAATTTATATAGATTCGAAATTTAATAAAAAAAATGTAAATGTACTATTCGTTCTCATCATTAATTGTATAGTAATATTCACAATTACAGTTATGAATTATTCAGAGGAACCTGTTGGTTGAGAATTGTTGGACGGTCTACCTACTTCATTAGCCAAATTAAAATTAATTGTGATAGTACTAAATCGACCCCTCTACGTGCACGATTATGAGTCAAAACTGGGCCATTGACAAATTGTTAGTAATTTTTCTGCCAATTTTTTCACATTTAATGTTTTTCAATGGAGACGTTTAATCAAACAATTCGAGACAGTGTGTTTAGAATTATTCAAACTTGTTTGAAATGTATATACTCATACTTGCTTTAAACCCGATTAAAATATTAGTCATCTGTGTTCCTTTTTATAAAAATCCGTATAGCAACCCGTCGGTTAGGAATTGGCCCGGCTACACCACGGTTATTGATTTATAAGTGCATAACTTATGAAATTTGTTTATAATTTATATAGATCCGAAATTTAACTAGAAAAATTGAATGTGCTATTCATTCTCATCATTAACTGTATAGTAATATTCACAATTACAATTATGAATTATACAGAGGAACCCGTTGGTTGGGAATTGTTGGCTCGTCTACCTAATTTATTGGGCAAATTAATATTAATTGTGCTAATATTGAATCGACCTCTCTACTAGCGCAATTATGGGTCAGTACTGGCCTATTGACAAATTGTTAGTAATTTTTCTGCTAATTTTTTCACATTCAATGTTTTTCAATGGACGTGTTCAATCAAACAATTCGAGACATTATGTTTAGAATTATTCAAACCTGTTTGGAATGTATATACTCATACTTGCTTTAAACCCGATTAAAAAATTAGTCATTTGTGTCCCTTTCTAGAAAAATCCGTATAACAACCCGTCGGTTGGGAATTGACCCATCAACCACCACTATGGTTATTGGTCGGAACAGGCCCGATGACCACGACTCTGATTTATATGTGCATAACTTATGAAACTTGTTTATAATTTATATATATCCAAAATTTAATAAGAAAAATTGAATGTACTTTTCGTTCTCATCATTGACTGTATAGTAATATTCACAATTTCAATTATGAATTATTCAGAGGAACCCGTCGGTTGGGAGTTGTTGGCTCGTCTACCTAATTCATTGGCCAAATTAAATTTAATTGTTTTTTATCCAGTTAAATAAAAAATTATTATACTATTTCAAATCTTAATTCGGTCAATCAATAAGTTAGCCAAATAATTTTGGAACCCTTTATTCGGCCAACTAATAAATTAGTTTCCTACAAAACATAATTATTTATTCGGTCCACTAATAAATTGACCAAATTAAATTAAATTAAAGTAAAAAAAATATAGTTATTTATTCAGATGACTGATAAATAAATTGACCAAATATAATTAGTGGTGCAAAAGATGAAAAAATAAATATTAATTCTAGGTATTTATAGGCTTTTAAATAGGTGAAGTTGTATTGAAAAACTGATGTGAGATACAAGATTTTAGCAGATATTTAAATCTATTATTTTATATTTAAAAATTCAAAAATTTGAGAATTTAGGTAAATAAGAGTGGAGAAATTTGAGGGGTGCTACATAGGATCTTTACAAAGCTATAATCATTTTTTCTTTTGGTAATATAATAATGATAATTGAGAAAATTGGAGAATATAGATAAATCTAAATGGAAGGAGTAGACGAAGTGCCATAACTATATATTTGACCAATTATTAATTGGTCAAATTGAGTGCAAAAATATTTTATACACAAAAAGATAACTATTTATTTGGCCAACTAATTAATTGGATAAATTAAATTAGTGCAAGATGTATATTGTAAAGGTTGAGAAAATATATTGATGGTCCCGATACGAGTTCTGGTGTATGGGGGGGGGGGGGGAATGCACCAGATAAAACTTTTTAAAGCAACCCCCTAAAAATAACACAACCGAGTAATAGAACTCAGTTGAAATCACAACCGAGTAATAAACACTCGGTTGAAAGTGATGTGCTGTGCGGAAAGTGGTGGAAATAAACTCGTAAAAATTAACTCACGCTTTTATGCACGGTTGGTCAAGAACCAAAACAGTTGAGAGAGAATGCAGTTTGTATGCAGGTTAGATAGTCAGTTGAATATGCAAGAATATAACTGAAAATAAACACAACACACAAAGATTTAACGTGGTTCGGAGAGAACTCCTACGTCCACGGGGAGTTGTGAGCCACACAACTCAGTCCAAGTTCTTCTGGACAAACTACAAAGCTTACGCGGGCTTTGCAACAGTTAAGGATAAGTTTGCGGGTACTTATCAACCTTACAGTTTAGTTTTCGGGTACTAAACAACCTATCTACTCAATTCCGGGAAGAGTAGGGTCCTAACACTCCTTTTGAGAGGAAGTGTGAAAAAGATGGGTTCCAACTAAAAGCTCGAACACGAAGTGAGCTTTGATCTAACACTCTACGAACTCTCGCAAAGTGATGTTCTCAAGGTTGGATCTAAAGACACAGAAACTAATTCTAACACTCTAGAACTCTCAACAAGTGATGTTCTAAGAGGATAACTAGTTAAGATTGAATGCAGAATGAAGTTGTTCTTTGCTTGAATATTTCTTCTCACACTAGATCGTCTCGTGTGTGTCTTGTGTCCTTCTCTGTGAATGAAGGCCTCTATTTATAGGCGGAGAGAATCAACTAGCCGTTGGAGGAGCTGTTGATCTCTGCTCTTTGAAAGCGATGGCTTGTCTCTCATCTCTGCAGACTTTCCGGATTTGGCAATTGCGTGCTTCTGCTTTCCATCTGAGACAGCCTTGTGTTGGGTCAAATGAGGTAATGACAGAGAGTCAAACCTTCACGTGACTTCCTTATTTGAAATTCAAATCTTAACAGCAGACTTCCAACAAGGAGTGGTTGGTTAAGATTTTCGATCTTCAACTAACTTGTTCTTCAGCTGATGTTCTGTCTGAGTGCTGACAGTTGAACTCTCAGCTGACTTCAACTTCATGTTGTTGATCTTCTGGGTTGAGTTCTCCAATTGATGTTCTGAAACTGAACGCTCAATTGTCTTCCTTGTATCTTCTCTCTTTATGAATTCACATGTAATGAACGCTCAGTTGTTTTCCTCACAACTGATGTTCTATCTCTTGAGTGTAACTTCCCCCTTTCTCAATGCTTCATATGATGAACGCTCAGTTGTCTTCGTTACAACTGATGTTCTATCCGAGTGAAGCCTTGTTGCCGTCTTCAGCTGGAGTCCTGTAAAGATAAAATCTTAACAATGCTCAAACAGCGAGCCTAACTACTAAAATTAGGATCTGGCAACATCTACTCGGTTGGGGTCAGTTGGTTTTGGAATCAATCAAAACTTTTACTTAAATTTCCCAACATATATATTGATTCTAGGTATTTATAAATTTTCCAATAGGTAGAGTTTCATTAGAAAAACGATGTGGAATATAAGAATTTATACTAAATAATAAATTATACTATAAAAGAAAACGTGAAATACCAAATTAATTATAAGAATGGAAATCTAATAGAATTTGAAGATTTAATATTCACGTTAGAATAGAGAAATAGAGAAATGGTAAAATTATTATTAATGCAGAATATAATAATGTTGATGATTTTTTATTATTTTGAATTCATGGGAACCCGCAGCCGTTACTTTTGGTGCGCATTGAATAAACCTCCGTCCTTGTGCAGTAGCCTGTAAACCGCACAAGGCAGGTATTATTTGTTAATTATTTTTTATTTATTTCAGTACTACCCATTAAAATTCAAACCTAATTCACATCTACTATTTTTATAGATAATTTTCAGTGCCCTCTTTCTCTCTTCGCAGCTGACTCCTTAGAAATGTCCACTCCATGCTCCTTGCAAACCTGCCTTGCCTCGGTTGCAATCTTCGTGCAGTTCGGGTTGCGAGAGTCTGGGAGGAAGGGAGGCCGATAAGTAACCTTCTGGGGACCGGGACAGTGTTCAGATCCAGTTTGGCTTTAATCATAGCCCGCCTGAACTGGCTGAACATGCCCGGGTCTCCTGAGTGCAACTCGGTCAGCGCTTCCTTGAACACTTTCCTCGGGTCATCAGTTGCGTAAACCTTCCTATAGTAGAAGTCGTTCACGAACTCGTGCTTGAACAGCTCCCATTCTTCATTCCATTCGGTCGGCATCCACTTATCAACATGCCTGAACCGACTCTCGACCTTGAACTTCGCTGGAAACCTTTGTTGCTTCAACTGAGCTTCCGCCTTTGTTTGATGTTTGTTGATTCGGCGTCGACTGCGGGAGGCAACGTTGCGGTCCAAGTTCTGGGACAATTTCTTCAACTCCTCTTCAAACTGGTTCACCTTTCTGGCCTGGCTGGCGGCGAACTTCTTTATCCAACTTGGGTTCATGTAGTCTTTTTCTTCAACCTCCATAGCCTTAGCAGCTGCAATGCACTCTTCGGTTGTAATACCGTCGAGTTCACAATCCAGCTCGGCTGCGATCTCGGTTATGGAGTTGTAAGAAACTCCGAACTTTTCTGCCTGCTCCAAGTCTTTTGACATTTGAGCTCCACCGACTTCGGTTGACTTGGGAGCAGCAGACTTCCTCTTCAGTTGAGATTTTGCCTGAGCTGGCGTCTCTCCTTCGGCTTGGGTCTCTACTTCTTCCTGCACCACAACATCCGCCTCCTTCTCTTCCCCCTTTTTGGCATCAGCAACAAGGCTTGCTACTAAACCATCCAGAGAGGTGAGTTGTTGCTCGGCAAGTTGAAGGCGGTTGAAGAGTTCATCGACCGCGCACTCGAGCTCCACCTTCTTCGCCAATGAAGAGTCCTGGCGCTCTTGTTCGGCTTTCTTCAAGGTAGAGAGGTTCTCGATGACCTCAGTTTGAAAGGCCACAAACTCAGCCCATCGCGACTCGAAGCGAGACTCCCATTCAGCATCTTGTGTTTGTTGAGACTTGGCGAGATTGGAGTCGGCCAAGGATTTGAAGACGTTCAGCTCAGACTTCATTCCCATAAGAGTGGACTTCAGCTCCGACATATCTTGGCTGGTGGAGGAGGAGAATTCTTCCAGCTTGGTTTTCATCGCAACATTCTCCTCCACCAATTGTTGGTTCTTCACTTCTTGTGCTTCCAACACCCTCAGCTGGTCTTCTTTTTGTTGCTGGAGGTTGGCAAGCAACTCGGTTCTCAACTGGTTCACCCTCTCAACAATCAGCTCACAGATTTCGTCAGAGGAGGGAGCTGGCTGATCCGCTGGAGGGGCTTGGTCAATTGGAGCTGGTTGCTCAACTGTCACCATGGCTTGTCGGTTGGCCAGGTACAGTTGCAGCACTTGTTCTTCTTCCTTAGCTGCGGCGGAGGCTGCGTCCAGATCCTCGAGGAAGTCAGCTGACTTGATCAGCATGCTGTCGAGAAAGTCGATGCAATCCTGTCCAGCTGCCTCCCTGGTGTCTGTCCCTTCAGCTCTGCTCTGGTCCAGCCGACGAGTGAGCAGCGCAATCCTGTTGTTGTAAGCCACCTCCAGGTTGGAGTAGTTGAAGCAGGCTCGGATGCGAGACTCGTCTGACTTCAGCCTGTCCCAGCTCTGCACCCTGATCGTGTCTTCCTTTACGTACCAATGACTGAAGATCAGGTGGAACTGGTACAATAGCTCGGTTCTCAGAGTGGCGAAGACTGGCATGTTACGAGCTTCAGGGAACATGCCTAATAGCTTCTGGAAGCAGTAGGCCACTCTGCCTTCGTGCTCCAGCGCAACTACCTGAAGGTCATCTTCTTCATTTATTGGGGGGGGGGGGGGAAAGATCATATGGCAAAGGTTCAAAAGGTTCATCAATGTTGGCCAAAGAGTCGGTCGCAACATCGACATCGAGCTGGGAGCTCGGAATATTGGATTCAGTTGGGGGGGGGGGGGGGTTTCAATTGTTTCCTCAACATTGGCCGAAGGAGCGGTCACAATGTTGGCATCGAGCAGGGAGCTCGGAACATTTGGCTGGGTTAGGGTTGAAAGAGCAAGAGGCTCTGGGGGCTGTACGGCATCATCTCCTGCCGTGGGGGAGATTGGCGCCTCTTCAATTTCCTCAGATGAGGAAGAAGCGTCTGACGTCAGATCCGTCTCCATTCCCTCAGCCTCGTCAGCTCCGGTGGCACGAGGTACGATCTCGAACGTGGCGGCCTCAGCTGAGCGGCTGGACTCGGATGGCTCCTCAGCAGGTGCCGACTCAACCGGTGCCTCCTCCTCAGCTGGAGCTTGCTTCTCAGCTGGTACCTCAACTGGCTCCTCAGCTGACTCATCAACTGGCACCTCAGTTGGCTCATCAGCTGGCACATCAGTTGGCTTCTTAACCGACTTCTTGAACCGTACCCTCAGCTTTTTCTGGGCAGGCTCCTCAGCTGTTTCCTTCTCCGACTCAGCTCGTCGGCGTGCAGCTTTGGACTTTGTTGGGCGAACGACAGCTGGTTCCCCCTCAGCTGTAGACTCAGCAGACTTCCCAGTCTCCTTCTTCTCCTTCGGAGTGTACACACTCCTGAGCACCTCCTGTGCCTTCTTAGCTGTTGGGAACAGCAACAACTTCTTGACCGGCGTCTCCTCACAGTCATTCCAGACCATGTTGCGATCCTTGGTCGTGAGCAAGATCAGGGCTGAGATCTTGCAGTCGAAGTTGAGCGTCCCCTTGACACTCAACAGCTTTTCTCCTGAGTCTGTTGTTGTCTCGGAGATCTTCGACTTCTCCACCATCAGCTGGTTCAAAAAGTATTGGAACCAGTTGATCTGGTGTTGGTGCTCCAAAGCCACCAACTGCTTCAACTTAGGTCGGCTGATGTCGCCGAAGGCACCACTGTAACCAAACACCACCTTAGAAACAACATCGAACAGCAGGCGATGTTCTGGCTTCAGCTTCGTCCTCTGCATATTGCTCCTTAACTTCTCCGGAGTGATCAGAGCACTCTCCAGAAACTCATCGACGTGCTCGTCGGTTATGCTTTCAAGGAGTTCTGTGGCTGTGTGGTTTACAGGGATGATGTAGCGAAGGGCATCGGAAACATCGATTGGGAAGGTGACAAGGCGAATGGTCCTAACCGGAATGTCTCGTTGCCGACAGGAGACTTCCGTTGAAACTCCTTCTGTGCTGTCGAGGGAGGCATTCAGGTTGACGTAAAATTTGCCGACCTGGCGCCTGAGCAGGTGGGAAGGGCATAGCTTAGCCCATTCCAGGAGGCCATTCTCTCTGAGAGTATTGGCAAGGGGAGCCAACACCGGCGACTCCAATTCCTCGTCGGAGAGGATCTGTTCGAAGTGGATCTTCGACACCAGCATGTCGAACGATTCTTCGTAAGAGGTGGGGACTAGAGATGATCCGGAAGACGCCATTTTCTTACTTTTTGGAGCCATTTAAGATCTCTGAAAGGATATATATATAAGAAGTAAGGGAAATCTTTTGCAGAAAATAGTTAGACAAATTCTGGGAAGACGATGAACAGTTAATGCAGATAGATACGAATGAGGAAGGTAAGAGATCACTTCCTGATTTTCTGCTATTTATAGGTTTTTGACTCGGTAAAGATCGACGGCTGGAGTTAAATGGCGCGAATCCATCAACGACTGAGATTACGCGACTGTTGACTATCTTTGACTTGACGTCATGCACCGAGTTCCAACCCGCGCGTGAGAAGGCGTACAGTTTTTCTTGTCAGCCCAGTCGCACTATAAAGTAGGCTATAGATGTTCAGCCGTACTTTACATTTAATGCGACATGATGGCTATTTTAATGTAACTGACTAGCTCAGGAATGTTTGAATTTATTTCAAACATTCTCATTTAAGAACATAACACCTTCAGCCATAAATGTTACCTGCCAGCTGATGTCGGAATCAGCTGTGTTCCCATGTTGCGGCATACCATCAGTTGACTCGAGTTCGTCTGTTCAGCTGGTGTCTGATCCAATGTTGCAGCATATCATCAGCTGACTCGAATTCGTCTGTTCAGCTGACGTCTGATATCTTCGGTTAGCAATCCGCATCTGAGATTCCCCCTTCATCTGAGCTTCCCCCTCAGATGGATATCTATCTCTTCACCTCAGCTGGTTCCTCATCTGATGGATCCAACAATCCAAGTAGATTACATAACATCTTGAACCGCGCTTCGGCTAGAGGTTTGGTGAAAATATCTGCTCTCTGAATCTCAGTTGGAATCTTCTCCATGGATACGTCCTTCTTCTCAATATGGTCTTGGATAAAATGATGTCGGATGTCGATGTGCTTTGTCCGAGAATGATGAACAGGATTCAAAGAGATAGCAATGGCACTTGAGCTATCGCAATGAATGGGAACCTGCCCAGTTGCAACTTCATAGTCTCTCAGTTGTTGCTTGAGCCACAACACTTGCATGCAACAGCTACCGGCAACCATATATTCTGACTCAGTTGTAGAAGTGGCAACACATGCTTGTTTCTTGGAGAACCACGAAACTAGCTTGCTTTCCATGAACTTACAATGTCCAGAAGTGGACTTTCTGTCCAACAGATCTCCGGCTAGATCTGCATCTGAGTATCCAGTTAGTTGGATGTTGTCGTCGGTTGGATACCACAACCCAACATTTACAGTTCCCTTCAGACACTTGATGATGTTCTTTGCTGCCAACATGTGAGCTTCCTTCGGTTGAACTTGAAACTGAGCACACACTCCAACCGCATAGGATATATCTGGCCGACTGGCGGTTAGATAAAGCAAAGAACCGATGATCCCTCTGTACTTACTGGCATCCACGAGCTTTCCCTCAGTTCCAGGTTCAATCTTCTAGTTAGTGTTCATCGGGATCCTTGTTGCCTTACTTGTCTGCAATCCGAACTTGGTGATGAGCTCCTTAGTATACTTGGACTGATTGAAGAAAATTCCTTCTGGTAACTGCTTCACTTGAAGTCCAAGAAAATAGTTCATCTCACCCATCATTGACGTCTCGAACTTCTCCTTCATGAGATTTGAGAATTTTTCACACAGCTCCTCTGACTTAGAACCGAATATGATGTCGTCGACGTAGATTTGCACAACAAGTATATCGTCTCCAACTTTGATGGTAAACAGGTTTTGTCAACTGACCCTCGTTTGAACCCCGAGTTCAGAAGAAAACCACAAAGAGTGTCATACCAAGCCCTTGGTGCTTGTTTCAGTCCATAGATTGCTTTCTTCAACTTGTACACTCTTTCATCTCCAGTTTCAAAACTATGAGGCTGTTCAACATATACATCTTCATTGATATCACCGTTGAGGAAGGCACACTTCACATCCATCTGATAGACCTTGAACTTGTGAAATGCAGCATAGGCTAGAAAGATTCGGATGGCTTCCAGCCTTGCAATTGGCGCGAAGGAATCCTCAAAATCGATTCCTTCTTGTTGGCAATATCCCTGAGCTACCAACCTTGCCTTATTCCACACGATGAATCGAATGGCGTCTCTCTTGTTCTTGAAAATCCATTTTAATCCAACGGCTTTGACTTTGACACCATTTGGTCTTTCTACCGTCAGAATTTACATTCACTTTTTCTTCGAGACGAGTTCACCGGAGAAAGTTAGTTTTTATGATTTTCCAGACGAATTTTGGACTGTGATGTCCCGACTTTTTCTCGGATTTTGAAAAACGAATTAGTTTTTCCGAGTACGTAAATTGTTTCCAATCTAACGGACGAATTAGATTTCGTCGAATCCATAACTATCTAGGAAAATATTTCTCGACTTTTAAATCGACGTTTGAGAGCCAGAAACAAGATATTTCGTCAAATAATCCCTCGCCAAACGCAACCTTAACGAGTCACTAGCTTGTTAGATATTTCCATTTACTTTATGACTCACCTTCTCTCATATACCCTCCATGACCGCCACCTCCATCTCCCTTCTCTCACATTTCTTCTTCATTTCTCCTCCATTGAAGCTCAACTTCAAGCTTTCCCCAAGAGCTTAAGTCTTGCATCTACCGATCAAATCCATATCCGAGTTCATATTATGAAAGGTAAGAGCTTCGTCTCTAGTTTGAACCGAATAAATCTCTTTTCCCCCATCTTTTATTTTTTTCGAAAATTGAAGGATGAAATAGCATGTGATTTCTTGTTCGATACATGTTCTAGGATATTTAGAATCGAGTTCTACGGATCAAATCATAAAAAAAATCACACCTCCTAGTCCTAGGTCATTACCGATTTTTTTTAGAATTTGGGGCTTTGATCGTAGCTCGATTTCTTTGTCGATTGAATGATAGATTAGTGTTCCTCATGATGTTAATTGACTCTATGAATTGTTTTAGATTTTTCTAAAAATAAAATTCGAAACCTAAGAGACGAAGAAGGCTCGATTTAGGATAGTAAATGTTATGATATGCTCGATTGGTTAATGGAAATGAGATATACGATGCATGAGGATGATTATATATTTAATTGAGTTTTTTCTAAAAATAAAACGAGAAATGTAAGAGACGAAGATGTGACGATAAGTTAGAGCTCGATAATGTTTTGATATTATGATTTGCATGTTAGTAATGCTCGTTAGATGATAATCGTTGTCGTAAAATTTGAACGAAAACGGAGAATGTAAAATTTATCGTAAGAGACGAACGACGGACGATAAGTCGAGATTAGATAATAGTTTGAGGTTATGATTTACGTATTTATGATTCTTGATAGATGATGAATAAGATTGTAAAATTTGATTGAATTCTAACGATGTTGGATTTCTCTTAAGAGACGAACAAATGATGATAAGTAATGATAGAAAAGTTGATTAAGGATTCTATTTCGATATTAATGATTATTAATGATTAATGAACGAGTTTGTAGTTGACGACATGTTCGTCTGAGTATTGAAAAGATGAGTTGTAGTTATAAACGAGAAGTTGAACTTGATTTGGTATAGTAATTGCTTAGTCGGAAATGACGATGTTTTAAACGTCGTGTCTATAAACGAGAAATGAAAAGGGGTCTATCACGTATAATGATACGAGTAGACTGTATTGAGTCAGTAAATTCGTGAGAATTTATGTTCGATAACATAGAACGAACCTAGAAAACCGTGCGTCGATTTTATCGAGCATTAGGGTTTCACTCGGCAGTTTTAGCGACCCTTCACGAAAATTGCAATATCTTTTAGCTCGTTTATCGGAATTGAGATCCACGAATTGGAGAGTAAACTAGACACCCGTACCTTTCTTTTGGTATAAGATTCATCCTCTGTTTCGAAATCCCCTGTTCTGGGTGGACTTACTGACCTCGTGCAGTGAATGTTCAAAACGTAGTTTCTTAAGTTGAATTCTTCTCAACTTGAACTCTTTCGATCTTTTAAGTCGTTTCAAGACATCGACTATCTTCTTTTCACTGACCTAAGAGTCAAGTGCAGAACTGAGTGAGTGTCAAATGAGATGCGTTCGTATCTCGTTTCTTTTTAACTAAAAGAGTTTAGTTAGCGTGCAAATGCCTAAAACGTCTAAAGAACAAAAACTCAACTCGATTTTTCGTATTTGTTTATCGTTTGCGACCGAACTTTAAAGTATGATTTTTACGATGAAGGAGGAAGTCGACACCAAGAATAAGACGCAGACCAGAAGACGGAAGCACATATCTTAAGTTCTGTATTTAATCAAGGTGGGCTTTTATATATGAAACAAAACGAGCAATGCTCGAAAACCTTTGCTTTATCGCTTTGATAATCGTGTTTTGAAAGTGATAATCATGGCATGAACTATTTTGTGTTTTATGTGAGTTCTCTTGTACCTTATGAGTTAATCAAAAGGGGTTAACTAACGATCGGCTTTGAGTTAGCTATTATGCTTTCCAGAGTTAGTGCACTTTGTAGCATGTGGTGTATGTGGTATCATGTTGAGGGGTAGCCAGCCACGGTGAATTATGACTGGTCAAGATTTGAACGTAACATCTATGAAAAATGCTTGCGCAAGCTACATTATGAAAAAGAGAAAGAAAATGTTTAGTAGACATGGAAATTTGTTGAAAAACCCCGATGTGCTACAGAAATGAAATGCCTGATTATCTATACTTATGATTATATTTTTGGCAACGTGCCCACTAAGTACTATTGTACTTAGCCCTGTATATGTTTTCTAAATGTGCAGGTTGAAGCGACGAAGCGGCGACGGTTGAGTTAGAGTTGAATAGAGTTAAGGAAGACTCTTGTATATAGTTCACAAATCCGCTGCTAGACTCTAAACTCTTTTGATGTTGTGTAATAATCACTGTAGTCTAAGTTCTGTAATATAACTTAGAAGCTTTTGAAGTGCTTGTCGAGTAATTTTTCGGGATTAACTCTTTCCTTTCGTCAATAAAGTCTTGTTCATAGAAGATAAGTTATTATGTATGTATGTCTATTCATTCATCCCCTTCCTTCCCCGCTTCTTTAATCCAATCCCAGTCGCACCCCAGCTTCTGCCGTCCCTCGGGATTTGGGGCTGTGACAGAGTGGTATCAGAGCAATCGTTTCTGCTCTGTATACAAGTTTCTTTCAAAGTAGTCAGATAGAGTATTCGTTCATACTCTAATACCCGAGTCTTCTTTCAAGTAAGATAGGGTCGTAACACTAAGTTTAAGAGTGTAGACGACAACTCAACCTCCCACTACGTCGACTCAACGAAGGAAAGAAAGAAAGAAAGAAAGAATGTAAGAAAGAAAGAAAGGAAAGAATTTCAGAAATGTGTTTTCTTTTAAGAAATTTTTTTGAATACGTATTCCAAAAAGTTAAGAATGACAATGGTGCCAAGAATAAAATTTTGAAAGTATGAGAATCATACTTGTTTCTGTCATATGAATTACGTGAAATTATTTGCGCAATGATTTCTTTTATTTGAAAGTTTGATGGCACGAGAATCTAGATTGATTCTAGGGATTTTTCCTAGTTTGCTAAGAACATAGACTTGAAACCTAAGATTCTTTCCGATTCATCGAGAACTTAGACATTTTAAGAACGTTAGTTCAAATGATTTCGAAAGGAGATCGTAAAACGGGAAGAACTTCTATAGACGAATGTCACGTGCGTATAGTGACATGAACAAAGACTCGGCAGAGTCAACTTTTGTTTTTATAAAAAAGAAATCGATAAGAAATTCCTTCGAGGAAATAAGATAAATAATGATAAGGTACGTTAATTCTGTACCAAGTAAACGAAAGAAACGAATGTTACTTCCGTGAAAATGACATGAACGAAGGCATTTTCAGTTGGAGTTCGCCTCGCTCAAACTTCAAGAAGAGATTAGTTATAATTACCACGAATCAAGTACGAATCTTAGTAAGTTTTCAATGATCGCTCGATTCGACGACGACTAGAACTTTGGTTTTAAAGTCGTTTTCCAGTTATAATTCCTTTTCTTTGGAATTTATTTTATTTCATACTTCGTAATTAAACGAAGAATACGACGAGTAAGTGAGATTCGAGTGTCGAGAAAAGACAAATTTTTTTGTAAACGGATGTTACTTTTGAATAAGTAACATGAACAAAGTGGACGTACTTTGTTTTAATAAGTAAAAATCGTTAAGAATTTTTTTTTTCTTAAAGGAAGAAATAATGAAAGAAAGTAATAAAGAATAAAGAAAGAAAGTTATAAGGAAATAAAGTAAGAAATGTAAATGAATAATAAGATAAAGGATGGAAATAAAATCTTGAAATTTTATTTCTATATATTGTTTGAGTGCAATTTCTTGAATTGTTAGATGTTATGATAAGTGGTTGTTTAAGTGGTGATATTACAATTGAATAAGGAATATTCATTTTGTAATTTAAGTATTTCATTAAGATAAGTTATTTCCCTACCTGTTACTGATCCGTGTTTCTTTAAAAACTTTTGTATGATGGTTAGGAGAAGCGTTACAGCTCGGAAGAGCGCACCTTTACCACAGCGTACCCTAGCAGATATGATACAGGACGATTACCACAGTTATGAGGTAGATTATGGTGTGGAGGATGTATGACAAATAGTGAGTAACTTCTCGTCAGCTTACTACGCAGCATGGCACTTTATCCCGGAGAGTCATGCGATATCCGACCTGATTGTGCGACTGCCAGACGAGTGGCGCGGTTGGGCGCACCGCGTGGCGTGGTTTTTCCTTAGGGTTTTCGGCGACGACACAGAGCCGACGGGCAACTACACGGGATTCGCTCTATTTATACGCGAGCGTTTCTTTGACAACAGGCTCATGGTTCCAGTCCCTTTCGAGCCACACCTTCCCTACCGTCACTTCCCAGCGGTGACCGAGCTAGAGCACTTAGACTTGGACCCAGAGTTGGCAGCGCTGTTGGAGTTACCACCAGACTTTGTACCTAGTGAGGATTCTGACTCGGAGGCAGAGCAGTTAGAGGAGAACGAGGAGCCTGCATCTACACCAGAGCTACCACTTCCACTTAGGCCACTTGAGGAGTTGATCCCAGGACCAGGACTCGTGGAGATTGACGCAGAGACAACTGCCCTATTAGGGTTAGCTACTCTTTTTCTACCCGAGCCCAGTGTGAGAGTTCGAGGACCTTTTGAGACAGGGCTGTTTGAGACAGGGTCAGGGAGCCGGGGGATAGACGCAGAGCTTGCCGCCATGTTAGAGCTACCATCTCCACTGACACCGCTTGAGGAGATTTGTGCAAAGTGGGAGGTAGTCAGAGGACAGTTGGAGGCGGGACCATCCAGAGTCCGTTCTAGGGAGGAGTACGAGTCGGGTTCCATTCCAGAGCACCTTCTTCCTCTGAAGAAGCGTGCAGTAGAGACCAGTGAGGACTATCTTGTTTCAGACTTAGAGGAGACAGTTTCAGAGGCACCATCACCACCCCTACTTGCACTTTCTGACGGCTCTACTCTGAGGGAGGACGAGGCACTCCAGCTCGTCTTTGGTTCAGAGTCAGAGGAGGAGGACCTGGATGAGGATCCGGAGGAGGATCTGGAGGAGGACTCTTAGGGTTTTTACATGCCGTAGAGGGCAGTTCGGACTCGACTGTAGTCTGTTGAGTAGAGCGTCGTAGACGCATGTTAGTAGTGGTAGTAGTTCTTTTGTCCTGTACATAGTCGGATCAGTAACTAGTTTTTGTAGTACTCTAGCAGATACGATATTTTATGAATCATTTCCGTTTTAGTACTCCAGTAGATACGGAGATGCAGCTTGTTAGTGCACCCGGTTCATAGATAGGCAGTCAGCCTAGTTTAGACTAGTAGTAGTCTAACTTTTTGTATAAGTCCTCGTTGGAGGCAGAATTAATATTCTTTTTAATGTATATATATATATATACATGACCCATGAAAGGGTTTTGATCACAAGAAAATTTCCTTATAAAGCATGTAGTAAACCAGAATGTCAAATGAACTCGTGTAACAAGAAGTTTAGTTTAACTTGAAGAGTTAAAAGATTAAAGAACTAATATCGAAGTTATGTTCGATTTTTCTTTTCCGTGAACTTGAATAAGTTGGAAAGAGAGTGAGTAAGTAAAAGAATGTTTAAAAGAAAAGACTAATGAGAATTCCTGTTCCCTATAGTTAAAGAAAAATGCCGCCGAGAAATGTTAACAACAGAAGGGGCCCTGGTAGGCCCAGAGGACGTATAAGACGTCAACCGGAAAATGAAAGAGAGCAAGAACAAGAACACCATGATACCCCTCCACCATCCCCTTCACCACCACCTCCACCACCACCCCGTAGGGACATTGAGGATCTTTTCCTCAAACGAAACCCACCCGTATTTAATGGAACGGACAACCCTAGCGATGCTGAGCTATGGGTGCAATCAATTGAGAGAATTTTCAAGCTCCTCAGATGTACTGATGAGGAGCGACTATCGTGCATAGCATTCCAGCTCTCCGGACCAACTGACTACTAGTGGGAGGCAAGACAGAAAGTGATACCAGCAGAGCATCTTGCTCAACTTACGTGGGACGAGTTTAAGGAGGCGCTGTACGACAAGTACGTGCCGAAGACGTATAGGGCTCAGAAGGAGGCTGAGTTTTACAACTTGAAACAGGGTAAGATGACGGTGATAGAATATGATGCCAAGTTTTGCGAGCTATCCAGGTATGCACCTACTCAGGTCGATACCAAAGAAAAGATTTCGAAGAAGTTCCGTGGGGGACTTAGACATGAATTGGGGATTGCTTTAGCCAGTCACGGGGGACTGAGCTATACGGATGTCTTAGGACGAGCTTTGGAAATGGAGGTCGTCGTGCCTGATGAGAAGAAAACAATAACAACCACACCAGCTTCAACCCAAAACCAAAACCGAGGCTATTATAACAACAATAATAACAATTCTCAAGGAAAGAGAAAGTGGGAAGGAGGAAGTAGCGGTGGCTACAATCAGAACTATAACAATCAGGGAAATCAGAGAAGTGGCAATCAGCAGGGCTACCAGCAGCCGAATCAGAACAATAACTATGGGAAGAAACAGTGGCAGGGAAACAACCAGTCTGGGTTGTTTTTGCAGGGAAACAACCAGTCTGGGTTGTTTTTGCAGGGAAACAACCAAGCCGGACCCTGGAAAGGGAATAATCAGCAAAGGCAGCCGTAGGGACATCAGAGGAACTTTAGTCAGGGAGGAAATAACCCAGGGAGGGTTACCATTCCTGTATGCCCCAAGTGCAACAAACCACATTCCGGTGTCTGTCAAGCAGGCACTCCTAACTGTTTTAACTGTGGACAGAAGGGACACGTAAAGAAAGACTGCCCTAAACCACTGCAAGCAGTACCTCTGAGGGCCATACAAGCGCAACCACAACAGCAAATGAATCAGCAACAGTTTCAGCAGCACGTGCAACAACAACAGAATGCAAGGGCATGCGCGAATAGGCAGACTGGGCAGGATAAGGGAAAAGGAAAAGGAAACCTTGCAGGTATGGGAAAACTTCACAACATCCCTATTAAGATATTGTTCGATACAGGCGCATCGCATTCTTTTATTGCTGGTTGTTGTGCGGATAACTTAGACATCAGACCCGTAAGAGCTAAACATCCTATGAGAGTAGCTACACCTTCAGGAGAGATCACTACTTCCACGCATGTTTGCTCTAACCTAGAACTAGAAATCGGAACTCTTAAGGTTAAAGCGAACAATTTGAATGTTATGATAATGTGGGACGTAGACATAATCCTAGGGATGGATTGGTTGTTAGAGAATTATGCCACAATTCTCTGCACGAGAGAAAAATCTCTTTTCAACCCCCGGGTAGACAGTCGACCAAATTTCATGGGATTGCAATGGGCAAGAGAATACCGGTAATATCTGCCTTACAAGCCAAGAAGTTGATAAAGAAGAAGGGTTGCACAGCCTATCTTGTGTACCTAGTTGGAGAACCAGGAGCCGAGAAGACCGTTCAAGACGTGAAAGTTGTCAACGAGTACGAAGACGTCTTTCCAAAAATTTTACCTGGTTTACCACCCGACCGTCACATAGATTTCTCGATTGACCTAGAACCAGGATCGGCCCCCAAATCTAAAGCCCCATATAGGATGGCACCGAAGGAGTTAGAAGAACTTAAAATCCAATTGCAATAATTGCTAGACCTTGGTTTCATCAGACCAAGCGTCTCACCTTGGGGAGCACCAGTATTGTTTGTCAGAAAGAAGGATGGGTCAATGAGGATGTGTATAGATTATCGAGAGCTGAACAAGATCACCCTAAAAAACAAATATCCTTTGCCAAGGATAGAGGATCTTTTCGATCAGCTCAAAGGTGCAGGAGTGTTTTCAAAGATAGATTTAAGATCAGGGTATCATCAGCTGAAGATTAAACCCGAGGACGTACCTAAGACTGCTTTTCGAACCAGATACGGCCACTACGAATTCTTAGTTATGCCTTTTGGTTTGACCAACGCCCCTGCTGTATTCATGGACCTCATGAATAGAGTTTTCCACCCATACTTAGACAAATTTATCTTAGTTTTCATAGACGATATTCTCATTTACTCGAAGAATGAGAAAGAACACGAAGAACATCTGCGAATAGTGTTGGAAACACTTAGAACTGAGAAACTATACGCCAAGTTCAGTAAGTGCGAATTTTGGTTGAAGGAAGTAATGTTTCTCGGACACATAGTTTCAGCGGAAGGAATCAAGGTAGATCCTGCCAAGGTGGAGGCAGTGCATAATTGGAAGTCACCAACAAGTCCGAACGAGATCAGAAGTTTCTTAGGTTTAGCAGGCTACTACAGAAGATTTATCGAAGGATTCTCCACGATTGCTAGACCTATGACGCAGCTACTACGAAAAGAAAATAAGTTTAAATAGACGGACGAGTGTGAAAATAGTTTCCAAGCGCTCAAAGAAAAGTTGACCACAACACCAATATTAGCTCTTCCCGACGCAAACAAGGAATATGTGGTGTATACCGATGCTTGGAAGAACGGGTTAGGTTGTGTTCTAATGCAAGACGGAAAGGTAATAGCTTATGCCTCATGACAACTTCGACCTCACGAAGTTGAGTATCCAACCCACGATTTAGAACTCGCAGCTGTAGTGCATGCATTAAAGATTTGGAGACACCATCTTTATGGTGTAAGGGTTGAGATCTTCACAGATCACAAGAGTCTGAAGTACTTTTTCGAGCAGAAAGAACTGAATATGAGACAAAGGAGATGGCTCGAATTGGTCAAGGATTACGACTGCGGAATCAACTACCACCCAGGAAAGGCAAATGTAGTAGCAGATGCGCTGAGTCGCAAGGCTCCAACCAAGTTAGGATGTCTGTTTGTCGAGGAAGAAACCCTAGTACGAGAATTTGAAAAGATGGAAATAGAAGTGCTTGATACACCAGCAACGATCACAAGTCAAATAGCGGCACTAGAAGCTACGTCGGACTTAAGAGAGAGAATCATAAGTGCCCAGAGGAAAGACGAATTAATGGAGAAGCTCCGACTAAAGATAAGAACAGATAAACCAGACGGATATTCCGAAGCACCCGACAATGCAATATTATTTGAAGGCAGACTTTGTATTCCTGACAGTGACGAAGAATTAAAGAATGATATCATGAGTGAGGCTCACGATACGCCGTATACAGCACACCCAGGGAGTATGAAGATGTATCAGGACTTAAGAAAGAATTTCTGGTGGAATGGATTGAAACGAGACGTTACGTCGTTTGTAGAAAGATGTTTGGCGTGTCAGCAAGTGAAAGCCTTACATAGACGACCGTATGGATTGCTGCAGCCATTAGATATCCCATAATGGAAATGGGAAGGAATAGCCATGGATTTTGTGACAGGATTGCCTAAGTCAAGAAGAGGAAACACTGCCATTTGGGTGATTATCGATAGACTCATGAAATCAGCTCATTTTTTACCGATTAAGACTACCTACGGATCAGAGAAGTTAGCTCAGTTGTACGTTGGCGAAATTGTACGTCTGCACGGAGTACTGAAGTCCATAATATCAGACAGAGATGCCAAGTTCACTTCGAGATTTTAGATCATGATGCAGAAAGAATTAGGAACCGAACTTAATTTCAGTACAACTTTTCACCCTCAGACGGACGGACAATCCGAGAGGACGATTCAGATTCTAGTTGATATGCTAAGGATAGTTGTATTGGATCGAAGCGCAAATTAGGTTCGAAATTGCTGATAAGGTTTTCCTTAAGATTTCACCATCGAAAGGAATCATTAGATTCGGTGTTAAGGGTAAACTTAGACCAAGGTTCATAGGACCTTACGAGATTCTCGAGAAAATAGGACCCGTTGCTTATAGATTGGCCTTACCGCCAAGTCTAGGAAGTGTCCATAACGTGTTTCACGTTTCCCAGTTAAGAAAGTATGTCTATGACCCTAAGCACGTTATAAGTCAGCAAGATGTCGTTCTTGAATCTAGCCTAAGTTATGAAGAAAAACCGATATCGATTTTGGATAGAAAAGTTCAAGAATTAAGAACCAAGTCGATACCGATAGTAAAAGTATTATGGAATCACCACGGGCAAGAAGAAGCCACGTGGGAGCTCGAGGAAAAGATGAAGGAGAGATATCCTTATCTTTTTGAAGAAGGTATGCAAATTTCGGGACAAAATTTTTCGTAAGGGGGGTAGGATGTAATACCCCAGACTTTTTTTCTACAGTCTTTAAAAATGAAAGTTAATAATAATTATGGCTTTGCACGCCTAAGATCATAAAATTAAATTCTAAGATTTACGGTGAAATCTGTTTCCGAAAATAATTTCCAGAAATCGGACGAACGACTACTGTATTAGGGTTTTCACGTCCGGTAAGTTTTTCATCCGAAAACTCAGAATCAAATTCTGTCAGAATTTACATTCACTTTTTCTTCGAGACGAGTTCACTGGAGAAAGTTAGTTTTTATGATTTTCCGGACGAATTTTGGACTGTGATGTCCCGACTTTTTCTCAGATTTTGAAAAACGAATTAGTTTTTCCGAGTACGTAAATTGTTTCCAATCTAACGGACGAATTAGATTTCGTTGAATCCATAACTATCTAGGAAAATATTTCTCGACTTTTAAATCGACGTTTAAGAGCCGGAAACGAGATATTTCATCAAATAATCCCTCGCCAAACGCAACCTTAACGAGTCACTAGCTTGTTAGATATTTCCATTTACTTTATGACTCACCATAGTGAGTCATCACCTTCTCTCCTATACCCTCCATGACCGCCACCTCCATCTCCCTTCTCTCTCTCATTTCTTCTTCATTTCTTCTCCATTGAAGCTCAACTTCAAGCTTTCCCCAAGAGCTTAAGTCTTGCATCTACCAATCAAATCCATATCTGAGTTCATATTACGAAAGGTAAGAGCTTCGTCTCTAGTATGAACCGAATAAATCTCTTTTTCCCCATCTTTTATTTTTTTCAAAATTGAAGGATTAAATAGCATGTGATTTCTTGTTCGATACATGTTCTAGGATGTTTAGAATCGAGTTCTATGGATCAAATCATAAAGAAAATCACACCTCCTTGTTCTAGGTCATTACCGATTTTTTTTAGAATTTGGGGCTTTAATCGTAGCTTGATTTCTTTGTCGATTGAATGATAGATTAGTGTTCCTCATGATGTTAATTGACTCTATGAATTGTTTTAGATTTTTCTAAAAATAAAATTCGAAACCTAAGAGACGAAGAAGGCTCGATTTAGGATAGTAAATGTTATGATATGCTCGATTGGTTAATGGAAATGAGATATACGATGCATGAGGATGATTATATATTTAATTGAGTTTTTTCTAAAAATAAAATGAGAAATGTAAGAGACGAAGATGTGACGATAAGTTAGAGCTCGATAATGTTTTGATATTATGATTTGCATGTTAGTAATGCTCGTTAGATGATAATCGTTGTCGTAAAATTTGAACGAAAACGGAGAATGTAAAATTTATCGTAAGAGACGAACGACGGACGATAAGTCAAGATTAGATAATAGTTTGAGGTTATGATTTACGTATTTATGATTCTTGATAGATGATGAATAAGATTGTAAAATTTGATTGAATTCTAACGATGTTGGATTTCTCTTAAGAGACGAACAAATGATGATAAGTAATGATAGAAAAGTCGATTAAGGATTCTATTTCGATATTAATGATTATTAATGATTAATGAACGAGTTTGTAATTGACGACATGTTCGTCCGAGTATTGAAAAGATGAGTTGTAGTTATAAACGAGAAGTAGAGACGAGAAGTTGAACTTGATTTGGTATAGTAATTGCTTAGTCGGAAATGACGATGTTTTAAACGTCGTGTTTATAAACAAGAAACGAAAAGGGGTCTATCACGTATAATGATACGAGTAGACTGTATTAAGTCAGTAAATTCGTGAGAATTTAGGTTCGATAACATAGAACGAACCTAGAAAACCGTGCGTCGATTTTATCGAGCATTAGGGTTTCACTCGGCAGTTTTGGTGACCCTTCACGGAAACTGCAATATCTTTTAGCTCGTTTATCGGAATTGAGATCCGCGAATTGGAGAGTAAACTAGACACCCGTACCTTTCATTTGGTATAAGATTCTTCCACTGTTTCGAAATCCCCTGTTCTGGGTGGACTTACTGACCTCGTGCAGTGAATGTTCAAAACGTAGTTTCTTAAGTTGAATTCTTCTCAACTTGAACTCTTTCGATCTTTTAAGTCGTTTCAAGACATCGACTATCTTCTTTTCACTGACCTAAGAGTCAAGTGCAGAACTGAGTGAGTGTCAAATGAGATGCGTTCGTATCTCGTTTCTTTTTAACTAAAAGAGTTTAGTTAGCGTGCAAATGCCTAAAACGTCTAAAGAACAAAAACTCAACTCGATTTTTCGTATTTGTTTATCGTTTGCGACCGAGCTTTAAAGTATGATTTTTACGATGAAGGAGGAAGTCGACACCAAGGATAAGACGCAGACCAGAAGACGGAAGCACATATCTTAAGTTCTGTATTTAATCAAGGTGGGCTTTTATATATGAAACAAAACGAGCAATGCTCGAAAACCTTTGCTTTATCGCTTTGATAATCGTGTTTTGAAAGTGATAATCATGGCATGAACTATTTTGTGTTTTATGTGAGTTCTCTTGTACCTTATGAGTTAATCAAAAGGGGTTAACTAACGATCGGCTTTGAGTTAGCTATTATGCTTTCCAGAGTTAGTGCACTTTGTAGCATGTGGTGTATGTGGTATCATGTTGAGGGGTAGCCAGCCACGGTGAATTATGACTGGTCAAGATTTGAACGTAACATCTATGAAAAATGCTTGCGCAAGCTACATTATGAAAAAGAGAAAGAAAATGTTTAGTAGACATGGAAATTTGTTGAAAAACCCCGATGTGCTACAGAAATGAAATGCCTGATTATCTATACTTATGATTATATTTTTGGCAACGTGCCCACTAAGTACTATTGTACTTAGCCCTGTATATGTTTTCTAAATGTGCAGGTTGAAGCGACGAAGCGGCGACGGTTGAGTTAGAGTTGAATAGAGTTAAGGAAGACTCTTGTATATAGTTCACAAATCCGCTGCCAGACTCTAAACTCTTTTGATGTTGTGTAATAATCACTGTAGTCTAAGTTCTGTAATATAACTTAGAAGCTTTTGAAGTGCTTGTCGAGTAATCTTTCGAGATTAACTCTTTCCTTTCGTCAATAAAGTCTTGTTCATAGAAGATAAGTTATTATGTATGTATGTTTATTCATTCATCCCCTTTCTTCCCCGCTTCTTTAATCCAATTCCAGTCGCACCCCGGCTTCTGCAGTCCCTCGGGATTTGGGGCTGTGACACGACGATTTTAGATTTTAGAAATTACATGAAAAGATGCATCAATGAAAAATTTTCCGAGTTGAGCACCAGTCGGGTGAAATTGACCCGTCTACAATTAGGGGTGTTAAAATTTTGGTTTAAACTATAAATTGAATTGAACCAAACCGCAATTTACGGTTTGGTTCGATTTTGTGGTTTCAAAAATATGGTTTAAAATTTAGATTTTTCAAAAATTATGGTTTATGATTTAGGTTTGGTTTTTAAGAAAATTCAAACCAAACCAAACCGTAAACCGAAAAACCGTATTTCATATAATGATATCAATATTATCATTTTATTTATTATGTCATATCTGAGTATTATACAAATTTAATTAATGATATCGTACAATTTAAAATCATCAAACCCTATAATCTACTATACATTTCCAAGTAATTGTTACATTGGCTTATCTTCACCTTTGAACACAAGGTACAAATTTCTATTTGTTTTCTTTTTTTCTAAATTCTTTTCAAATTCAAGTTGTTTTCGACAGAAAAAGTAGAGAATGTGAAATTATTTTACTATAAGTTAGTACTATTTAGCTAACTAATGTTATCCTAGACTCCTAGTATATTTATTCTAGCAAAAGAGAAAAACGTATATGGTCATGACAACAACTATATTTAATTCCTTTTATTTCTATTACGAAAAAAATGAAAAAATATTGACAAACCACAAACCAAACCGCACCAATCCGTATTATTACAGTTTGGTTTTACTACATAATCAGTTCGATTTAGTTCCAAAAAATTGTCAAATCGTATTTTACGATTTGATTTGGGTTTAATATCAAACCGCATTAAACCAGACCGTGAACACCCCTATCTACAACCACGTTTTCGGTTTAGAGTCGGCCCGCTGACTACTGTTTTGATTTATAGTGTGTAGTTTATGAAAATTGTTTAGAATTTACATAGACCCAAAATTTAACAACAAAAAAGAAGAAAGTAGTCGGTTGGGAATTGGCTCATCTACAACAACGTCCTGAATGCGCATACTTTTGAGTCGGAATTGGCCTGTGGACAAATTGTTAGTAAATTTACTGCTAATTTTCCTATACATTCAACGTTTTCCAATGGAGACGATTAATCAAACAATTTGAGAAAGCATATTTAGGATTATTCAAACTTGTTTGAAATTTATATACACGTACTTGTTTCAAACCCGATTAAAAACCCGTCAGTTAGGAATTGACCCGTCTACTACCACGGTTCTGGTCTTAGCTTTATAAGTGCGTAATTGATGAAACTCATTTAGAATTTATATAGACACAAAATTTAATAAAAAAAAATTGATTGTATTATTCGTTCTCGTCCTTAACCGTAAAGTAATATTTGTTAGTTACAATTATAAATTATGCGAAATTGAAAACCTGACGATTCCAGATTTTAGAAATTACATGAAAAGATGCATAAATGAAATTTTTTTCGAGTTGAGGTACCAGTCGGATGGAAATTGACTCGTCTACAAACACGTTTTCGGGTCAGAATCAGCCTTCTGACCATGGTTTTGATTTATAAGTGCATAATTTATGAAACTCGTTTAGAGTTTATATAGACCCAAAATTTAACAACAAAAAATAAAAAAGCCATTGATTGAGAATTGGCTCGTCTATAACAACGTTTCCGAGTCGAAATCGGCCCGCTGACTACGGTCTTGATTTATAAATGCGTAATTTATGAAAACCGTTTAGAATTTTTATAGACCAAAAATTTTAAAAAAAAATGATTGTACTATTCGTTATCGTCCTTAATTGTATACTAATATTCGCTAATTACATTTATGAATTATGCAAAGTTGGAAACTCAACTACAAATAACATTAAAATTAATACATTGATGTCGATTCTAAATTTTAGAAAATACTTGAAAAAATGGATAAAATTAAAATTTTAAAATAAATAAGAATAAAAAATAGAGATATGCCACGTGATATCTCGAGTTGAGGTACCTGTCAGTTAAGAATTGACTCGTCTACCTAATTAATTGACCGAATTAAAATTAATTATTTTTTTTATCAAATTCAAAATGTAGACAAGCCACGTGGTATCTCGAGTTGACGTACCCGTCGGTTAGGAATTGACCCGTCTAACTAATTACATTGACCGAATTAAAATTAATTATAATATATCAAATTAAATAAAAAATATTAGACTATTTGTCACAGCCCCAAATCCCGAGGGATGGCAAAACCGGGGTGCGACTGGGGTTGGATTAAAGAAGCGGGGAAGAAAGGGGATGAAAGAATAAACATACATAAAAGTTAACATAATTTCTATGAACAAGACCTCATTAATTAAAGAAAGAGTTGATCTTGAAAGATCACTTGACAAAGTACTCAAAAGCATCTAAGTTATTTTACAGAAACTATAACTAAAAAGTGATTTACATCATAACATAAAAGCGTCTAGAGTTTAGCAGCGGAAATGTGAACTACATATTAAAGTCTTCTCCTATTGACAACTTTAACTCAACCCTCGCCGCTTACGTCGCTTCAACCTGCACATTTATAAAATATATACAGGGCTAAGTACAATAGTACTTAGTGGACACATTGCCGGAAACATAATCATAAGTATAGATAATCAGGCATTTCATTACAGTACCACATCGGGGTTTTTCAATAAATTCCCGTGTCTACTAAATATTTTCTTTCTCATTTCATAACTTAGCTTGCAAGCATTTTTCATAGATGTTACGTTCAATCTTGACCATTCATTATCACCGTGGCTGGCTACCCCTCAACAGGATACCACATACACCACAGGCTACAGTGTACACTAAACTTTGGAAAGTCCCTTTTGACTAACTCAAAGTCCGATCGTTTAGTTAACCCCTTTTGGCTAACTCATAAAGTACAAGAGAACTCACATAAAACAAATAGTTCATGCCATGATTATCACTTTGAAAACACGATTATCAAAGCGATAAAGAAAGGTTTTCGAGCATTGCTCATTTTGTTTCATATATAAAAGCCCACCTTGAATTTACAGAACTATTATACGAGCTTCCGTTCTTCAATCTTTCGTCCTGTCCTTGTGCTGACTCCCTCCTTCATCGTAAATAATCATACTTTAAAACTCGGTCATAAACGATAAACGAATACGGAAATTTGAATTAGGTTTTAGTCTTTTAGACTTTTAAGCATTTGCACGCTAAACTAAACTATTTTAGTTAAAAAGAGACGAGATATGAACACATCTCATTTAGTACGCATTCGGCTCCGGACTTGACACTTAGGTCAGTAGTAAGAAGTAGTCGATAACTTGAAACGACTTAAAAGATCACAAGGAACTAAGTTGAAAAGGATTCAACTTAGGAAACTAGACTCTGGATACTCACTGCCCAAGTCAGTAAGCTTGTACAGACCAGAGCATACGAAAACAGGGGATGAATCTTATACCAAAAGAAAGGTACGGGTGTCTAGTTTACTCTCCAATTTACGGATCTCGATTTTGTTAAGCGAGCTAAAAGTTATGACAGTTTCCGTGAAACATCGCAAAACAGTCGCGCGAAACCCTAATGCTCGACAAATCTCGACGCACGATTCCCTAGGTTCGATCAATACTATTCCACTTTTATTTTCACGAAATTTTCATCCCAAGATAGTCTTCATACAGTATCCTTTAAACGGGTTTATATTTATGACTTTTGACTAACAAACGACGAGCATTTCCTCGTCATTTCCAACTAACCATTTACTATACCAAAACAAACTTCAATTTCTATTTCGTTCAACAACCTCTCGATTTTTAACTATATCTCATAACGTCATGCATCTCGGATGGAAAAGTCGTTAACTACAATATTATTTGTCAATCAATAACAATCATTATTATTAAAAGGGATTTCCTTATTCGACTTTTCTACCGGCTTTTAAACTTGATTCTTCGTCTCTTATTTCAAATCGAAACTTCTTAGAATTCGTTGAAACTTTACGGTTACGATCATTAACTATCAAGATTATCAAAGGTTCAAATCACAATCCTAATTCATTATTCATGCTCAACTTATCGTCGATGGTTCGTCTCTTACTAAAAATCTTACGTTCTCCGTTTTCGTTCAAATTTTACAACAACGATCATCATCTATCTAGAATCATTAATACGTAAATCATAACCTCAAATCATTACCTAATCTCGACTTATTTCCAATTCTTCGTCTCTTACATTTTTCAATTTATTTTTAGAAAAAATCCAATTAAATATATAATCATCCTCATACATAGTATATCTCATTTCTATTAATCAAACGAGCATATCATAACATTTACTACACTAAATCATGCATTCTTCCTCTCTTATATTCCAACTTTTATTTTTAGAAAAATCTAAATTAATTCATAGAGTCAAATAACAACATGTAGAACACTAATCTATCGATCAAACATCAAAGAAATCGAACTACGATCAAACCCCTAAAATTATTAAAATTTTCGGTAATAACCTAAAGGAATGGGGAATGATTTTCTTCATGATTCGATCCGTAGAACTCGATTCTAATCATACTAGAACATGAATCGAACAAGAATCAACATGCTTCTACATGCTCCAATGGTTCGAAAAAAAAGAAAAAGATGGAATCAAGACTTTGTTCGGTTCAATACGTAGGAGATGTTCTTACCTTGCGGAATACGAACTCGGAAATGGAATTGATCGGTAGATGGAAGACTTAAGAGCTTCAGAAGAGCTTGGATGTTGAAGCTTTAATGGAGGAGAAGAGAAGAAAAATGAGAGAGATGGAGTGAGGGAGATGGCGGTTTTGTAGTGGGGAGAGAGAGAAGAGATGACTCACTTCTATACATACATAAAGTGAGAAAAAATCTAACTAAAGAGGTGGTGAGTCGCTAAGGGTTGTTTGGTTGCGATTTATTAGACGGAAAATATCTCGTTTCCGGCTTTAAACGACGATTAAAAAGTCGAGGAATACTTTCTTAGGTAGTTACGAATTCGATGAAAACTAATTTGTCCGTTAGATTGGAAATAATTTACGTACTCGGAAAACCTAATTCGTTTTTTCAAAATCCGAGAAAAAGTCGGGATTAGACAGTCTAAAATTCGCCCGGAAAATCATAAAAACTAACTTTCTCCGGTGAACTCGTATCGAAGAAAAAGTGAATGTAAATTCTGACCGATTTTAATTCTGAGTTTTCGGACAAAAAATTTACCGGACGCGAAAACCCTAATACAGTAGTCGTTCGACCGACTTCTGGAATTTATTTTCTGAAACGGATTTCACCGTTAGTCTTAGAATCGAAAATCCTTAACTTAGGTGTGCAAAGCCTTAATTATTAATTAACTTTTTATTTTAAGGACAGAAGAAAATATCGGGGTATTACACTATTTCAAATTTTAATTTAGCCAACCAATAAATTAGCCAAATTATTTGAGAACCATTTATTCGGCCATCTAATAAATTAGTTTCCTAAAAATATAATTATTTACTCGGCCAATTAAAAAATTGATCAAATTAAATTAAATTAATTGAACTATAAAAATATAGTTATTTATTTGGCCACTAATAAATTGGCTAAATAAATTTGGTGGTACAAAAGATAGTGATTTTAGGTATTTATAATCTTTTCAGTATGAGAAGTTTAATTGAAAAACCGATGTGAGACACAAGATTTTAGTAGATATTTAAAATCTATTATTTTATATTTAAAAATTCAAAAATTTGATAATTTAGATAAATAGAAATGATGGGTTAATAGAGGTGCTACATACAATTTTTTCAAAGCAAGAATTGTTTTCCTTTATTATTATTATTATTATTATTATTATTATTATTATTATTATTATTATTATTATTATTATTATTATTATTATTATTATTATAATAATAACGATTTAGAAAAAGTTTAGAATAATAGAAAATAATAATAGTAATATGATTTGTATTTTCAACCGGATCTTATTGAACTATCATAGTAATAGGTATTAGTATATTATTCCCTATTAATGTGGAAATTAAATCTATACCATATATATTTATTTATTTAATATGATTAAAGATGATAAATATTAATTTTAAATTCAAAAAATTTGAGAATTTAGATAAATAGGAATAGAGAAATATGAGAGGTGCCACATATGATTTTTTTTATGTAGAGTCATTTTCGTTTATATAATAACTAGAATTAGCTCGTTGACAAATTATTAGTAATTGTTAGTAATTTTTCAGTATGTGATAACTCTGAACCCCATCGAAAATCGCATATTACTATCTTTTCAGTATGAGAAGTTTAGGGTTTAATTGACCCCTCTAAGAGCATAACTCTGGATTGGAATTGGCTCGTTGACAAATTGTTAGTAATTTTTCTGCCGATTTTCCTACACATTAGACGTTTTCCAACGGAGATGATTAATCAAATAATTCAATACGGTGTGTTTAGGATTATTTAAATTTGTTTGAAATTTATATACCCATACTTGTTTAAAAATTCGACTAAAAAATTAGTCATATGTGTTCCTTTCTAAAACAAATTCGTATATCAATACCCTTCGACGTGGTTCCGCGTCGCAACCGCCCCCTTGACCACAACTTTGATTTATAAGTTTTTAATTTAGGAAACTCGTTTGGAATTTATATATACTCAAAAATTAATTAAAAAAATTGATTGTGTTACTCGTTCTTAAACATATAGTAATATTCGCTAATTATATTTATAGATTATGAAAAGTTGGAAACTCAATTACAAAATAATGTAAAAATTAATTCATGAATGATGATTATTAATTTTAGAAAATACATAAAAAATGCATAAAATAAAATTTTTCGAGTTGAAGTACTCGACGGTTGGAAATTGGTCCGTCTACCATCACGATTTCGAATCTGAATGAGCCTTATTGGAAAAATTATAAAGGTTTCCAAAGATGCCTAAAACCCAACTGACCCTGACCGAGTAGATGATTACCTTTAATCTGTTTAGCTACAACTCACTTTTTGAGCGTAAGGATTTTATCTTTACAAGAGTCAAGCAGAAGAAGTCAGCTGAATTAGAGAAGGAGGTTCGTGAAGAACTCAACTGAGGCTCAAACTCAGCTGAGGCCCAGATTCAGCTGAGGGATCACACTCAGTTGAGACTCAAGGTCAGTTGGAACATCAACCCCAAATGAAGCACGAACTCAGTTGGACAACAGCTCAGTTGACTCCACAACTGAACCACGCAACTGAAGGCATACAGTTGGCGTGAAGAGAAGTTGTGTCCAAAATCAAGACGTCTCGAAGCGGAGAAGAGAAGACGCCGAAGACGGAGGAGCTGCAGTCCAGTTTGTGAATCAACTCAAGAGCACAAATTAGCTGGTAAACTTACCATAAATAGACCGACAACAGCGACGTGCAAAAAGCATGGTTGTAGGTACCGTTTCTGGAAGTTACCAGTAAAGCACGTGAGGTGTCATGCCTTTGGAAGAGGGTCAATAGCTTTTTCCAACAGCTAGTTTGACCTTTTCCTCTATAAATAGAGGTCTCCACAATAAGGCTAAAATGGGGGGTTTTGATATAAGTAGAGAAAAAGCACTCCTGAGTGTCGAGAGAAAACACAAAGAGTGAAGCGGCGCAAGCAGCTTTTCAACTCTCTCTCTCTCTCCAAGCAAGAAGACCGGCGAAGAAGGAGTAGAGTGATTTCTCTCCTCTTCCTCCTAGTCTCTCAAAAGTTCCCCTTCTTGATTGAGGCTAGAGACCTGGTCCTTGCTTGTTTTATATCCTCTCAGGACTTTGTCTCAAAGAGATTGAGTTCTTAGCCTTGGGTTGAAGCCTCCACTCCCTAAAGTGTTGAGGCTTCCTTGTTGGATTCTCCCCCCTAAAATCCAAACTTAGGTCTGATGAACCCGGAATCAAAGTCCAGACGTGTAATACCCGGCGTTTCTTTTCCATCGAAAATAAATTTTTGATAATTTATTATGGCTTTGCATGCCTAAGATAAGGATTTTTCAATTCTAAGATTAACGGTGAAATCCGTTTTTGAAAATAAATTCCAGAAGTCGGTTGAACGACTACTGTATTAGGGTTTTCGAGCCCGATAAAATTTTCGTTCGAAAACTCAGATCAAAAAACCGTTAGACTTTACATTCACTTATTTTGTGATATGAGTAAGTTAGTAAAAATCAGTTTTATTTATTTTTCCGTACGAAATTTGGACTGTGAAGTCCCGAGTTTTATCGGATTTTAGAAAACGAATTGTCCTTTCCGACTAAGTAAAATATTCCGGAACTAATGGTCGTATCCATTTCTATCAATAAGGTGTCCTTCTAATAAAGTAATTGTTCATTTTAGTTTGCAGTATTAGATCCGGAAAAGAATTAAGTTTATAAATAATATCTAGATATTAGTGAATAGTTAAACCTCTTTACTTTTGCTATAAATATCAAGTTGTCATTCATTTTTCTCTCATTTCCTTCTCCTCCAAACCGCCACCCTCTCCCTCTCTCTCACTATTGAAGAGTTCTTCAAGTTCTTCAAGCTTTCGAGCTTCGTAACTTGTTCGTTTGTCGATCGATTTCAATTCCGATTGCATATTCATAAAGGTAAGAACTTCCTCTCGAGATTGAACCGAACAAAAGTCCCTTCCTTCAAGTCTTATTTTTTTCGAAAATTTCATGAGAAGAAGCATGATGAATCTATGTTTAATATATGTTATAGTATGCTTAGGAATGGTTTTATGGATTAAAATCATGAAGAAATCATCCCTCCTAATTTATTTGATATTAAGAAATTTTTAAGAGAATTAGGGGTTTGATGTAGTTTGATTTTCTTGAGGATTGATTGATGGATTAGTGTTCTATATGATGATAGATGATTACATGAATTATCTTAGAATTTTCTAAAAATAAAAATAAAAGTGTAAGAGAGAAAGAAGTAATGATTTGATGTAGAAAATGATATGATTTGCATGAGATGATGATAGAAATGAGATGTAGTATGTTTGAGGATGATTATAGAATTTGATGGTCCCGATACGAGTTACTGGTGTATGGGGGAGAGAGGAATACACCAGTTAGGATTTTAAAACTAAACTCCTGAAAAATACTTCAACCGAGTAAAAAGACTCAGTTGGAATCTCACAGCTGAGTAAGCAACCTCAGCCGGAAGAGTGGTGCTGTGCGGAATGTGGTGGAAATTAACAACTCGTAAAACAACTCACGCTTTTGTGCAAGGTCGGTCAAAAACCAAGACTGTTGATAATGCTAAGATCAGTTTGTATGCTGGTTAGAAGGTCAGTTGAATACGCAAGAAATAAATAAAATAAACACTAGCACACCGAGATTTACGTGGTTCGGAGAAACCTCCTACGTCCACGGGGAGTTGTGAGTCCACACAACTCTGTCGAAGTTCTTCTGGACAAACCACTCAGCTTACGCGGGCTGAGCAACCGTTAAGGATAAGTTTGCGGGTACTTATCAACCTTACGGTTTAGTTTTCGGGTACTAAATAACCTATCTACTCAGTTGCAGGAAGAGTAGGATCCTAAACCTTTTCAGGTGAAAGAAAATGGGGTTTCAACTAAGAGCTCGAAAACGAAGTGAGCTATGATCTAACACTCTACAAACTCTCACTAAGTGATGTTCTCAAGGTTCGATCTAAAGACACAAAAACTAACTAACTCTAGAACTCTCAACAAGTGATGTTCTAAGAGATTGAATTCAGTTCAGCTCGTGAAGAATATTGCTCTTTCTTTAGCTCTCTGTTTTCTTCTCGCGTGTGTGTCTTATATATTTTTCGAATGAACGAAGGCCTCTATTTATAGGCGGAGAGTATCAACTAGCCGTTGGAGGAGCTGTTGATCTCTGTTCTTTGAAAGCGATGGCTTGTCTCTCATCTCTGCAGACTTTCCCGATATGGCATCTGTGCTCTTCTGCTTTTCATCTGAGACAACTTTGTGTTGGGCCAAATGGGGTAATGACTGAACGGTCAAACCCTCACGTGACTTCCTTTTTGAAATTCAAATCTTAACAACAGACTTCCAACAAGGAGTGGTCGGTTAAGACTTTCGATCTTCAACTAACTTGTTCTTCAGCCGATGTTCTATCTGACAACTAACAGTTGAACTCTCAGCTGACTTCATCTTCAAGCTATTGATCTTCTCGGTTGAGTTCTACAACTGATGTTCTAAAACTGAACATTCAGTTGTCTTCCTTGTATCTGATCAGTTAGGTTCGAACGCTCGGATGGCTTCCTTTCATCTGATGTTCTCTTCCCCCATACTGCTTTTCATCCGATGAACACTCAGTTATTTTTCTTACAACTGATGTTCTATCTCTTGAATGTGACTTCCCCTTTTTTTTGGATACTTGACTATTGATCTGAACTTTGAACGTAACTTCCTCCTTCTTGATTCTCATCTGACGAACGCTCAGGTGATGTTCTTATGTCTCCCCCCTTTTTGCATTCTGATGAAGTGAACGCTCAGTTGTCTTTCTTACAACTGATGTTCTATCCGAGCGAAGCCTTGTTGCCATCTTCAGCTGGAGACCTGTAAAGATAAAATCTTAACAATGCTCAAACAGCGAGCCTAACTACTTACATTAGGTTATGGCAACATCTACTTGGTTGGGGTCAGTTGGTTTTGGAATTCATCAAAACTCTTACTAACAAATTTCCCAACAATTTTCCCCTTTTTGATGATTCCAAAACCCCTTACAAACTTACAGATCAAGACTCTAAAACTTTAAAACCCTTATACAATTCTTACATATCCAAAATCTCAGCTGAAATTCTAGACAGTCTATAAGATTGAAACATCAAAGGGCTAGCACAGTTATAATATGGTATTGAAATAACTTTGCGATTCAGAGCTTGGACAATGAGGGATTGTACGTCAAGTTGAATCTTATAACTGAATAGTTTTCATTACAACTGAGTGTTACAAGAATAAGCGCAAAAGCCAAAAGTTACAACAGATGCTTGAAAACTAACTGAGTTAAAATTGTAGCCCATACTTTCTAAAAATCCTAACAAAAATCTCTCTCTTGGCAGGCGACTCCTTAGAAATGTCCACTCCATGCTCCTTGCAAACCTGCCTCGCCTCAGCTGCGATCTTCGTGCGGTTCGGGTTGCTAGAGTCTGGGAGAAGAGGAGGCCGATAAGTAACCCTCTTGGGAACTGGAACAGTGTTTAAATCCAGGTTGGCGTCAATCATAGCCCGCCTGAATTAACTGAACATGCCCGGGTCTCCTGAGTGCAACTCGGTCAGCGCTTCCTTGAACACTTTCCTCGGATCATCAGTTGCGTAAACCTTCCTATAGTAGAAGTCGTTCACGAACTCCTGCTTGAACAACTCCCACTCTTCATTCTTAAGTTGAATTCTTTTCAACACAATTCCTTAAGGACTTTTAAGTCGTTATGAGTTATCGACTTCCGTTATTAACCGACCTAAGTGTCGAGTAAGGAACCGAGTTAGTTCTAAACAAGAAGTGTTCAAGTCTCGTTTCTTGTAATCAAAAGAAATTAGTTAAAGTGCAAAGGCCTAAAAGTCTTAAACGAATTCGATTTCCTTTTCCTTTATTGTCTCGACCGCTTATTAAAGTTTGTTTATTTGCGATAAAAGGAGGAATTCGGAGTTGAAGACAGGACGGAAGACAGAAGCTTGTGTGTAGTTCTGTAATAGTTGAGGTGGACTTTTCTATCAAAATAAAATGAGCGTTGCTCGAAAGTGTTTACTTACTACTTTAATAAGTATGTATTAAAGTAACTATCAGTGCATGATGAATTGTTTTATGTGAATTTCTCTTGTGCTTCTCTGAGTTAGCCCACAGAGTGCTATCCAGAGTTTTGGATTCTGAGTTAGCCCACAGAGTGCTATCCAGAGATTCCAACTAAAAGATCAGATTCTGAGATAGCCCACAGAGTGCTATCTAGAGGGACATATTCTGAGTTAGCCCATAGAGTGCTATCCAGACGATCGGATTCTGAGTTAACCTTCAATGTGTTATCCAGAATTAAGTGTACAGTAGTATAAGTCTTACGAGTGTTTATGAAAAGATGCCTGATTAATCTATACTCTTGTGAGATATTTTCGGCAATGTGCTCACTAAGTGCTTTATGTACTTAGCCCTGCATGTTTGTTTTAAATGTGCAGGTTGAGTGACGAAGATGGAGGAGGTTGAGTAAAGGTCGTACTTAAGGAAGTAAAGTTTAATTGAGCCTCGATTTCACATTTGATATGTGATATCATTCTACGTTTTTCCGCTGCAAATAACTCTCTTATTGTTGTTAATCTTTTCAGTTTAAGTTATTCATACTTTAAACCTAGTCTTTTCTGATCACAAATTTGTCGAGCAATCTTTCAAGATTGACTCTCTTTTGTCTAATAAGAATCAGTTCATAATATTTTTATCTTGGTTATAGACGTTAATTTATTCATTTATTCAGTAAATCCCCTTTCTTCCCTGCCTCTTTAATCCAACCTCTAGTCACACCCCGGTTTGGCCGTCCCTCGGGATTTGGGACTGTGACAAGACGTCCCTTAGAACCTAGAATCCAAGAGTTAGTCCTTTAGAACCAGAAATCTAAGACAGGTTGAACACTTGCCCGGAAAAGTGTTGAGGGGTCTTTTTTGAACTCGGAATCAAACTGGTATGGTCCCTTAGAACCAGAAATCTAAGACAGGTTGAACACTTGCCCAGAAAAGTGTTAAGGGGTCTTGTTCGAACCAGGAATCGAACTGGTTAGGTTTGCTTGGAACCTGGAATCCAAGTGGGTGTTTGGTGAAGCACGCGTAAGCTTACCTAATGGATTGGTTCCCCAAAAAGGAAATCGTGGATGTAGGAGGTCGACCTCCGAACCACGTTAAAATACTGTGTGCTTACATTCTGTACTTTACATTTAATATTTTAATTTCTATACCAAACCAATTGACCCTAACATGTGCACAACACTAACTTGGGAGTAGAACCTTTTCCTTTCACAAAGGTTTCGGTTATTGAAACGAGCTTATTTTCCACCATCTTCCGCATTGCATAATTGTTTAAAACCTCGGTGCAAGCAGCTGAACTTCAGGCATAGGAGTCAGCTGAGCTACCAACTGTGTGATTGGCTCCAACTGAGCAACTCAGTTGTAGAGCTACTCCAATTGTCTCTTCCAGTTGTGAGTAAACTGACCTGAGCAGTATATCTCAGTGAAAAGATGTTAAGTAAAACAAAAATTGCTACTAGTGTATTCCCCCCCCCCCTCCATACACTAGTTACTCGTTACCGGGACCATCAAGCCCAGTGATCACTATTTTGATTTATAAGTGCGTAATTTGTAAAACTCATTTACAATTTATATAGACCCAAAACTTAATTAAAAAAATGATTGTACTCTTCGTTCTTATCTTTAACTATATAATAATATTCGCTAATTTATAAATTATGCAAAGTTTGAATTTCAACTACAAATAAGTAAAAATTAATTAATGGATGACGATTCTAAATTTTAGAAAATACATGAAAATTGCGTAAAATGAAAATTTTAAAATAAATAAGAATAAAGAATAGAGATGTGCCACTTGGAATCATGAGTTGAGGTATACCCGTCAATTGAGAATTGACTCCTCTATCTACTTAATTGGCAAATTAAAATTAATTATTTTTTTATCAAATTAATAATCAATTATCAATCTATTTCAAATTTTAATTCGATCAACCAATAAATTAGCCAAATTGTCTACGCGCACAATTCTGGGTTGGAACTGGCCCATTGACAAATCATTATTTTGCCAATTTCTTATACATTCAACGTTTTTCAATGGAGACGATAATCAAACAATTCGAGACGGTGTTTAGAATTATTCAAACATATTTGAAATTTATATACTCGTATTTGTTTCAAACCCGATTAAAATTTTGTCACCTGTGTTCCTTTCTAAAAAATCAGTATAGCAATACCTGTTGATTGAGAATTGGCCCGTCTACCACCACAGTTTCGGGTCAGAGCCAGCCTGTTGACCACGGTTCTAATTTATAATAAGTGCATAATTTATGAAATCAATTTAGAATTCATATAGACCTTAAATTTAATAAAAAAAATTGATTGTACTATTCGTTCTCATCCTTAACCATATAGTAATATTCACTAATTATAATTATAGATTATGCAAAGTTGGCATGAAAACTCAACTGACAAATAAAGTAAAAAGTAATTTATTGATGATAATTTTAGGATTAAGAGGAATGTCACGTAGGATTTTTTCAAAGTAAGAATCATTTTTTTAGTAATATAATAATATAATAATAATGGAGGATTAAGTTTTTGATGTTGATTTATGCTCTATATGTGAATCAACTTCTATGTTTAATTAAATACTTTATTTTTTATGAAAAAGATAAATTGCTTGTAAATATATGAAATTAATTTGAAATGAACATACGTGCATGAGAACATGGCTTGAGAATAGAGATGAATTTCATATAATAGGGTAATGGTAATCGTACACACTGTGGCCAGCCACACGCATAAAAAAAGGAAAGTTATCTGTAAAAATAGAAATAATCACATTTTTTTCTAGGGTTTATGCTTTCCAATTAGGGTATATTTCCATTTTCAAAACCTATATTACCATTTTTAACTTGTGTGGCTAGCCACAGTATGTCTGAATATCATTACCGTATATATATATATATATATATATATATATATATATATATATATATATATATATGTATATATATTAATTAAAAATGTAAATAAAATATATATTTAATCAACGAAATAATTGATCGGTGAGAATTGTGGAATGTAAATCGTATGATATATGCGCATTGGAGAATTGAAATCTAATTGATATCTATTACTTTATATTAATATATATTAATGACATATAAATCGTATGATATATATACATTGGAGAATTGAAATCTAATCGATATCTAGTACTATTATATTAATATATATTAATGATGAATTATTGTATTATTTTATATTTAAAATTTAAAAAAATTTAAAATTTTGATAAAAAGGAATGGAGGATTAAGAGGGGGTGCCACATAAAATTTTTTTAAAGCATGAATCATTTTTCTTTTAGTAATATAACTAGCGTATAACCCGTCGAAAATCGACGGAAAATTATAAAAATTAATAAATTATTAAATAGTACTAATTTGTGATAGATTAAAAAAAATATTATTTGTTAATTATTGTAGCGTTAAATAATTCGATTATGTAATCTACTAAACTCGCTTAGAATTTATATCCCTTGAACACATCTCAAATTCAATTAAAAAGTAATTTTACCACATGTTTATGTCTCAAACCCACATGTTTGTTAAAAATTATAACTAATATATTCTCATTACTTTCGATAATTGTTAAAGCTTTGTTTTTCTACATAACCGATGTGGGCAAAAATATATTTCTCTCTCAAAGGAAAGCGACTCTTAAGCTGAATTTTTTAGCTTTTTATGAAGAAAAGAGGCAAGGGAACGAGCGGGTAGTGAGAGAGAGAGATAAGAGATATACAGATAGCGAATAATACTATAGATGTTAAGATTGTCTATAAGATGAAACTGACCCTAAATACCCTGCATTATAAATTCAACACAAGATTATGAAAAAAAAAAGTTAAACCACCGCTTCACAATCATCCCGTCTACCCCGACGGTTCCGACCTGGAACCGGCCTATTGACTACAATACTGATTTTAAATTATATAAATAATCATCTTCCAAATATATTCACAAAAAAATTAATGATGACATTTATTTTCTTTTTACCTGAAATTAATATTTAATTATATACATAACTATATTCCAAAAATATTCACACAATATTTAATAAATAAAAATTTAATTATAAATTGTAGTATTATATAAATAATCATCTTCCAAATATATTCATAGAAAAATGAATAATGACATTCATTTTCTTTTTTACCAGCTTCGAGAATAACTTTTTTAACTGAGAATAGAACTTCAAGAATTATTTCACTATATACTTGGTAGTTTTTCCTTTTTACAAAACTTTATGTGGAATGATTGTGATTCATAAAATTATTTAGTCAATGATATAAGATAAAAGTTGACCATAAATATTCTTAATTTTATGAATTCAAAATTATATAATATAGTAAAAAAAAAGTTGTCCCGCAAGTACTGAATTGACCTATCTACGCGCACGATTATTGGTCGGAATTGACTCGTTGATAAAAAGTTAATAATTTTTTTGCCAATTTTCCTACATATTCTACGATTTCCAACGGAGACGATTAATCAAACAATTTGAGATGACGTGTTTAGGATTATTCAAACTTGTTTGAAATTTATATACTCGTACTTGTTTAAAATCCGATTAAAAAATTAGTCATTTGTGTTCCTTTCTGAAAAAAATTCGTATATTAGTCTGCCGCCACAGTTCTGCGTCGGAACTGGCCCGTTGACCACGACTCTGATTTATAAGTGCGTAATTTATAAAATTTATTTAGAATTTATATAGATCCAAAAATTTAATAAAAAAATGATTGTACTATTCGTTATCGTCCTTAATCGTATAGTAATATTCGTTAATTAAAATTATAAATTATGCAAAGCTGGAAACCCAACTACAAATAACGTAAAAATTATTTCATGGATGACGATTATAGATTTTAGAAAATACATGGGAAAAAAAGCATAAAATGAAAAATTTCTCGAGTGTCGGTTGAGAATTGGCTCGTCTACCGCTACGGTTCCGGGTCAGAATTGACTTGTTGACCACGATTTTGATTTACAAATGCACAATTTATGACAATTCTAGATTTTAGAAAATACATGAAAAAATGAATAAAATGAAAATTTTATAATTAATAAGAATAAAGAATGAAAATGTGCTACCTAATTAATTGACAAATTAGAAATTACTTATTTTTTTATCAAATTAAATAAAAAAATATTAGACTATTTCCAAATTTAATTCGATCAACCAATAAATTATCCAAACTATTTTGGAACCATTTATTCTGTCGACTAATAAATTGGTTCCCTAATAAAAATAATTATCTATTCGGCCGATTACTAAATTGACCAAATTAAATTAAGTTAAACTATAAAAATATAACAGTTATTTATTTGGATGATTAATAAATAAATTGGCCAAATAAAACACCTACAAAAAATAATTATCTATTCGACCAATTAATAAATTGACCAAATTAAATTACATTAAACTATAAGATATAGTTATTTATTGGCCAAATAAAATAGGTGGAGCAAAAAATGAGAAAATACACATTAATTCTAGGTATTTATAAGTTTTTCAATAGGTGAAGTTTCATTGAGAAACCGATGTGGGACACAAAATTTTAGTATAGATATTTAAAATCTATTATTTCACATTTAAAAATTCAAAAATTTGAGAATTTAGATAAATATGAATGGAGGAATATAAGAAGTGCCACGTAGGATTTTTTCAAAGCAAGAATCGTTTTCCATGGCCTGTCTACCTAATTAATTGACAAATTAGAAATTACTTATTTTTTTATCAAATTAAATAAAAAATATTAGACTATTTCCAAATTTAATTCGGTCAACCAATAAATTATCCAAACTATTTTGGAATCATTTATTCTGTCAACTAATAAATTGGTTCCCTAATAAAAATAATTATCTATCGGCTGATTAATAAATTGACCAAATTAAATTAAATTAAATTATAAAAATATAGTAGTTATTTATTCGGCCGATTAGTAAATAAATTGGTCAAATAAAATTCCTACAAAATATAATTATCTATTCGATCAATTAATAAATTGACCAAATTAAATCACATTAAACTATAAAATATAGTTATTTATTCGGCCGATTAATAAATAAATTGACCAAATAAAACAGGTGGAGCAAAAGTTGAGAAAATACACATTGATTCTAGGTATTTATATGTTTTTCAATAGGTGAAGTTTCATTGAGAAAACTGATGGGGGACACAAGATTTTAGTATAGATATTTAAAATATATTATTTTACATTTAAAAATTCAAAAATTTGAGAATTTAGATAAATATGAATGAATGATATAAGAGGTGCCACGTAAAAAAATTTCAAAGCAAGAATCGTTTTCCTTTTAATAATACTAGTGTACAACCCGTCGAAAATCGACGGGAAATCACATTATGCTATAATTTTATGTATGTAACTACAAAAGTAACATAACATTATCTACATAGATGAACGTGATTTCAACAATTCATTAAAGAAGTCTTACAAAAGTGATGAACTATAAAGTTATTTCTTTTTTTTTATTCTACCCCCTTTTAACTTATTTTTATTTTTATCATATTTTTTACAATTTATATGCATGAAAATAATTTAATATTAATTTGGAGTTAAAATATTTCGACAATTGATCAAAAGAGTATTTTCTTTGATTTTATTTCAAATTCTTTTAGCGGCACGAAATCAATAGAAATCAAACAATTCTTTTTTTTTACAAACTATACTTTAAAAGATTCATAGTTTGTTAGTAACTACCTCACAATTTGTCAAAAATTTATTGCATACGATGCTAATTGTTGTGTACGTCTGATCATCTCGTTACAATTTAAAATTTTGAAATATCTTTTCATCACAGACGGATGTACCTTACTGGGGGCACGTGCGCCCACATTTTTTCTAAATTTGTTTTACAAATTATGCATATATTTTAGAGAATATCATGTGATATAGCTATAATGAACATTAATGTATAAATTTTGGCACACCATCTTCATAAATATAAAATTTGGTCATTGTTTTGACATTGGAACAGATCTATCCTTAATAAGGACGGCGCAGGTCACAAGTCTAAACGCGGGCAGGTTCGGGTCGGTTTGGTACATCTGGTACAAATATGAGTCTTTATACCAACTTGCAGCAGAAAATTTTCTACTGCTATCTTTCTCAATCGATGCTCTGTTTTCACTGATTTAATCATTTTTCTGATCCGTTCATCACCTTAGGAAGTCAATTCCGATCAATTTCATCCCAAATTTTGTTCAAATCACTCAGATTTTGGGGGAAATCGGACCACGATTCGATTTCTAGGGCTTTATTTTGTAATCATGGAAAGATTTTATTAAAGAGCATTAGAACCACCATTTGTTATTTGAAAAAAAACCGATGATAGTGCCAAATTAAGTTGGAAAAATTTGATGCAAAAGACCTTCATACTTGTTGGGAAATTTATTAGTATAAGTTTTGATGAATTCCAAAACCGACTGACCCCAACCGAGTAGATGTTGCCATAACCTAATGTTAGAATTTAGGCTCGCTGTTTGAGCAAAGTTAAGATTTTATCTTTACAGGTCTCCAGCTGAAGATGGCAACAAGGCGTCACTCAGACAGAACATGAGTTGTGAAGAAAGACAACTGAGAGTTCATATGTTCAGATGCAAACAAGGGGAAGTCTTCAGAACATCAGTTGTGAAGGAAACCAACTAAGGATTTGTCAGATGAGAAGCAGTAGAGAGGAAGAGAACATCAGATCATCTGAAGGTTCAAACCCAACTGAGTAAATACATGGAAGACAACTGAGTGTTCAGTTTCAGAACCTCAGTTGTAGAACTCGAACAAGAAGATCAACTGCTTGAAGTTCAAAGTCAGCTGAGACTCCAACAGTTCAGAACATCAGCTGAAGACCACTCAGATGAAGATCAAGACTTTCAACCGACGAACCGAGGTTGACTGTCAGAAAGGTTAAGATTTGAATTTCAAAAGGAAGTCACATGAGGGTTTGACCGTTCAGTCATTACCCCATCTGGCCTAACACAAGGCTGTCTCAGATGGAAAGCAGAAGAGCACAGATGCCATATCGGGAAAGTCTGCAGAGATAAGAGACAAGCCATCACTATCAAACGATCAGAGATCAACAGCTCCTCCAACGGCTAGTTGATTCTCTCCGCCTATAAATAGAGGCATTCTCTCATTCGAGAGATACAAGAGACAGACTGAAGCAAGAGAGAAAAGTGCAATCACAAGAGAATCAAGCGAAAGAAAAATCTGCTAAAATCCTATTCTAAGAACATCAGCAGCTGAGAGTTCAAGAGTGATAGAACATTAGTAGCTGAGGGTTCATAGAGTGAAAATCTGTCTTAGATCTTAGTTTGAGTGTTTATTCGTTCAAGCCTTAGATCCAGCTCTCATTCGTGATCGAGCTGTAGTTGGAAATCCCACCCACACTCACACCCTAAAAAGTGTGCTAGGACCTTACTCTTCCTGTAATTGAGTAGTCAGGTCGTCAAGTACCCGCAAACTTGACATAGGCTGTTTAGTGCCCGGAAACTAATCTGTAAGGTCGATAAGTACCCGCAAACTTATCCTTAACGGTTGCTCAGCTCGCGTAAGCTGAGTGGTTCTGTCCAGAAGAACTTGGACTGAGGTGTGAGGATTCACATCTCCCCGTGGACGTAGGAGGGTTATCTCCGAACCACGTTAAATCCTGTGTGTCTGTGTTTGTTTTTATTCAGTTGCTTTTGCATTTTTATCTGATCAATCTAACCGGCATACAAACCTCTTTTGCACATTTTCAACCGAGCTGTTTTGTTTCTTGACCAACCGAGCTGTTTTGCGTGAGTTGTTTTTAACGAGTTTATTTTTCCACCACATTCCGCACGGCCTCACTCTTCCAGCTGAGGTCGCTTACTCAACTGTGAGATTCCAACTGAGTCCTCTTTTACTCAGTTGAAGTGATTTTTTCAGGTTTAAGTTTTGAAATCTTAACTGGTGTATTCCCCCCCCCCCCCCATACACCAGTAACTCGTTTCGGGACCATTAATACTAATCCGAAGTTAAGAATTCAAGTTTTGAATTATAATCCAAATATTTCAAATGAAACAATGTAGTAATATTCATGTTTCGATTGTAATTTACTTGATTATTATGTAGTAATTTTTTTTAGCGTATTATATTTTATCGTTATTTTGTGCTCCTTCAATGAATTTTTTTTGGATTCGTCCCTACTTCTTATGTTACCGATAGGATATTGATGAATATAATGAAAACCAGAGAATTTATTGGACAAAGATTTTTCATTATTCAAGCTGAAATTATGTGTATAAATATTTTTACAAACATATGATAGAAAACTTCTTAAAAGAAATATCATATATATTAGAAAACTTATATTACGTGCCAAATCTTCAAATTTTGAAATGATTTCCAATCAAATAATATACAACTTAATAAATTGATCAAATTATTATATTAATAAAATCAAATTATTTATGATGGTCCCGATACGAGTTCTGGTGTATGGGGGGGAATACACCAGTTAAGAAATTTAAAAACAACCCCCTAAAAATTATCACAACCGAGTAAAAGGACTCAGCTGGAATCACAACTGAGTAAGGATACTCAGCTGTAAGTGTAGTGCTGTGCGGAATGTGGTGGAAGTAACAACTCGTAAAATATAACTCACGCTCAGATATGCAAGGTCGGTCAATAACCAAATCAGTTGAGAATGTAAGAATGCAGTTTGAGTGCTGGTTAGTTGGTTAGTTGAATATGCAATAAATAACTGAATAATAAACACAAATACACAAAGATTTACGTGGTTCGGAGAGAACTCCTACGTCCACGGGGAGTTGTAAGTCCACACAATTCAGTCCAATTTCTTTAAGACTTCAACCACAAAGCTTACGCGGGCTTTGCAACCGTTAGGATAAGTTTACGGGTACTTATCAACCTTACAGATAAGTTTACGGGTACTTATCAACCTATCTACTCAATTACGGGAAGAGTAGGGTCCTAACAATCCTTTTGAGAGGATGTGTAAAAGGGTGGGTTTTTCTAACTACTAGCTCGAACAAGAAGTGAGCTAGGATCTAAGCTTGAATAAAAGATGACTCAAACTAAGATCTAAAAACACCAAGACAGAATCTGACACTCTAGGAACTCTCAACTAGTGATGTTCTTAGAGATTGAATTCAGTTTAGCTCGTTTGCGATATGAACTCTCAACTGGTGATGTTCGCTTGTCTATCTCTTTGCTCTCGCACTTGTCTGTCTCGTGAGTCTTGGTGAATGAATGAAGGCCTCTATTTATAGGCGGAGAGAATCAACTAGCCGTTGGAAGAGCCGTTGATCTCTGTTCTTGTGAAAGCGATGGCTTGTCTCTCATCTCTGCAGACTTTCCTAATTTGGCAACTGTGAACTTCTGCTTTCCATCTGAGACAGCCTTGTGTTGGACCAAATGAGGTAATGACAGACCGTCAAACCTTCACGTGACTTCCTTTTTGGAATTCAAATCTTCAACCTTTGACTTCCAACCTTGTTTAGTTGGTTGAGAAGTTTTGGTCTTGATCTGATTGGTCTTCAGCTGATGTTCCATCTGATTGATATCTTCATCTGACCTTCTGTCTGAATTGGAACAGTTGAACTCTCAGCTGCTTTGAACTTCAAGTTGTAGATCTTATCAGTTCGATTCCTGCAACTGATGTTATATCTTGAACGCTCAGTTGTCTTTCTCGTATTCTGAATCTGATCAGTCGGCTCGAACGCTCAGATGACTTTCTTCCATCTGATGTTCTCTTACATCTTCCCCTTTGAACGCTCAGTTATCTTTCTTACAACTGATGTTCTATCCGAGTAACGCCATGTTGCCGTCTTCAACTGGAGACCTGTAAAGATAAAATCTAAACATTGCTCAAACAACCAGCCTAACTACTAACATTAGGATCTGGCAACATCTACTCGGTTGGGGTCAGTTGGTTTTGAAATCAATCAAATCTTTAATAAATTTCCCAACAATTTCCCCCTTTTTGATGATGCCAAAACCCCTACTGATCAAACTAATCTAAACCCTACTGACCTATCTAAAATCTCAGCTGAAATTCTAGACAGTCTATAAGATTAAAACATCAAAGGGTTAGCACAGTTATAACATGGTATTGAAATAACTTTGCGATTTAGAGCTTGGACAACGAGATATTGTACGTCAAGTTGAATCGTATAACTGAAAATGTCAACCCCATGCTCTTGACAAACTTGTCTTGCCTCAGCTGCTATCTTCTGACGGTTGGGGTTTCTTGAGTCCGGGAGGAATGGAGGAAGGTATGTGATTTTCTGAGGGACGGGGACAGTGTTCATATCCAGTTTTGCATCTATCATTGCTCGCCTGAACTGGCTGAACATACCCGGATCCCCAGAGTGTAGCTCGGTCAGCGCTTCCTGGAAGGCTCTTCTTCCATCCTCAGTTGTGTATACCTATCTGTAGTATAAATCATTCACAAACTCCTGCTTGAATGATTCCCAGTCTTCGTTCCACTCAGCTGGCATCCACTTGTCCACATGCCTGAATCGACTTTGAAGTTTGATGTTCCCAGGCAGTCTCTGTTGCTTCAACCTTGCCTCAGCCTTCACTTGGTGTTTGTCTATGCGGCGTCGGCTGCGGGATGCAACATTCCTGTCTAAGTTCTTGGTGACCTTGTCGAGCTCCTCTTCAACTTTGTTGATTCTTTTAGCCTGGCTTGCAGCAAATTTCTTCACCCATTCCGGGTTCATGTAGTCTTTCTCAGCAACATCCATAGCCTTGGCAGCAGCAATACACTCTTCGGTTGTGATAGCGTCGAGTTCCGCATCAAGCTCGGCTGAAATCTCGGCTATGGAGTTGTAAGATACTCCATACTCCTCTGCTCGTTCCAGGTCCTTCGCCATTTCAGCTCCGCCGATGTCGGTTGGCTTAGGAGTGGACTTCTTCTTCTAAGTCTTCTTTGGTGGCCTTCTTCAGCTGAGATTCTTCTTGAGTCTCATCTTCTCCAATCACATCTTCCCCCTGCATCTCATCTTTACCAGTCTCAACTTCCCCCTTTTTGGCATCAGCAACAAGGCTAGCGACTGAGCCATCCAGAGAGGAGAGTTGTTGTTCAGCTTGTTGGATGCGGTTGAAGAGCTCATCAACTGCGCACTCTACCTCAACCTTCTTTGCCAGTTCAAAGTCAAGGTGCTCTTGCTCGGCTTTCTTCAGTGCAGCGAAGTTTTCATTGACTTCGGTCTGGAAAGCGACGAACTCAGCCCATCTTAACTCGAAATGCGACTCCCATTCTTGGTCTTGAGTTGTTGAGATTTGGCCAGGTTGGAGTCGGATATGGACTTGAAGACGTTCAGATCTGATTTGAGTCCATGAACGGTTGTCTTCAGGGCATTGAGGTCTTGGCTGGTAGATGTTGAGGATTCGTCCAGCTTCTTCTTCAGCTCATCATTCTCTTCCTGCAGCTTCTTGTGTTTCTCCGCCTGTGCTTTCATCATCCTCAGCTGATCTTCTTTGTTGTGCTGGATGTTGGCAAGCATCTCCTTCCTGAGCTGATTAACCCTCTCAGCGATCAGCTCACATATTTCATCAGTTGAGTGTGCTGGCTGATCAGCTGGAGCGGGTTGTTCAATGAGTGCTGGCTGTTCAACAGTAACCATGGCTTGGCGGTTGGCCATGTACTGTTGAAGCTCTGTTTCTTCTTCCTTTGCTGCGGCGGCGGCTGCGTCCAGATCATTAATAAAATCGGCAGACTTGACAAGCATGTCATCTAGGAAGGCAATGCAGTCTTGCTCGGCTGTCTCCCTGGTGTCTCTTCCTTCAGCCTTGCTGAGGTCCAGACTACGCGTCAACAGCGCAACCTTGTTGTTGTAGGCAACCTCAAGGTTTGTGTAGTTAAAGTAGTCTCTGATGCGCGATTCATCTGCCTTCAGCTGGTTCCAGCTGTGTACCCTTATGGTATCTTCCTTCACATACCAGTGGCTGAAGATTAAATTGAACTGGTACAGCAGCTCGGTTCCAAGCGTGGCAAAGATCGGTATGTCGTGCGCTTCAGGGAACATCCCGATCAGCTTCTGGAAGCAGTAGGCCACCTTGCCTTCATGCTCCAACGCGACGGCTTGACGATCAGCTTCGTCATCGATGGGGGAGGGAGATAGATTTTCATATGGTATTGGTTCAAGAGTTTCATCAACGTTGGCCAAGAAAGTGGTCTCAATGTTGGCATCGAGCTGGGAGCTCGGAATATCTGATTGTGTGGGGAGGTTGGTATCAATAGGTTCATCAACATTAGCTGAAGAGATGGTCTCAATGTTGGCATCGAGTGAAGAGCTCGGAATATTTGGCTGTGAGTCGGTTGGGATAACCTGTTCGGGCTGTACGGCATCAGCTCCCGTCGTGGGGGAGGTTGGAATATCTTCGATTTCCTCAGATGAAGAAGATGCATCCGAGGAGATAGTCGATTCGTCAGCTGGTTCAGTTTCCATCCCTTCAATCTCATCTCTGTGAGGAACAACCTTGAAGACAGCCGCGTCAACTGAGTGACTCGACTCAGATGGCTCCTCAGCAGGTGTTTCCTCACCTGGAGTCTCCTCAGCTGGAGTCTTCTCAGCTGGCTTGGTAACTGACTTCTTGATCCGAACCCTCAGCTTCTTCTTAGCTGGTTCTTCCTCCTTCTCCTTCTCCGACTCAGCTCTGTGTCGGCGTCCAACTATGGATTTTGATGGGCAGGTGGCAGCTGGAGGTGTCTCCTCAGTTGTATCTTTTATAGCTTCCCTCTTGTCCTTGGGAGTGTAAACGCTCTTGATCACATCCTGAGCCTTTTTAGCTGTTGGGAACAACATCAACCTCTTCACAGGGGTCTCCTCACAGTCTTCCCAGACCATGTTCTGATCCTTTGTTGCAAAAAGGATCAGAGCAGAAATTTTACAACCGAAGTTGAGAGTTCCCTTGACACTCAACAACTTCTCTCCAGATTCGGTTGTGGATTCGGAGATCTTCTGCTTCTCCAGAGTCAACTGGTGTTCAAAATACTGGGACCAGTTGATGTCATGTTTGTGTTTGTGCTCCAAAGCAATCAATTGCTTGAGCTTCGGTCGGCTGATGTCTCCAAAGGCCCCGCTATAGCCGAAGACAACTTTGGACACAACATCGAACAAAAGTCGATGTTCTGGCTTCAACTTTGTTCGCTGCATATTGCTCCTTAATTTTTCTGGAGTGATGAGAGCACTCTCAAGAAATTCATCAGCTTCCTCATCGGTGATGTTGTCGATGGTGTCTGTGGCGGAATGATTTGGAGGATGATTTAGCGTAGAATGTCGGAGACCGGAATGGGGACGGTGACACGGCGGATGGTTCTGGCAGGAACATCCCGTTGTCGACAAGAGACTTCTGTGACAAGTCCATCTCTGCTGTCAATGGGCGACTTCAGATTCAAGTAAAACTCTCCGACTTGACGCCTGAGAAGGTGGGAAGGGAGGAACATCGCCCAGTCCAGGAGGCCGTTCTCCCTGAGAGTTTCGGCGAGGGGAGACATTACCGGCGACTCCAGTTCATCTTCTGAAAGTATCTGTTCAAAGTGGATCTTGGACATCATCATCTCAAAGGACTCATCATATGAAGAAGGGACCAGAGAAGGTCATGAAGAAGCCATCTTCTTTCCTTTTGGTGCCATTTAATAATTCTGTGAAGATATATATATATAGAGAAAAAAAAACTTGCAGAAAATGGTGAGACAAATCGGAGACGAAAATGAACAGTTACTGCAGATAAACACAAATGTAGAAGGTAAGAGATCACTTTCTGATTTTCCGCCTTTTATAGGTTAGTGGCTCGGTTGAAATCGACGGCTAGGGTTGAATGGCGTGAAACCATCAACGGCTGAGATCTCGCGACTGTTGACTAGCTTTGACTTGACGTCACAATCCGAGTTCCAACCAGCGCGTGAGAAGGTGAACTGTTTTTAATGTCAGCCCAGTCGCACTATAAAGTAGGCTATTGATGTTCAGCGATACTTTACATTAAATGCGCTATGATGGCTATTTTAGTCTAACTGACATGCTCAAGAATGTTTGAATTTATTTCAAACATTCTCATTTAAGACATAAACACCTTCAGCCATAAATGTTACCTGCCAGCTGATGTCGGAATCAGCTGTGTAATACCTCCCAGCTGATGTCGGAATCAGCTGTGTTCCAATGTTGCGTCATACCATCAGCTGACTCGAGTTTGTTGTTCAGCTGTCGTCTGATCCAATGTTGCAGCATACCATCAGCTGACTCGAGTTTGTCTGTTCAGCTGACATCTGATGTCTTCGGTTGGCGATCCGCATCTGATATTCCCCCTTCATCTGAGCTTCCCCCTCAGATGGATATCTATCTCTTCACCTCAGCTGGTTCCTCATATGATAGATCCAACAATCCAAGGAGATCACATAATATCTTGAACCGCGCTTCGGCTAGAGGTTTGGTGAAGATATCTGCTCTCTGAATCTCAGTTGGAATTTTCTCCATAGATACGTCCTTCTTCTCAATATGATCTCTGATAAAATGATGTCGGATGTCAATGTGCTTTGTCTGAGAATGGTGAACAGGATTCAAAGAGATAGCAATGGCACTTGAGCTATCACAATGAATGGGAACATGTCCAGTTGCGACTTCATAATCTCTCAGTTGTTGCCTGAGCCAAAACACTTGCATGCAACAGCTACCGGCAGCCATGTACTCTGACTCAGTTGTAGAAGTGGCAACACATGCTTGTTTCTTGGAGAACCATGAAACCAGCTTGCTTCCCATGTACTGACAGTGTCCAGATATGGACTTCCTGTCCAACCGATCTCCGGCTAGATCCGCATCTGAGTATCCGGACAATTGGATATTGTCATCAGTTGGATACCACAACCCAACATTAACAGTGCCCTTCAAATACTTAATGATGTTCTTTGCTGCCAACATGTGTGCTTCCTTCGGTTGAACTTGGAACCGAGCACACACTCCAACCGCGTAGGATATATCTGGCCGACTGGCAGTTAGATATAGCAAATAACCGATAATCCCTCTATACTTACTGGCATCCACGAGTTTTCCCTCAGATCCGGGTTCAATTTTCCAGTTAGTATTCATCGGGATCCTTGTGGTTTTACTTGACTGCAAACCGAACTTTGCGATGAGCTCCTTCGTATATTTGGACTGATTAATAAAAATCCCTTTTGGTGACTGCTTTACCTGTAGCCCTTTTTGAATAAGGCCAAAATGTGTTGAATGACAGATATGTGTTTCACGTGAATAAAGCCTATTATGCATGCAAAAATTGTACCAATTTTAACAGTAATTTTGCATGCGGGTAGATTCTATATTGAATGCATTATTGAATTGGAATTCTTCAGCCTATATATTCATAGTTTGAAGGATCTGTATGAAAATATAAAAAGGAAAAAAATAAAGAGAAAACCTGAGTGAATATTAGATCGAAGAGTTATAGTAGTCATTACCGTTGTTTACATACAGGTGAGCATAATACAAATTTTTATTATTTTGTAAAAGAAAAAAAATTATACAGATCACTCATATTCTGTACAGATGGACAGAAATATATCCACCACCTGTACAGAAATGAGTCGATCTTTATATTTTTTTTTATCAATAATTGTATTAACTGTGACACGCTTAACTTATATTATTTTTCTAACATTATTGTTTGTATTTTATAGAAAATTGAATCAGACATCTTTCAAACCTCCTTAATCGAAGCTAGAAGTGAATTAACATTATTTTTGCAATTTTCATCTCCAAATGTAAGTCTTAAAAATTTAAATTAATTTTCTCATCAATTTAAAACTGTACAGATAAAAAAAAACTGTAAAGGTCGGTCGAAGTCATAACTCGACCTGTATACTATTATAGGACCTGTATAATTTCTTTTTTGAATTACATTATTTATTTAAATTTATATGTGTTTTTATAGCATTAATATATGTATTTTACAGAAATACAATCTAAATTCGAAATCCCATATATAGGCATTTCTTCAAAAGGGGTGAATCCAAATAAACTGTGTGTTTTCATTTCCAATTTACAAATTTGATTGTTTAAAACATTAATTGAAATTTTGTAAAAAATAAATAATTGTACAGATCTAAAAAAAACTGTACAGGTCCGGATATATTTTGTGCGACCTGTACAGTATATTTTAGATCTTTACAAAATTGTATTTTGTAATAAATTAATTTAATTTTATTTACGTATATTTAATTATTAAATTTTAGTTTTATTTTGGCAGATGGAATGCAAGATGTTCCGCGTTAAATTCAACGGCGTTTGGGACGATTATGTTTATAATGGCGGAGAATAGCGCACATTCTATCTTCCATTGGATATGATAAGTTTTTCCAACATTAAGGAACAAATAAATTTCATAATGATGTCTAGATCGTTAAGTGAGACTTTTGAAATATTCTATTTTTCAACATCTTAATTTGGTGTCGAAAAATATAAATTGAGTAATGATGATCAACTTCGTCGATTGTGTGGTACTGAGTCTGAGCTTACGTTGTATATCAGTGATTCAGTGTATAGAACTAGCTTTGATTTGAATGCTTCTTCGCAATTTGTCTATGATGATGTGTATCCGTCTCAGCTTTCGCAGTACGACGATTCCCTCGCACGTATGGCTTCATGCAATTGGCTTGGCGAGACGCAAATGAATTCTCAAAGTGCAGTGATTGTTATTGCTCAGGGGCAATCACAAGCACCGGAGCTGCAGCCACAGCCTGTGCAGTCCTATACCACTATCGTAGAGGATGATGATGATGATGAAGAATATTCTGCTGAATTTGAGTCTGACGATACTGATGACGAAGAGGAACAGACAACCACTCTGCAAATTGGAACTCTGGCCTGAATTTGTTAATTGGGTGCATACTCAAAGCGGTGTGAAAAAACTCCTGGCAATACTGATGCAGAAAAGTCGTACACCCCTTGTTGACGAGGAGACGGAGCTCGCTACTGAAGCGGCCGACCTACAAAATTGGTTAGTTCCCATGATTCCATTGGAACCTGCTGCTTCGCTTGTTGAAACTGTTCTAGATAACATGCCTGACGGTTCTTTGAGTATGAGCTCCCTATTTAAAGACAAAGAGCAGTTGAGGCTTGCAGTTGGGTTGTGGCACTTGGAACAACGAGCTGAGTTTTGTACAGATCGATCAGATTCAAGGCGTGTTACTTACAAATGCAAGTTTCAAAATGTGTGTCCTTTCGAATTGCGTGGTAGGAGAGAGGGCAACTATTGGTATATTCACCTGTTCAACCCGACGCATACTTGCACAACCAATATTAACCATCTTCTGATGGAGAGGAAGATCGAATCTAGTGTGATTTCAGCTCATTTTGCGAAAGGCATGAAAAATCAGAAAGAAATCATCACACTGAAGATGATTATGACAAGTCTTATGTGGGAATATGGCGTGGCTGCAAATTACAATGTGTGTCTGCGAGCACGGAACAAGGCCCTGGAGATGCTGTATGGTGGATATGTCAATTAGTTTAAGATGGTTCCTCAGTATCTCTACATGCTTCAGAAAGAGAATCCAGGGTTTAGCCCTGATGATTTCCGATTCGAACACTGTTTTGTGTGATGGTCCCGATACGAGTTACTGGTGTATGGGGGGGGGGAATACACCAATTAGGATTTTTCAACTTTTGAAAAACTTAACACTTGAAATCAACTTCAACTGAGTAAAAGGACTCAGTTGGGATCTCACAGCTGAGTAAGCAACCTCAGCTGAAAGAGTGGTGTTGTGCGGGAAGTGGTGAAAAATGTACTCGTAAAATCAAACTCACGCTTTTATGCACGGTTGGTCAAAACCAAAACTGTTGATGTGAAAGTATGCAGATTGTATGCGGTTAGTTTGTCAGTTGAGATATGCAAAAAATAACTGAACACAAATAAACACGACACACAAGATTTACGTGGTTCGGAGAGAACTCCTACATCCACGGGGAGATGTGAGTCCACACACCTCAGTCCAAGTTCTTCTGGACAGAACCACTCAGCTTACGCGGGCTGAGCAACCGTTACAGTTTAGTTTCCGGGCACTAAACAGCCTAAGTCAAGTTTGCGGGTACTTGACGACCTGACTACTCAATTACAGGAAGAGTAAGGTCCTAGCACACTTTTTAGGGTGTGAGAATGGGTAGGATTTCCAACTACAGCTCGATCACGAATGAGAGCTGGATCTAAGGCTTGAACGAATAAACACTCAACCTAAGACCAGAAACAGTTTCGATCTCTAGGAACCCTCAGCTACTAATGTTCTCTCAAATTGGAACTCTCAGCTGCTGATGCTCTTAGATGATTTTGCAGATTTGCTTTTTGCTTTGATTTCTCTTGAGAAAACTCTTGAATTTTCGTCGTCACTCTGTCTTCTATCTCTCTCGAATGAGAGAATGCCTCTATTTATAGGCGGAGAGAATCAACTAGCCGTTGGAGGAGCAGTTGATCTCTGATCGGTTGAAAGCGATGGCTTGTCTCTTATCTCTGCAGACTTTCCCGATATGGCATCTGTGCTCTTCTGCTTTCCATCTGAGACAGCCTTGTGTTGGGCCAGATGGGGTAATGACTGAACGGTCAAACCCTCATGTGACTTCCTTTTGAAATTCAAATCTTTGACAATCAACTTCGGTTTGTCGGTTGAAAGTCTTGACCTTCATCTGAGTGAACTTCAGTTGATGTTCCGATCTGTCGAGCTCTCAGCTGACTTTGAACTTCAAACAGTTGAACTCCTTGTTCGGATTCTATAACTGAGGTTCTGAAACTGAACACTCAGTTGTCTTCCTTGTATTTACTCAGTTGGGTTTGAACCTTCAGATGATTTCCTTTTCATCTGATGTTCTCTTCCTTTCAACCGTTTATCATCTGATGAACGCTTAGTTGGTTTCCTTCTCAACTGATGTTCTGTCTGAGTGACGCCTTGTTGCCATCTTCAGCTGGAGACCTGTAAAGATAAAATCTTAACTTTGCTCAAACAGCGAGCCTAAATTCTAACATTAGGTTCTGGCAACATCTATTCGGTTGGGGTCAGTCGGTTTTGGAATTCATCAAAACTTATACTAATAAATTTCCCAACAATTTCCCCCTTTTTGATGATGCCAAAACCACTTACAACTTTAAACCACTACTGATCTAAACCTCACTAACTTATCTAAAATCTCAGCTGAAATTCTAGACAGTCTATAAGATAAAACATCAAAGGGTTAGCACAGTTATAACATGGTATTTAAAAGACTTTGTGATTCAGAGCTTGGACAATGAGGGATTGTTCATCAAGGTGAATCTTATAACTGAACAGTTTTCATTACAACTGATTGTTACAAAAGATAGGCTCAAAAATCAAAAAATTACAACAGTTGCTAGAAAACTAACTGAGCTAGTATTGTAGCCCATACTTGCCAAAAATCCTTACAAAAATTTCCCTCTTAGCAGGTGACTCCTTGGAGATGTCCACTCCATGCTCCTTGCAGACCTGCCTCGCCTCAGATGCAATCTTCTGACGGTTCGGGTTGCTGGAATCCGAGAGAAGAGGTGGCCGATAAGTAACCCTCTTGGGAACTGGAACAGTGTTCAAGTCCAGGTTGGCGTCAATCATGGCCCTCCTTAATTGACTGAACATGCCCGAGTCACCTGAGTGCAACTCAGTCAGCGCCTCTTTGAACGCTCTCCTTGGGTCGTCAGTTGCGTAAACCTTCCTGTAATAGAAGTCGTTCACGAACTCCTGCTTGAACATCTCCCAATCCTCATTCCACTCGGTCGGCATCCACTTGTCAGTATGCCTGAACCGACTCTCAACCTTGGACTTTAGAGGCAACCTTTGTTGCTTCAACCGAGCTTCCGCCTTTGATTGGATTTTGTTGATGCGGCGTCGGCTGCGGGAGGCAACGTTGCGGTCCAGGTTCTGAGAAACCTTCTTCAGCTCAACCTCGAACTGGTTCACCCTCCTCGCCTGGCTGGCGGCAAACTTTCTGATCCAGCTCGGGTTCATGTAGTCCTTCTCCTCTACATCCATAGCCTTGGCCGCTGCAATGCACTCTTCGGTTGTTATCCCGTCGAGTTCAGAATCCAGCTCAGCTGCGATCTCGGCTATGGAGCTGTAGGAAACTCCAATCTTCTTTGCCTGCTCCAAGTCCTTTGACATTTCGGCTCCACCGACTTCGGTTGACTTGGCAGCAGCAGACTTCCTACGTTGTAGGCACGAGGGAAGGTCCGGAAGATGCCATTCTTTTGCTTTTGGGTGCCATTAAATCACTGCAAAGGTAATATATATATAGGAGAGGAGAGGAATCTATTTGCAGAAACAGGTTAGGCAGAAAAACTGGAAGACGATGAATAGTACAAATGATAAGCACGAATGAGGAAAGTAGGAGATATCTTCCTGATTTTTCGCCTTATATAGATCTTTGACTTGGATGAGATCAACGGCTGGGGTTAAATGGCGCGAATCCATCAACGGCTGGGATTACGCGACTGTTGACTATCTTTGACTCGACGTTTTGATCCGAGTTCCAACTAGCGCGTGAGAAGGTGTACAGTTTCATGTCAGCCCAGTCGCACTATAAAGTAGGCTATGGATGCTCAGCCGTACTTTACATTTAATGCGACATGATGGCTATTTTAATGTAACTGACTAGCACAGGAATGTTTGAATTTATTTCAAACATTCTCATTTAAGAACATAACACCTTTAGTCATAAATGATACCTGCCAGCTGATGTCTGAATCAGCTGTGTTCCTCAGTTGCCGCATACCATCAGCTGACTCGAGTTCGTCTGTTCAGCTGACGTCTGATGTCTTCAGTTGGCAATTCGTATCTGAGATTCCTCCTTCATCTGAGCTTTCCCCTTAATTCGATATCCGATTCGTCAGCTCGGATGAATCCTTATCAGCTCGGATGACTCTTCTGCTCGGATGACTCTTTAGCTCGGATGAGTTTTTAGCTCGGATCCAAAAGTCCTAGAAGATCACACAGCATCTTGAACCGGGCTTCAGGAAGAGGTTTGGTGAAAATGTCAGCTCTCTGAATCTCAGTTGGGATCTTCTCCATGGACACATCCTTCTTCTCAATATGGTCTCGGATGAAATGATGACGAATATCGATATGCTTAGTCCGAGAGTGGTGAATAGGGTTTAGAGAGATAGCTATGGCACTCGAGCTATCACAATGAATGGGAACCTGTCCAGTTGAGACTTCATAATCTCTCAGCTGCTGCTTCAGCCACAATACTTGCATGCAACAGCTTCTGGCAGCCATGTACTCTGACTCGGTTGTCGAAGTAGCAACACACGCTTGTTTCTTGGAGAACCATGAAACCAGCTTGCTTCCCATGAACTGACAGTGTCCAGAAGTAGACTTCCTATCCAACCAATCCCCTGCTAGGTCGGCATCTGAGTATCCAGTCAGCTGGATATTGTCATCAGTTGGGTACCACAACCCAACATTGACAGTTCCCTTCAGATATTTAATGATGTTCTTTGCTGCCAACATGTGTGCTTCTCTTGGTTGGACTTGAAACCGAGCACACACTCCAACTGCGTATGAAATGTCTGGTCGGCTGGTAGTTAGGTATAGCAGCGAACCGATGATCCCTCTATACTGGCTGGCATCAACGAGCTTTCCCTCAGCTCCTGGTTCGATCTTCCAGTTCGTGTTCATAGGGATCTTGGTTGTCTTACTTGTCTGCAATCCGAACTTGGTGATGAGCTCCTTTGTATATTTGGACTGGTTGATGAAAATCCCTTCAGGTGACTGCTTCACTTGTAATCCAAGGAAATAATTCATCTCGCCCATCATTGACATCTCGAACTTTTCCTTCATAAGATCGGAGAATTTCTTGCACAGCTCCTCCGACTTGGACCCGAAAATGATGTCATCGACATAAATTTGTACGACAAGTATATCTTCTCAAACTTTGATGGTGAACAGAGTTTTATCAACTGAACCTCGTTTGAACCCCGAGTCCAGAAGAAATCCACAAAGAGTGTCATACCATGCTCTTGGTACTTGCTTTAGACCATAGATAGCTTTCTTCAGCTTGTACACTCTTCCATCTCCAGTCTCAAAACCAGGAGGCTGTTCAACATATACATCTTCTTTGATATCTCCATTGAGGAATGCACATTTCACATCCATCTGATATACTTTGAACTTGTGATGTGCGGCATAAGCTAGAAAGATCCGGATGGCTTCCAGCCTTGCAACTGGTGCAAAGGAATCTTCAAAGTCAATTCCTTCTTGTTGGCAGTATTCTTGAGCTACCAACCTTGCTTTATTCCTCACAATGAATCCAATGGCGTCTCTCTTGTTTTTGAAAATCCATTTCAATCCAATCACCTTGACACCATTTGGTCTTTCTACCAACTCCCATACACAGTTGCGTAGAAACTCATTCAATTCTTCTTGCATAGCTGTTGTCCAGTGGACACAGTTGAGAGCTTCCCCAACATTCTTCGGTTCTGGAACATCAGCCACAAAGCAAGAAATCATGGCAACATCTCCAGCTTGCTCGAACTCCTCTAGAATTGCTAATTCCTCAGCATATTGGGCATAAGTGTTGGATTCTTCCTCGGTTGATTCTGGATTTGCAACTCTGCTCCGTGTGCGTATACCCTCGGTTGGATCTCCGATGATGTCGTTGGTGGAATGAACTTCATACCATCTTCGGTTGCGTCTTCCTTCTTCTTCCAACTGTGGCTGTTCAGAAATCTGAGTTGGAGTCTTCAGAGCTGGTGATTGATCAGCTGTTGAGTCTGGATCTTCAACATTTACAATAGTTTGAACTGAGCTCGGTTGAGCATCAGATGCTGATGTAGTTGGAGGGGCATCAGCTGAAGTTCCACCTTGGGACGAGCTGAGGTCTTCGCATTCATCTTCAGAGGAGTATGGATCCTCATCCTCAGTTGCCCATATAAGAGGTTCAGCTCTGTTCTTTTCCCGAAGTGCTTGCGATCTGGTGAGAACTGGTAGAACAGCTGGATCCGTGTGTTGTTCCTTTACCTGTTCCCTGCACTCAAAGGTAGATTCATCAAAACTAACATGAGGTGTTATTTCCACAACACGAGAGCTGTTGTTGAAAACTTTATATGCCTTGATCCGAGCTGCATATCCAAGAAATATGCCCTTCGAAGCTTTGGCATCAAAAGTTTTCAACTGAGTCTTCCCATTGTTGTGAATATAACACTTAGATCCAAAAACCAAAACTGTTGATGTGAAAGTATGCAGATTGTATGCGGTTAGTTTGTCAGTTGAGATATGCAAAAAATAACTGAACACAAATAAACACGACACACAAGATTTACGTGGTTCGGAGAGAACTCCTACGTCCACGGGGAGATGTGAGTCCACACACCTCAGTCCAAGTTCTTCTGGACAGAACCACTCAGCTTACGCGGGCTGAGCAACCGTTACAGTTTAGTTTCCGGGCACTAAACAGCCTAAGTCAAGTTTGCGGGTACTTGACGACCTGACTACTCAATTACAGGAAGAGTAAGGTCCTAGCACACTTTTTAGGGTGTGAGAATGGGTAGGATTTCGAACTACAGCTCGATCACGAATGAGAGCTGGATCTAAGGCTTGAACGAATAAACACTCAACCTAAGATCAGAAACAATTTCGATCTCTAGGAACCCTCAGCTACTAATGTTCTCTCAAATTAGAACTCTCAGCTGCTGATGCTCTTAGATGATTTTGCAGATTTGCTTTTTGCTTTGATTTCTCTTGAGAAAACTCTTGAATTTTCGTCGTCACTCTGTCTTCTATCTCTTTCGAATGAGAGAATGCCTCTATTTATAGGCGGAGAGAATCAACTAGCCGTTGAAGGAGCAGTTGATCTCTGATCAGTTGAAAGCGATGGCTTGTCTCTTATCTCTACAGACTTTCCCGATATGGCATCTGTGCTCTTCTGCTTTCCATCTAAGACAGCCTTGTGTTGGGCCAGATAGGGTAATGACTGAACGGTCAAACCCTCATGTGACTTCCTTTTGAAATTCAAATCTTTGACAGTCAACATCGGTTTGTCGGTTGAAAGTCTTGACCTTCATCTGAGTGAACTTCAGTTGATGTTCCGATCTGTCGAGCTCTCAGCTGACTTTGAACTTCAAACAGTTGAACTCCTTGTTCGGATTCTATAACTGAGGTTCTGAAACTGAACACTCAGTTGTCTTCCTTGTATTTACTCAGTTGGGTTTGAACCCTCAGATGATTTCCTTTTCATCTGATGTTCTCTTCCTTTCAACTGTTTCTCATCTGATGAACGCTCAGTTGGTTTCCTTCTCAACTGATGTTCTGTCTGAGTGACGCCTTGTTGCCATCTTCAGCTGGAGACCTGTAAAGATAAAATCTTAACTTTGCTCAAACAGCGAGCCTAAATTCTAACATTAGGTTATGGCAACATCTACTCGGTTGGAGTCAGTCGGTTTTGGAATTCATCAAAACTTATACTAATAAATTTCCCAACATTGTGGCGTTGTCAGCTTGTATCGTTGCATTCAAGTACTGTCTTAGGCCAGTGATTATATTGGATGCAACGCACTTAAAGGGAAAGAATAAGGGAGTTATGTTTGTTGCGATGGGAAAGGACGGGAACAAACAACTTATACCGCTGGCATGGGGGATTGGTCCAATTGAGAATGACATCTCGTGGACATGGTTTGTAAGTCGTCTGAAGCTGGTATATCCTCCTCACCCTGATTTGGTGTTTTATCTCAGATGCCCATCTTAGTATTGCGAATGCAATTCGGGACATCTATCCTGACATATTCCACGGCCTGTGCTACTTTCACATACTGAAAAGCATGGTGACTTATGGAAAGTCTATCACCAAGTTGTATCATAAAGTAGCATTTGCGTACCGGAAAGCAGCCTGTGAGAAACTGATGAACAATATAATGTAGGCCAAACCCGAAGCGCATGCGAAGCTAATGTCCATTGGTCCGGAGAAGTGGGCTCGATGTATGTGTCCGGGCCGATGATATAGTAACCTGACGTCGAATGCCGCAGAGCAATTCAATAAAGTTTTGAAGTTTGCTAGATGTATACAAATTTGTTTGTGTTTGGAGACCCTTAGAATGACCGTCGAGAGGTGATTTGATGAAAAACGACAATTATACGCATCTAGTACTGCGTTTGTCATGAGTACGACAGATGCTAAACTTGCAGCTGAGGTTGAACTGTCAAGAACGTACACTGTCATTCCCTTTAGAGATGGTGTATTCAAAGTCCACGACGGAAATCAGACTCTCAATGTCGATCTCAACGCGAGGAGCTGTCCATGTCGAGTGTGGGATATGGACTTGATACCGTGTTCTCACGCCGTTGCAGCAATTCAGTAAGGATAATTAGAGTTTTGTTTTCTTATTTGTACATTTTTGAATAACTTATTCTGCGTATGAACTGTTTCATGATCTGTAGGTGAAATGGCCAGCACCCATACAGTTGTGTGGCAAATTACTACACGAGAAATACCCAACTGCAGATTTACTCACTAGAGGTCAATCCTGTCCCTTCCAGAGATGAGTGGTTTATTCCTCCCCAAGTTACTACTGTGGAAATGTTGCATAAGCTTCCGGTTAGGCAAGCGGGTCGCCCAAGCAAGACTCATCGACGATCGTTCCTGGATAACTTGACTGCAAGAAGACGTCACCCCACCGACGATGGTGCCTCAAGCAGTAAAAAACGAGCACCGAAAAAATGCTCTATATGTCACGAGAGTGGTCACTCGAAAAATAAATGTCCACACAAATGAGGGTTTTTTTTTATAATAATAATAGTTGTATTTTATTAATATTATTTGCTAGATGTGTATCAATAATATTCACTTGCTAGATTTCCATCCCCAAATGTAAGTTTTAAAAATTTATATTAATTTTTTAATAAATTTAAAACTGTAAAGATCGACAAAAAATTGTAAAGGTCGGTAGAAGTAATAACGCGACCTGTATAATATTTTTAGGATGTGTATACTTTTTTTCAATTAAATTATTTATTTAAATTTTTTTGTTTTTTTATAACATTAATATATGTATTTTTTTACAGAAATACAATCTAAATTCGAAATCCCATATTAATGAGTATATTAATTATTCGATCACATTATAATTAAACTAAATAATTTTCACAAATCATCTTAATAATTGTATAGAGATTAATTCAACACATGTAAACAAAAACAAAAGCATACAGGTCGACAACAAATTATACAGGTCAGTAGAGACATTTCACGCACTGTACAGAATTTACACGATCTGTATAATTTTTTGAACATGGGGATTTATCTAATAATAATAATAATAATAATAATAATAATAATAATAATAATAATAATAATAATAATAATAATAATAATAATAATAATAATAATAATAATAATGTCACAGCCCCAAATCCCGAGGGACGGCCGAAGCCGGGGTACGACTGGGGTTGGATTAAAGAAGCGGGGAAGAAGGGGGCTAACTGACTGAACATACATGAGAAGCACCGATAAACCATGAACAAGACTTAAATATAAATAAGAAAGAGTTAACCACAAGTGATTACTCGACAAAAGTACACAGTAGATACTAAGTTCATATTTACAGACTTAAACTACAGTGTATTGTTCATGAAGTACATTTCAAAAGATATTCAGAGTTTGGCAGCGGAAGGGTTCTAACTAAGCATCCTATCCTTTAACTCAACATCAACCGTCGCCGCTCACCGTCGCTTCAACCTGCACATTTAGAAAACAATGCAGGGCTAAGTACAAACGTACTTAGTGGGCACGATGCCGAAATCATAATCATAAGTATAGATAAATATGGCATTTCATAATTCGTAGCACGTCGGGGTTTTATTAAAACGGGCCCGCGTCTACTAAACATTTTCTGACTCTTTTCTCAAATTAGCTTGCAAGCATTTTTTTCTGGTATGTTACGTTCAATCTTGACCAAATCTCATTCACCGTGGCTAGTACCCCTCAATAGGATATCACATACACCACAGGTTACAAAGTGCACTAACTCTGGAAAGCACTTAGCAGCTAACTCAGAGCCGATCGTTAGTTAACCTAGTTAGATTAACTCTAAATCTGGAAAACACGAGTGTTGACTCAGATAGGTACAAGAGAACTCACATAAAACATAAAACAGTTCATGCCATAATATCACTTTGAAAACACAGATATCAAAGCAATAAAGAAAGATTTTCCGAGCATTGCTCGTTTTATTTTTGTATATAAAAGCCCACCTTGATATACAGAACTTAAAAGCAAAAGCTTCCAAACTTCGGATCTTCCGACCTTTCTTCACAGTTGGCTTCCTCCTTCATCGTAAAACAATAATACTTAAGAATCGAGTCGTAAAAGATAATCGATCAAAGAGAATCGAAAAAAGTTTTAGTCGTTTCATTCTTTAGGCATTTGCACGCTTACTAGATTCATTTTACTTAAACGGGAATGAGACTCGTTCAAATCCCGTTTAGAACTCGGAAGGTCTCATACTCGACTCTTAGGTCGGTAGAGGAGGTAGTCGATAGCTTAATACGACTTAAAGATCATTAGGAACTAAGTTGGAAAGAATCAACTTAGGCGATTTACGTTTTAGTTCATTAAAAGACTTATGAAATTTCTCGCTTACTACTTCTTTGTTTGAAAGGATAAGAGATAAGATCTCGACTGGTTTTCATCACTCAAGGCCCTGTACTTGACTCTAGGGTCAGTAGGGAGATATTCGTTAGCTAAAACGGCTTAAACGATCGAAAGAAACTAAGTTGTGAACTAAACAACTTAGAAGAATGGAAACTGAAATTTTACTGCGCAAAACAGTGACTCTGGAGGCTGTCCAGAACAGAGGTTTTGGAAACAGGGGACGAGCCCTGTACCACTGGAAAGTTTGGGATGCCTACTTTATGCTCCAATTTACGGATCGCAAATCCGATAAACGAGCTAAAAGTTATTACAGTTTCCGGCGAGGGTCGCAAAACTGCCGCGAAAACCCTAGTTGCTCGATAGATTCGACGTATATCGTCTTAGGTTCGTTCTAAGCTCTCGTATTCAATTTCTTTAGAAACTGGACCCTCAAGGCAATCATCATGTACTCCCGTACGTGATGAATTCCTTCTTAAAACTCGTTTAATAGTACAACGTTCTAAATGTCTTCAACTAACAATTACTAAACCAACAAGTTATTCAAAACGCGTTCTAGTTCTCGACTATAACTATAGCTCATATTACTAGCTCGAAAACTTATGACATCAACTATAAAGTTATTCTCAAGTTCATCATAGACAATAATATCAAATTAGAATTCACATTCGACTTCTCGGCTATTAGTTACGACTAAATGTTCGTCTCTTACGCGATTTTCAAAGTTGACGGATTCCGTTCAAATTTTACGACATCAATCTACATCTAACGAGAATCACTTCTATGCATGCAATCAATTCATACCATCATTATATTTCGACTTATAACATGTTCTTCGTCTCTTACATTACATAAAATATTTTTAGAAAATTCTCAATTTAATTCTATAATCAATTAACATCAATTGCAACTATATTTCATCAACAATTCATCAACTAACATCAACACATGAAAACCCCTAATTCTTACTATAATTTCGGTTTTCATGCTATGGATAAGAGGGTGATTTTCTTCTCCAATTAACTCCATTTATTCAATAATCAACCTATTATAACAACTATTAATCAATTGCAATCCAATTACATACTATCATGCATAAACCCCCAATTTCATTACTCAAACCCTAATTGAATTTCACAAAAACATGGGGCTTTCGATTCCTTTTTGTTCTAATCACTAATTGAACAACTCTTAGGCATGATTCTATCATCAATTGAAGAAATCCCAAAATCCTACTATTAACCCTAAAATTTCGGTATACATGTAGAGATTAGGGTTCTTGTTTTTGTTCAATTTTAATCCTTAATTATCCTATCTAATACATCCAATTTCATTAATCCAAGATCAATCCATCTAATCCAATGCCTTAATTTTCGATCAAAGAAGGAAAAATAAAAGAAGAAGAAGATGGTTGGATAGAATTGTAGAGGAGAGAATTACCTTGAGAATTAATGAAGAGCGAAATAAGTTCTAATGGTTGGATGATGACTTGAGATTTTCTTCTTGTTCTTGAAGTTTTTCTTCAATGGAGGATGATGAAATGAAGATGAGAGATGGAGTGAAGGTGGCTGCCGATTTGTGGTGTTGGGAGGGAAGGAATTGTTTTAATTTTTGTTAACTTAGGAAATAAGATGCAAGGTGTAAAGTAGGAATAGTAACTAGCATAGGTGTCCTCTAATTAAACTAATAAAACATAAAAATCTAACAAAGAGAGAGGGTATATGTCGGTCAAGGGAGAGAAGAAAGAAGAAATACGCGCTTTTCCGGCGCGATCCGACGTTACGGAAATCGAACGATGAAAAACGTCGCTCGGCACAAAATCGTCGCGATCCGATTTAACCTAAAATTTTAACGTACGAAACTTAATCGGAAAATAAATTTACAAAAATTTATTTTGACAAAATCAGACGAACGAACTTTCTCGGGCGAGTTCGTATCGCAATTTCGTGAATGTAAAAATCAGACGGTTTTCCGTTCTGAGTTCACGAACTAAAAACTTTTCGTACGCGCTAATCCTAAATACAGTAGTCGTCTAGCTGACTTCCGTAATTTATTTTCAGAAACGGATTCGACCGTTAGTCTTAGAATTCAAAATCGTAAACTTAGGCGTGCAAAGCCATTTATTTAATTAACTTTAAAATTTTAAGAACGTAAGGAATTTATGGGGCATTACAAATAATAATAATAATAATAATAATAATAATAATAATAATAATAATAATAATAATAATAATAATAATAATGTAAACAAAAACGTACAATAAAACATAGAATAATACTAAATACGGTACTGGCCAGCATTGCACAAAATGTCACGAGCAATTTTTCTTCTATATACTGCGACATTTCCAGGTCGGTTACCCCATGCGATACTCGGGGTTCCGCTGATCATTCTTTCGATGGCCATGAGCGTAAATGGACTGCAACTGTGTCTGTCGTCTTGTATAAATTGTATGACAGGATCACGATCAGTAGGCTTAGACGGAACAACTATAGCCAGGCTATCCCTCCTATTTTTTGCCTTCGGTCGTCTGCTGGTCATCCAGTAGCCTCCACTGTCCAGAATTGTCCAAAACTTCATAGCAAACGGTTTTAGTGAGTCTACTCGATGTTTCCGAACATCCTCTAAGTGCGACTTTGAGTCCCAAACCTCCATCACCCACTGAGACATGTTGATGCGGAGAACAAAGAAATGCGCACCGAGAATGACTGAAGCTATTATCTGTTGGGAAATTTATTAGTATAACTTTTGATGAATTCCAAAACCGACTGACTCCAACCGAGTAGATGTTGCCAGAACCTAATGTTAGAATTTAGGCTCGTTGTTTGAGCAAAGTTAAGATTTTATCTTTACAGGTCTCCAGCTGAAGATGGCAACAAGGCATCACTCAGACAGAACATCAGTTGTCACAAAATACAACTGAGAGCTTATTGTTCCGATGCAAAAAGGGGGAAGTCTTCAGAACATCAGTTGTAAAGGAAACCAACTGAGGGTTCATCAGATGAGAAGCAGTATAGAGGAAGAGAACATCAGATGAAAAGAAAGTCATCTGAAGGTTCAAACTCAACTGATTAAATACAAGGAAGACAACTGAGTGTTCAGTTTCAGAACCTCAGTTGTAGAACTCGAACAAGAAGATCAACTGCTTGAAGTTCAAAGTCAGCTGAGAGTTCAACAGATCAGAACATCAGCTGAAGACCACTCAGATGAAGATCAAGATTTTCAACCGACTAACCAAGGTTGACTGAAAGGTTAAGATTTGAATTTTAAAAGGAAGTCACATGAGGGTTTGACCGTTCAGTCATTACCCCATCTGGCCCAACACAAGGCGGTCTCAGATGGAAAGCAGAAGAGCACAGATGCCATATCGGGAAAGTCTGCAGAGATAAGAGACAAGCCTTCGCTTTCAACGATCAGAGATCAACAGCTCTTCCAACGGCTAGTTGATACTCTCCGCCTATAAATAGAGGCATTCTCTCATTCGAGAGACATAACACAGAAGCGAGACAGAGAAGTGCAATCACAAGAGAATCAAGCGAAAGAAAAATCTGCAAAAATCCTATTCTAAGAACATCAGCAGCTGAGAGTTCAAGAGTGATAGAACATTAGTAGCTGAGGGTTCATAGAGTGAAAATCTGTCTTAGATCTTAGTTTGAGTGTTTATTCGTTCAAGCCTTAGATTCAGCTCTCATTCGTGATCGAGCTGTAGTTGGAAAACCCACCCACACCCTAAAAAGTGTTTGTTAGGACAATACTCTTCCTGTAATTGAGTAGTCAGGTCGTCAAGTACCCGCAAACTTGACATAGGTTGTTAAGTATCCGCAAACTTAACTGTAAAGGTTGATAAGTACCCGTAAACTTATTGCAACGGTTGCACAGCCCGGGTAAGCTGTGTGGAACTGTCTAGAAGAACTTGGACTGAGGTGTGAGGATTCACATCTCCCCGTGGATGTAGGAGGGTTATCTCCGAACCACGTTAATTTCCTGTGTGTCTGTGTTTGTTTTTATTCAGTTACTTATTGCATTTCTAACTGACCAAACTAACCGACATACAAATTGCATATCTGCGCATTCTCAACTGTTTTGGTTATTGACCAACCCTGCACTAAAAGCGTGAGTTGTTTATAACGAGTTTATTTTTCCACCACATTCCGCACAGCCTCACTCTTCCAGCTGAGGTTGCTTACTCAACTGTGAGATTCCGACTGAGTTCTCTTACTCAGTTGAAGTGATTTTCAGGGATAAGTTTTAAAATCCTAACTGGTGTATTCCCCCCCATACACCAGTAACTTGTTTCGGGACCATCATTATCTGTAAGAAATAATCAGAATTTTAAAAAGAATTTAAATAATAACTTCAATTTTAGTATGCAGTGATTTTTTACCGTGTCAGCTTGTCGCCAATTTTTGACATTAACACCTACATCAATTTTCATTGTGATGCTCGCACTCAAGCTCGTCGATCTCTGCATTTGGTTAAGTTTGTGCATGAATGTCGTCTACACACGAAAAATATTAGTAGATGTAATGGATTGCAAATAATAATAAAAAATTTAAAATAAAGGGTTGCTCACGAAGAAGTCGACGTTCAAAATAACCGTGTTGATGTCAGTAACGTTGTTCAAGATGTGCACCCGTTCCCTCAAATGTTGTTGCAACAACTGGATTGCAAAGACGAAAACCTGAGAAGAAACACAAAAAAGTTATATTTATTAAAACAAGTTAAAACTAATGATAACAAGTTTAAAATTTAGAAACTTACTGGATGATCCATGTCTTGAGTTGGGTCTTCAATTCGGCGAAAGTATCTATCTGTGCATGATATTGCTCCCATATACACGCATGAGCCTGTGTTTTGCAAAAACAGGTCATATCTGTTCCATTTGTCTTCATCGTCAAGATCGGCAGGAGGAATTTCCTCTCCTGGCTGAAATAGACTCATATCTCGGCGTTGACCTTTTCTTGGCTCATCCGGTCGTGTCTACGCTAGCGACTTCCTAGCAAAATTAGCATATGCAGCGGGATCGTACAACACATCCTGAGGGTTCCCGTCAGGAGATCTAGTAGCTAGGGGTTGCGCCTGAATGGGCTGAGAATCATCTAACACAAAGGGGACTATGCACTGCAGCGGCGCTGAATGATGGGCTGACACAAAGGGTTGTTGTTGTCTTACTGGACTGCTGTGGGCTGAGGCACTGGGCGCTGGACTGCGAGAACGTCGGCCACTCTTCTTAAACAAGTCTGTGAAAAAAGACTTGATCTCCGAAAAAAAAACTTCCCTCCGCTGTGTAGCCAATTCAGTTCTCACTAGGCCTCGCAATTCCTCCATGAACTTATTTCTTCTCCCCTGTCTCCGACTGCCGGTTTCTGTGCCGCTGCTCGATGATGACGACTGCACTACACGAGCATGTTTTTCTTTACTCTTCTTAGATTTCGTCACATCTGTACGTGAGGGCCTGTCTCTCATATCATATACATTGGGCTCGACGCTAGGCTCTGACACCGGAGGGTTCACAGAAGGCCGCTGAACTGGGGCACGACGTTCAGGCTGTTCACCCTCAGATAGCAAGTTGACGGGCTTCACATAATTCACTGCGAGCGGGTTTTCAGCATTTACCAATGATAGCCAGTACCACGTCCCTTCTTCGTCTTCTTCTTCAGTGTCCAGGGAATCTCTACAATTCACCCCGTCGAGAAAAGCCCCATCCAAATTGCGCTGAAGCCTGATCCAGCTTCCATCTCACACAACGAGGAAGAGCATATTCGTCCACCCTGTCGGCAGTAATCACAGACAAATAAGGTATAGCCTCGTTAATCCACATCTGCAGTGCCCAAACCGGCCCGTAAATATTATACCTGAATTTTTTTTTCCAAAAACCGATTTGTGGCGCGCTACCGCCGAGACATAGTTATTCAACACTTTGTATGAATATCCGCCCCAAGGAAATTGGTTCCATCGGTTGAGATCATCTGCTAATACCCAAAGCCACGACTGTATCTTGCCTCTAACGTCGCAACCTAATAATACTGCTTGTGCGACGAGCACATGGGCTACTCGAAGATACAAATGTGCATCTAGACCATCCACTTTCAAAAAATCCTGCAATACGTCCTTGAATAATCGGACGTCTCCAGAAAAGGCCCGACATGCTTCTACATTCTCCGTCGACAAATTTGTACTGTGTGAATCAAATGAAGACGCTCCAAACATAAGTCCCGAAATAAGAGCGTACTCACGGGGTGAAAATCTCAAATTTCTTTCACCAATACGAAACCATATATCCATCAGATCAGCTCCGGCCACTTTTACCTCTCTAGCGACTACCATATGAAGCGCTTTCGCACACGCTTTACCCTGATATATTCTAAAAAAATGCCCTAAAGCACCCACAGAGAATGTTTGAACGAGCTCTGCACCCCCAACTTCAAACAGTCGATTCTCTATCAATCCCAACATGCTGAGCTTGTTGTACGTGTTCACTGTACAAGTCACTTCTTGTAATGTTTTACGTACCCAATACCAACCATGCTGAAACACAAATAAAATTAATTACAAAACAGAACTAAAAAAAATTAAAAAATATATGGCAAATTCTTTTCCAAATGTGACAAATTATAATTAAACTAACTAATTATAGAACATATACCACGATAGGATAATATGCACTTATAATTTTCAATAATCATCCTAATTATTGTATGGAGATCAATTAAACAAATAATAACGAAAATAAAAGTATACATGTCGATAAATAACTATACAGTTCGTGTAATAAAATGCACGCCCTGTATACTATTTACACGATCTGTATACTTTTTTTGTAACTGGAGATTTTATCTCATTCGAACTATATTATGATTAAACATAATAATTATATTAAATTAATAAATATATTAATTATTCGATCACATTATAATTAAACTAACTAATTATAAAATATATACCACGAATTAGCATAATATGCAATCATAATTTTCATAAATCATCCTAATCATTGTATGGAGATTTATTAAACAAATACTAACAAAAAAAAAGGCATACAGATGTGATAATTAATTATACAGGTCGATAAATACTATGCACGACCTTATAGTATTTACACGACCTGTATAGTGTAATACCCTAGAAATTTCGTATTGACTTAAAAAATTTAAAGTTAATAATAAAAATGGCTTTGCACGCCTAAGTTCACGAATTTTAATTCTAAAACCAACGGTGAAATCCATTTCCGAAAATAAATTACGGAAGTCAGTTAGATGACTACTGTATTTAGGGTTATCGCGTACGATAACTTTTTAGTTCTGGAACTCAGATCGGAAAACCGTCTGATTTTTACATTCACGAAATCGCGATACGAACTCGCCCGAGAAAGTTTGTTTTTATGATTTTCCGGACGAAACTTGGACTGTGACGTCCCGAGATTTTGTCGGAAATAAGAATTTAAATATTATTTTCCGAGTAAGTAAAATACGTTAGAATTTATGGTCGAATCGGAACTCGACGATTTTGTGCCGAAATACGTTTTCCATTTATCGATTTCCGTAACGTCGTATCGCGCCGGAAAAGCGCGTATTTTTCTCCTAATTCTTCCACTATGACTGACCTCCCCCTCTCACATAACAAAGTAAATTTCATTTTATATTATATCCTAGGATACCTAATGTTCTAAGCTTATTCCAATTACTTTACACCTATTAACTAACTAATTAATATAATGTAGTTGTTAGTTATTTTTAGCCACCAATCCTTCCTTCTCCCTCACTTCACCACCGCCATCCTCATCAACACACCCACACTTTCATTTTTTCTTCCATCTCCATTGAAGAAGCTTCAAGCTTTTTGGCAAGAAAATTTCATCTATCTTGATCATCAACCATCAAATCCTATTTCTTCTTTCAATAATTGTTAAGGTAATCCTCTCCTCTCTTAAGCTATCCAAGTGGAATTTAATTTCTTTTAGTTTTCAAGTGGACCGAAAATTATGATGATGTAGAATAGAAGATTTGATCTTTAATTAAGGTATTTAGATGAATTAGGTATGAATTATATGGTTAAAACTTGAAGAAAACGATTAACCCTAAAATACTATGAGAACCGATTTTAGGGGTAATAAGATAGGATGGGTTAATTCTTCAATTGATAGTATAATTGAGCTTAGATGTTGTTTAATTGATGATTGAGACAAAGAAGAATGAATTTCCCTATGATTTTGTTGATGACCGAATTAGGGCTTAGGGTTTGAGGACATGGTTTTCTAATTAATGATGTTGGAGCTTAGATAATTGAATAATTGATATTGTAGTAGGATAAGTAATGGATTAATGGAATTAATTGGAGAAGAAAAACACCCCTCCCTAATAAAATATTAATACCGAAAATTAAGGAAGGAATTAGGGGTTTTAGGAGCTTTGTTTTAATTGATGATTAAATGATAGATTATGGTTCCTAATGATATAAGTTAATGTTGTGAATTTAATTAGAATTTTCTAAAATTATTATGAAAATGGTAAGAGACAAAGAACTCGAATTAAGTCAAGATTTGTTGATAATAAAAGGTTATGATATGTGTATTAATGATCTACGATAGATGATGATTAATGTTGTAGAAATGAATGAAATCCGATAACTTTGGAAATTTCGTAAGAGACGATCAAGTGAACGTAAGTAATAATGGAAAAGTCGGGTAAGGATTCTAACTAGATAATAATGCTTATTATGGACTAAGGAACAACTTTGTAGTTGACGACATGCCCGTCTGAGTTGTTAAATAATGAGTTGTAGTTATAATCGAGAAATAGAAACGAGAAATGTTAACTTGAGTTTGGTATAGTACTTGTTTAGATTTAAAGCCGATGATTGGAACGTCGTGCTTATAGACGAGAAACGAAAAGGAGTTCTTCACGTACAGGAGTACGTGTTGACTGCCTTAAGGTGATAAATTCGTGGGAAAATAGGTTCGATAACATAGAACGGACCTAGGAAGTCATACGACGAATTCTATTGAACGTTAGGGTTAGCCGCGGCAGTTTTGCGATCCTCCCCGGAAACTGTAATATCTCTTAGCTCGTTTATCGGAATTGAGATCCGTAAATTGGAGAGTAAACTAGACATCCAAGGCACATCCCCTGTTTTGGGATGCTCTGTTCTGGGAAACCTCCAGAACCCCTGTTCTGTGCAGTGAACTTCTAGAACTTAATTTCCTAAGTTGTTTTCTTCGCAACTTAGTTTCTTTCGATCTTTTAAGCCGTAATGAGTTATCGACTATCTTTTCTACTGACCTAAGAGTCGATTAAGGAACCTTTTGAGTTCTAAACGAGATTTGTTCAAGTCTCGTTCCCGGTTAATCAAAAAGAATTAGTAGCGTGCAAATGCCTAAAGAACTAAAAAGACGGAAACTAAAACCTAATTCCAATCTCCGTTCTCTTTAATCTTTTTCGACCGATTTATTAAAATATGAATTATGTAAGATGAAGGAGGAAGTCAGCAGTAAGGAAAGGATGGAAGACGAGAAGACGAAAGTACGAGTAATAAGTTCTGTAAAGTATAAAGGTGGGCTTTCTTATATAACAAATAAAATGTGGGTTTTTCCACAACTCGAAAGTAATTCTCTATCGCTTTGATAAACGTGTTTTCAAAGTGATAATCATGGCATAAACTGTTTAAATATTTTATGTGAGTTCTCTTGTACCTATCTGAGTTAACATTCGTGTTTTCCAGATTTATTAGTTAACCGCTAGGATGTTAACTATCGATCGGCTTTGTGTTAGCTATATGCTTTCCAAAGTATGTGTACTTTGTAACCTGTGGTGTATGTGGTATCCTGTTGAGGGGTAACCAGCCACGGTGAATGAGGAATTGGTCAAGATTTGAATGTAATATACTAGAAAAATGCTTGTACAAGCTAATTTATATAAATGAGTCAGAAAATATTTAGTAGACACGAGCCATTTTCAATAAAACCCTGATTTGCTACGATTATGAAATGCCTGATTATTTATACTTATGAATATATTTTCGGCAACGTGCTCACTAAGTACTTTTGTACTTAGCCCTGCATATGTTTTCTAAATGTGCAGGTTGAAGCGATGGAAGCGGCGAGGCTTGAAATAAGTTGTCTAGGAAGACTTTAGTTAGTATGAATCATATTTCCGCTGCAAAACTCTAAGTACTTTGATTTTATGTACATTACGTAAAACTCTATAGTTTATATCTGTAAACTTGAACTTAGATGCCTTTTTGAGTACCTTCTGTCGAGTAATCCTTCGAGAATTACTCTTCCTTTTGTAAATAAAGTCTTGTTCATAGAATGTATGATGTCTCTTATGTGTGTATGTTTAGTCAGTCCCCTTCTTCCCCACTTCTTTAATCCAATCTCAGTCGCACCCCGGCTTCTGCCGTCCCTCGGGATTTGGGGCTGTGACATATAGTTTGTTGTAACTGGGGATATATTTATTTCGAACTATACTATGATTAGACATAACGATTTTATTAAATGAAACCTATTCTGTTGAATTATTCGATTAATATATCATTAAACTAACTAAAAGCCTCCACATACCACGAATTAACATTATATTTATTCATAATTTACGAAATCATCATCATAAGTTTTTAAACTAAATTAACTAGTGTATATGAAAAAAAAATCATACTGATCGGTATAAAAACAATACAGGGCGTATAATCATGAAACAAATATATGCACGGGCTGTAAATTTTTGGCACGATCTGTATAGAAAACTGACCTCTTCTAGATGTTTTTTTATCCACTTCGCTTGGTTCTGCAGTACTATTTGATTTTTTTCCTTTCGTGCGTGATGTGGAAGCCATAATTTGTTGAAGGATTTGAAGGATTAACACCGAACGACAAAAATGGATACAAGGGAGGGGAAGGAGTACGTGTATGGGAAAGGAAGATTTGTATAGATGTGTATGAGAATGAGTAATCTGTATGATTTTAAAGGGACTCTTTTTTATTTTTTTACCGTTTCAACATTTAGTGCTCGAGAATAAATTCTTTGTCTGTGAGGTGGGTAGTGGTTAAATCGTACGTGAAAAGGTTCAGATTTCATGCAGAAATAGAAAGTGGGGGGTTAGGGTTTATTGAATAAAAAACTGATCAAAGTGGGGGCCTATGAGAGGGATAGTCGGTCAAAGGAAGAGAAAGAGAAGAGAATATCTGTCAAAGTAAACTTTGTGGGCCAAGTTGGTATATGGGATAAGGGATTATCTTAGTGGGTATATGGGTACATGTTATCTTCATAGTGGGTATTTCGAATTTCTACTCTAAGAATAATGTACAATGATTATTAGTGTATGATACACTTGAATAGTCACAAGTAAAAATCTAATATTGACAATATAACAATTGACAAAATTAAATTTTAATAAAATTATACTATTTTTTGACCAATTAATTAAACGGCCAAAATCAAAATTGGTTGTGCAAAAAATATTGCATGTTAAAAAAGACACAGTAATTTTGAGTATTTATATGGATTTTCTAAGAGTGAAGTCTTATTAAAAAGCAATATGGAATAGAAAAATAATTATATTAATAGACTACATGAAAATTTTTATACTATTAAAATAAAATAATAATATACTTTAGAAATTTCCTACCGTAAGCACAAATAAACTATATAATATATTTAATCAATTATTAACTAATAGAATATAAATGAATAAAACTTCAAATATGAGATTTCTTGCCATACCCTTAAAATACGAAAATAAAATAAGATTATTATAAAATAATAAAAATTAAAATTTGAATCCAATAAGGAATATTGTATCTCATAGAATATTACTGAATGAGGAATATTTTGAAAATATTAAATATTATAATGTGATACCCCGAGCTTTTATACCTTTAGAGAGCGTATAATTAACCGAATGAGTTAAAAGATGAGAAATTAGGAGTAAAATTTTTCTTTTCTAAACGAAGAGAAATGAGTAAAACGTTTAAATTGCTTTGTGAGTTTTGTGTGAATTTATCTGTTCTATTTATCTGAGATGATGATGATGTGATATACTAGTTGAGTTGTTTATATGAAGATAAGTATGAGATTAATTTCCAGAAAAATCCCGAAGAGTTTGCTTGATTGAGATAGCATAATATTAATTGCCGAGAAATATATTTATACCGATGAACTTAGAATAGAATTGAATTAGAATCTTCGAACCTAGAAATGCTTTTAAGGTCACTGAGATAGGGTAAGAGCTTACCCGAGAATTGAGAAGAGTAATGAGGAGTTAATCTTTAAAGGATTAATAAACGGATTAATAAGCCGACTAAATTCCTTTGAGATTTAAAAGACTAAATGATCGAATTCGTTAATCTTTTAATTGAGACGTGAAATAGGATTGAGATGAGTTAGTGTCAAAAGTGAGACGAGAAGAGGTTAGACCCGTTTAAAGTATAAAAAGAAATTAATACGAATCGTTTTATCCGGAAAACCTTTACGACCGGGTAATTAACACCCGTAACGACACGACGAAGGCACGTGTCGACACACCTCTCTCCCTCTCACGCCACCTCACTCTTCCTCTCCCATCACTCTTCAATTTTCAAGATTAATGTCATGATTGTGTCTTATGCATGGCATTACCAAAAGTGCATGCAAACTACATCACATCTATCTATCAATCACACTTTAAACAACTTCAACTTCCAATGCTAAACTTTCTTCATTTTGGCTCTTAAGCCCTAAAAGAGATAGATGATTAATTTCATGTTATTCTTTTCATTGAGGATTCAAGAAGACTTCTTTCTTCCCTTCAAGTCCAAGCTTTGAAGCTACAATTTCCATCCATTTCGATTCCAAGAGCCAAGAGAAGGATTTCCATTTAAATTAAAGTATGGTATTCATTTGATTAGTTGTAAATATGTATATCTCTAAGTCCTAAAAGAAAGAACCTATGCATGCATGTTATTTAAATTATGTTTAGGCAAACTTAGGATGTGCATGTGATAATCGAGTGAGAAGAAATCGTTAGGAGAATCGAACATTAGGTTTTAATCGATGAATTAAGAGAAGAAAAAGAAATTAAAACCCTAACAAATTGATGAATGCCGAAAATATTAGGAAAAATAGGAAAAATATAAATTCTTTGAGTTATTGATATTTTGATGCTTGATTTGTTATTTTTATCATGTTGAGAATGAGATTATATGCATGACAAATTGAGAAATAAATTGCATAAAATATGTATGCAATGCCGTGTGTTTTGGAGAAAAGATGGAGAAATTATTTTGTTGATTTTGTTGATGAATTGAGTGATGTTTTGATCAATGAAATGATTGTATGATATGTTAGTATAATCATACATGTTGTTAAGTTAAGAAAATGAAATTGCATGTTGAATTTTTAAAGAAATAAAATGTGATAATATAGAAAAGATTGGATGTTTATGTGTTACAATGTATGTATGATTATTAGTTAAATCATAAGTAAAGATAGGAGTTTTGTAATAAAAAGATTAGAGTTTAAAAGCTTTTAATTTATTAAAGATGAAAAATGCATGAAAGATATGTTAATGAATTTTCTTAAATTAAAATTTAAAGACTTGAATTTTTACTAAACTACAACAAAAAGATATTTTATAACTTAACTAATAAAATGGACTAGTTAATAAAAATGTTTATTAAAATATAAAGAAAACCTATTAAGTAAGAAATGGCTTAAAAGTTAAAGATAAGAGAAGAAGAAATTATTAAAGAAGTAAGGAAGAATTGAGAAAACCGAGTTTAAAAAGAATTAATCGATTAGAAGTAAAAAGGAAGTTTTAATCGAGTAAAGAAAAGATGCTAGACGAGTAAGGTTAGATACTCGTATAAGTCAATCAAGAAAATAATAATGGAATAAGATATTGAGTAATGAGTTGAAAAGAATTAATTAAAAATAATTAATTGAGTACGTTATTTTCAAACCATGCAAATTAAAATCAAACCGAGAAAAATTACAGAGTAAATAATTATAAAAATAATAGTCGAGTTAAGAAATGAGAATCGAATTAGAAATGAATAAGAAATTCTAATTTCATAAGAGTTTAATAAGAATTAAAGAGAAATTATATTAATTGAGTAAAAAATTTAAAATACCTTATAAGATAACGGATGTAGAACAAAAGCATTGTCTATAAAATAAGAAAGATAGAATAAATAGTTGAGCCTTCATAAAAAGAAATACATAATCGAGTTAGGTTTTAAGATCTAAATTAAATGAATGTTAATGTGTCTTGAAGTGTGTTTGATTTATTTGAATTCATTATATGATTGAATAAGTGTTTAAATGCATGATATTAGTTATGATATGAAAGATAATTGAACTATTGTATGCAAAATGATTGAATTATTGATTGTTAAATCGAGAATCAACTAAAGTCTTTGAAAGAAAGCTCGAGTAATAGAATGTAGACGATGACGTTTATTAATTAAAACGAGAAAAGTGTTAAGATGTTAATTAGTAGTATTAACCAAATTCGAGTAGAACTAGAGTTTTAAAGATGAGAACGCGAGATCCTTTAGAAAAGTTAAAGCGAAGAGAGAGACGACTCAAGTAGAAGTCCTTCAGTTAAGTCCAACGCCTTTGTGTCCGTCTTTCATGTATCTTATTTTTTTTTCTCTATCGATGTCGAACTGTGAAGGATCGAGCCGGATGGATCATTAAGCAAGGACAAATAGCCCTAAACCACCTAGCTAAATCTTCGGAAGTCAGGTGGGCTTTTTTTCTGAACCAAAACTATCGATGAGAATTAGTTATGCTATTAAGTATTATGATATGATTTTAAATGTGATTGACTTGCCGTTTTTTTAGTATGTGTTATCATCTGTTTATGTGAAGATGTTATTATCCTGTGAAAGGCAGGAAACCCACGTGTGGTATATGTTGAGGTAACTGTGAGCCTTGCTTCGGTTAGCCGGTCATAGTGCTCGAGAAGGAGGCATACTTCTCGGCAAAATAAGATTGTTTGTGACAGATGATGCATAATGTTATATTATATGATATTTGACTGTGCGGTCTGTTTAAAAGGAAATGTTTTTAACATGCACAAGTAAAACTGTTTTTAAACTGCTTCATACTTGTGATGTTCGGCAAGGCAAGTTCAATTGTTATAGCTTTAGAAGCATCTTTATTCAAATGTTTTGGCTTGTGTTCACTGAGTACGAAGTACTCAGCCCTGCGTGTGTTTCTAAACATGCAAGTTGACTGGATGGCGATGGCATGGATACTTGGCGGTGTGGTTTGGTTCTTTTGGTTGAGTCTAGTTGAATTTCAGACTGGCATTTGTACGTCTTCATACGTGCAGATGTTGGGTATTGATGCAAGTTTCCGCTGCAACCCTTTTTGAAATGATGTCTGTTGATGCTAATACTTTGATTCTCATGTTTTTGATTCCGAGCGTTGTGCTCGATGACTTTGAATATTTGTTAACTTCTTAAACTACTTGAATTGTACTTCCGAGCGATAGGCTCATTGACTTGAAATGTTGTTGAATATGATCCTCTTAACTTGGTATATATGGGTGCATTCTCTTTTGTTGGAATTCTATCCCCGTCAGCATGAAGTACTTACTTAAATTCCTGTTATAAGTGGTTTTGAGATGCTCGGATATTACTTCATTATACTTTGGAAGCCTAATTCGATTGCCTTATCTTTCATTATCGTTTTCCCCGAGCATGTTTCCCCATATTTGAGTTGATTGTTATTTGTTAGGTTTTGTTGTTATTTGTTAGTCGCACCTCGAGAGTCGGGGCGTGACAGGTTGGTATCAGAGCAAGGCTTTTGATTTGCTCTGAAGTCTGTTATTCTTTGAAGAGTTGAGTCTAGATTTAATTCCTAGACTTATTTGAGTTAGTAAACCACACCAAGTTATCCTCCATCTCATCCGGCAACCAGGTATGTCTTATTTTCTAAAAGTTTTTCAAGTTAAATTGGTGTTTGAGTTATTGAAGTATTGAGAATTTCTTTAAGTTATTTATTGAGTTATGAAATTTTGAGATGAAATTGCTAAGATTGATTAACAACTAGATTGCTTTAGAATGTCCTCCTCGTTGCGAGTGCGTGTGAAAAGATCGGAAAGAATAAGGCGTGTGTGCGATTGGTTACGTGATTTGGAATTGCCCAAAAATCCCTCTTTGGAACGCAGAAATGAGTATGTAATAGAATTTGTAATAGGTTGGATTAATTGTTACGTGTGCTTATGCATTTAAAATTCATATAGGATGGACGACAACGATTAGATGCAAGAATACTTGTACGTAAGGAAGATGAGCAACGAGTCGTTAGCAGAATTTTTAGCACGATATCATACGATTTGGGGAAGATTCCAGTATATGGACATAGGACCGTTAGAAGGCATGACGCATCTAATTCAAGCTCTACCGCAAGAATGGAAGGAATGGGCAACTTGTCTTGTCCCTCGTTTTATAGGCTACCGTTATTTCGACCAAACCTTATACGGCGATGTGAATGCTTTTATCTCCGCGATTTCAGCCCGTTTTATGACTTATGGCGCTCCTCCGCCCGAACCATATGATGATGATACTCCAAGTCTGCCAAATGAAACTGTTCATGCTCCTCCATCAATTCCTTCAAGCAAGCCTGTTTCCCTCCAAATCAATTTACCGCCACGAACTATTCTTGAACCTCGGAATCCCCACTTAGATTATTCAATTGTAAGTGGTGTGCTTTAATTCATTCTCTTGACCCTTTTATTTTGTCTAACTTGCCAACATTGCAGCCGAGTGGATGTAATGGAAATTCTTCTTCAAATGAAGACCAGTTTGTTGCTTATATGTGTCGTCAGCAAGTAACTTTTTTAAGTCATCTTAAAGCAGAATCCTCTAGACAAACCCGTTCAGGCGACGACGTTGAGAATAAAAGTGAGCCAATTGATGCAGCGACTGTAGGAAAAGGATATCTCCAGACTCTACCCAGTAATGTCTTTCCTGCTTCTTTTGCTCGTACATTTATCTCTCCAACAAGGCCAGACGACTCCCAAATTGGCATCTCCACTGATGTAGCTCCTTACCGTCACCAAGACGAGAATCCTAATACCCCGCCATGGGTCGAATCCGAGCTAGCTGCGATGAACTATACCTTGGAAGACTGCGAGGAAGCCTTGAGAGAAGCTGAGCGCGAGTGTTTCGCCATCGAGGATGATAACGTCGAAGAGGATGACGTGCAGTTTGAAGGTCAAATGCTCGAGGAAGAAGAGGAAGAAGAAGAGGACCCCGAGGAAGATGAAGAACCCATAGAACATTATGGAGTAGATCCCGAAGCAGAGCAGTACGATGATAATGGGCCAAGCGAAGATGATTCCTGTGTGTAGGAGTGTTTCAAGGAAGTTGTTGAACTTAAGTGCTTTTAGTTCGAGTGTGTTAAAGAGATGAACTCTTTTATGTTTTTTCAATTATGTTGTAATTTGTGGTTAAGACTGGCATAATTTGATTAGGAAGAAGAGAAATTTTCAAGTAATTCCCTATTTGTTATAAGTCCTTAAGAAGGTCGCCGTTGAGCGATTTGAAATTAAGATATTTAGTTCTTTTGATTTTGAAATTTGAATTTCCTGAGTTATCAAATTGAGTATATGAGTATGAAGTGATGATATGTTTTGTGAATATGATTGATTGTTTCGAGAATATATGATGATGATATGAATATTTGACGATTACTAGAACATGAATGAGATGCATGTATATATGAGAAGTTGAAGTAATGAATTATTTGAGAAAGTTCTTAATTGTTTTTAATTATTTAAGTACCGATCGAGAATCGTATTCCTCCCAAAAGAGAAATGTTTACAGAATCAAGAAAGGTTCCTTGTGAACTAAAGATCCAGAGTGGTTAAAGTTTTCCTTGTTAAAATTTTTAGAATGCCGCCAAGACGTAGAAACGTCAGAATTCCAGAAGACAATCCGGAAGGACAGCGTGACCCTACTCCGCCCCCTCCAAACGAAAGACGAGTCGAAGAGCTTTTTCTCCGACAAAATCCCCCAACGTTTGACGGTAAAGGTAGTCCGGCTGATGCCGAAGACTGGATTCGTTCTTTGGAGCGAATTTTCCGTTTCCTCCGTTGTTCCAATCGTGAGCGTTTGGAATGCATGGCGTACCAGTTAAAAGGGACAACCGACTATTGGTGGGAAGCGAAACAGAGGATGTATTCTCCCGAAAAACGTGAAGAGTTATCATGGAATTAATTTAAGGAAGCCTTGTACGAAAAGTTTGTACCAAGAAGTTATCGAAAGCAGAAATCCAACGAATTTACCAGTTTGAAGCAAGGACAAAGATCTGTAGCTGAGTATGACCGATAATTTTGCGAGTTAGCCCGATTTGCGCCCGATATGGTCAATACCGATGAGAAGATGTGTGAATTATTCCGAGCAGGACTGAGGCAAGATATTCGAGTGGTTTGACTTACGCTGAAGCTTTAAACCGAGCTCTGGACATGGAGTTAGCAATGCAACCGGAGAAAGAATCGCAACCCCCAGCGAATCCTCAACCACAAAGCCAGATGATCACGACTACGTCTACTCAACAATCTCAGTTCGGCCAGTATGGGAAGAGAAAAGGAAAATGGAATGGTGGAAACCAACCAAACAAGAAGCAGTGGCAAGGAAAGAGCCAACAGCAGCCCCAGAAGGGAAAGGCACCGCAGATGAACCGAGGCAACCTACCCATCGGACCTTTAGGATTCCCTCCTTGTGCGAAATGCGGAAAAATGCACCAAGGCGTTTGTAAGAGCGGAAGTAATGTTTGCTACACTTGTGGTCAACCTAGTCATTTCTCAAACCAGTGCCCGAGCAAGCAACAAGGGTTTAGGAGCGGAAGACCGAACCAATTCCAGCCGTCGCAGATGAAAGCTATCGAGGCAGCTCCTCTGCAAAAAATTTGTTCCGCGCCAACGCAAGCCGCCGCAACCAAAGCAGCAAACTTTGCAGCAAGAACCGCCGTTTTTTCAAAGAACGTACGCGATTGAGCAGAAGCCGCTGAAGAAGGAGAAAGGAAATCTGGCAGGTATGGGAAAGCTTAATAGCATACCTGTTATTGTTTTGTTCGATACGGGAGCTTCGCATTCGTTTATATCTAGTATTTGCATAGAGAACCTAGAATTAGAAGTAGAAGAATCGAATCAGATGCTTAGTGTCGCAACCCCTTTAGGAAAGTCTGCGTTAGTTTCGCGTGTTTGCTCGAATTTAGAATTTGAAGTCAGAAACTGTAAGTTAGTCGCAAAATCCCTGAATGTGATCCATATGCGTGACGTTGATATAATCCTAGGAATGGATTGGCTAACCGAGAACTTTGCGACGATTCGATGCGATTTAAGGCAGATATCGTTTAAAACCCCTGGAGAAGAGTCAACCATAGATTTCGGAATGGAAAAGAGAGTGAAGAAAAGCGTGCCGATAATTTCAGTCATGAAAGCGCAAAGATTGATGCGGAAGAGAGGTACACAAGCGTACCTAGTCTATCTGAATAAGGACGAGAATCATGAGTTGAGTATTGATGATGTTCCAATCGTGAGAGAATTCAAGGATGTGTTTCCAGAAGTGTTACCAGGCTTACCCCCTGACCGTCAATTGGAGTTTTCAATCGATTTAGAACCCGGATCAGCCCCGATATCCAAGGCACCGTATAGAATGGCCCCAAAGGAACTTCAAGAGTTGAAGATCCAACTGCAAGAATTGTTGGACTTAGGCTATATTCGACCAAGTGTATGCCTTGGGGTGCTCCGATATTGTTTGTGAAGAAGAAAGACGGTAGTTTGAGGATGTGTATAGACTACTGAGAGTTAAACAAGATTACACTGAAGAACAAATATCCTTTGCCAAGGATAGATGATTTGTTTGACCAGCTAAAAGGAGCCGGTGTTTTCTCTAAGATTGACTTAAGGTCTGGATACCACCAACTGAAGATCAAGCAAGAAGATATTCCAAAGACTGCTTTTAGAACGAGATATGGACATTACGAATTCATAGTAATGCCATTTGGATTAACAAATGCCCCGGCAGTGTTTATGGATATGATGAATAGAGTTTTTCACGAATATTTGGATAAGTTCGTGATTGTCTTTATAGATGACATTTTGGTGTATTCAAGAAGTGAAGCTGAGCATGAGGAACATTTACGGATTGTGTTGGAAACGCTTAGAGCAAAAAAGCTGTATGCCAAATTCAGTAAGTGTGAATTTTGGTTAAAGGAAGTAAATTTCTTAGGACATGTTGTTTCGTCCGAAGGAATCAAAGTAGATATGGAGAAGGTGAAGGCTGTGCAAGAATGGAAATCCCCGACGTCAGTGCATGAGATCCGTAGTTTCCTTGGTTTGGCAGGATACTACCGGAGATTCATAGAAGGATTCTCTAAGATCGCGAAGCCGATGACGAACCTGTTGAAGAAAGAGACAAAGTTCGAGTGGACGGAAGATTGCGAAAGGAGTTTTCAAGAACTCAAGACGAGATTGACGACAGCCCCAGTTTTAGCCCTACCCGAGCAAGACAAGGACTACATCGTTTATACCGACGCATCTGCTCAAGGACTAGGATGTGTGCTAATGCAGAATGGAAAAGTGATTGCATATGCTTCCAGGCAACTCAAACCTCATGAGGAGAAGTATCCAACTCATGACGTGGAATTAGCAGCTGTCGTTCATGCTTTGAAAATATGGCGACATTACCTTTACGGAGCGAAGTGTGAAATATTCTCAGATCACAAGAGCCTGAAGTACTTCTTCGAGCAGAAGGAGTTGAACATGAGACAAAGGAGATGGCTCGAATTAGTGAAAGACTACGATTGCAAGATATCTTACCATCCCGGTAAAGCGAACGTAGTAGCTGACGCGTTAAGTAGAAAGAGAAGGAAAGAAAGTTCAGATGAGACCGAGTTAGGATTCATTTTAACCAATGAAGTCGAGCTGATTGAAGAATTTGCGAAGATGAAGATTGAAGTAATCGTACCGCCAGCGTCAATAGATCAAATGATTGCTACCTTGGTAGTAATGCCTGACTTAAGAACCCGTATCGTAGAAGGCCAGAGAAGAGACGAAGAAATGGAAAAATTACGAAGGAAGGTGAGAAGTGGAGAAGTTAAAGATTTTTCAGAGTCGAGCGATAATGCGTTGTTGTACCAAGGAAGAATTTGCGTACCTAATGATGACAAGTTGAAGAATGAAATAATGAGTGAAGCTCAAGAAACCCCGTATACAGCTCATCCCGGCAGCACGAAGATGTACCAAGATCTAAAGAAACAATTTTGGTGGAATGGAATGAAGATGGATGTGGCATTGTTCGTTGAAAGATGTCTAGCTTGCCAGCAAGTGAAGTCCTTACATCAAAGACCGTATGGACCTCTACAACCGTTACCCATCCCATAGTGGAAGTGGGATGGAATCACAATGGATTTTGTGGCGGGATTGCCAAGATCAAGAAAAGGAAATACAGTAGTATGGGTGATAGTGGATAGGTTGACAAAGTCTGCTCATTTCATACCTATTCCACATACCTATGGATCAGCTAAGTTAGCCGAGATCTACATCAAGGAAATTGTGAAGTTGCACGGAGTGCCGAAGACGATTACCTCTGATAGAGATTCGAAGTTCACAGCCCGTTTTTGGGAGAGTTTCCACAAAGAGTTGGGAACTCAGTTGCAATTCAGCACTGCTTACCATCCCCAGACTGATGGTCAATCCGAGCGAACGATTCAAATTCTCGAAGATATGTTGAGAGCCGTCCTTTTAGATAAAGGAGTTGAATGGGAAAAAGTTTTACCTCTTGTTGAGTTCGCATACAACAACAACTATCAGAATACGATAGGAATGGCCCCTTACGAAGCCCTTTATGGAAAGAAGTGTAGATCGCCATTGTATTGGAATGAAGTGGGTGAAAGGAAAGTGTTAGGGCCAGAAGCGATTGAGGAAATGATAGAGTCTGTGCGTCAAATTCGTGAGAAGATTAAAGAAGCTCAGAGTCGACAGAAGTCGTATGCCGATAATCGAAGATCCAAGTTGGAGTTTGAGAAAGGAAATAAAGTATTTTTAAAAGTATCCCCCTCGAGAGGAATATATCGTTTTGGAGTTAAGGGAAAGCTTAGGCCTCGTTTTATAGGACCATACGAGATCCTTGAGAGGATTGGATCCGTATCGTATCGTTTAGCGTTACCGCCTAATTTTGGAAGTTCACATAACGTTTTTCACGTATCGCAACTGAGAAAGTATGTCTTTGATCCGAAGCATGTAATACGCCAAGAAGATGTCGACATGAAACCCGATCTAAGCTACGAAGAGAAACCTGAAGAGATTTTAGATTATAAAGTCCAGCAGCTTAGAACGAAATCGATTTCCTTGGTGAAAGTCAAATGGTGTCATCATGATCTTGAAGAAGCCACTTGGAAACTCGAAGAAAAGATGAAAGCAAAGTATACCGAGTTATTTTCTTAAGGTCAGTAAATTTCGGGATGAATTTTTTTTTTAAGAGGGTGAGAATGTGATACCCCGAGCTTTTATACCTTTAGAGAGCGTATAATTAACCGAGTGAGTTAAAAGATGAGAAATTAGGAGTAAAATTTTTCTTTTCTAAACGAAGAGAAATGAGTAAAACGTTTAAATTGCTTTGTGAGTTTTGTGTGAATTTATCTGTTCTATTTATCTGAGATGATGATGATGTGATATATTTGTTGAGTTGTTTATATGAAGATAAGTATAAGATTAATTTCCAGAAAAATCCCGAAGAGTTTGCTTGATTGAGATAGCATAATATTAATCGTCGAGAAATATATTTATACCGATGAACTTAGAATAGAATTGAATTAGAATCTTCGAACCTAGAATTAATTTTAAGGTCACTGAGATAGGGTAAGAGCTTACCCGAGAATTGAGAAAAGTAATGAGGAGTTAATCTTTAAAAGATTAATAAACGGATTAATAAGCCGACTAAATTCCTTTGAGATTTAAAAGACTAAATGATCGAATTCGTTAATCTTTTAATTGAGACGTGAAATAGGATTGAGATGAGTTAGTGTCAAAAGTGAGACGAGAAGAGGTTAGACCCGTTTAAAGTATAAAAAGAAATTAATATGAATCGTTTTATCCGGAAAACCTTTACGACCGGGTAATTAACACTCGTAACGACACGACGAAGACACGTGTCGACACACCTCTCTCCCTCTCAAGCCACCTCACTCTTCCTCTCCCATCACTCTTCAATTTCCAAGATTAATGTCATGATTGTGTCTTATGCATGGCATTACCAAAAGTGCATGCAAACTACATCACATCTATCTATCAATCACACTTTAAACAACTTCAACTTCCAATGCTAATTGCCATCATACTTTATTCTTTATGTTGGAAGTTCAAATTTCATGCAAGCTATTCAAAAGAGAGAAGACTTCATTCATCACACTCCACCTCTCTCTCTCATTCGAACTCTCTCTCCCAAGCAAGAAAGAAAAACAAGAAAATCCTCTCTACTCTCTCTACTCTCGGCAATCTCTCTCTCACACACATACATTTGATTTTTCTTACATGCAACCATGTATTCAAGCTCCTCATCCATGGAAATGAAGTAGAAAGTATCATCCTCCATTCATTCCATCCATATTTTCAAGAAAAAGGTAATAATCCTCCAAGTTCTTGAAGTTAAATTCAATAATCATCCTACATTTTCTTCATTTTGGCTCTTAAGCCCTAAAAGAGATAGATGATTAATTTCATGTTATTCTTTTCATTGAGGATTCAAGAAGACTTCTTTCTTCCCTTCAAGTCCAAGCTTTGAAGCTACAATTTCCATCCATTTCGATTCCAAGAGCCAAGAGAAGGATTTCCATTTAAATTAAAGTATGGTATTCATTTGATTAGTTGTAAATATGTATATCTCTAAGTCCTAAAAGAAAGAACCTATGCATGCATGTTATTTAAATTATGTTTAGGCAAACTTAGGATGTGCATGTGATAATCGAGTGAGAAGAAATCGTTAGGAGAATCGAACATTAGGTTTTAAAATCGATGAATTAAGAGAAGAAAAAGAAATTAAAACCCTAACAAATTGATGAATGCCGAAAATATTAGGAAAAATAGGAAAAATATAAATTCTTTGAGTTATTGATATTTTGATGCTTGATTTGTTATTTTTATCATGTTGAGAATGAGATTATATGCATGAAAAATTGAGAAATAAATTGCATAAAATATGTATGCAATGCCGTGTGTTTTGGAGAAAGATGGAGAAATTATTTTGTTGATTTTGTTGATAAATTGAGTGATGTTTTGATCAATGAAATGATTGTATGATATGTTAGTATAATCATACATGTTGTTAAGTTAAGAAAATGAAATTGCATGTTGAATTTTTAAAGAAATAAAATGTGATAATATAGAAAAGATTGGATGTTTAAGTGTTACAATGTATGTATGATTATTAGTTAAATCATAAGTAAAGATAGGAGTTTTGTAATAAAAAGATTAGAGTTTAAAAGCTTTTAATTTATTAAAGATGAAAAATGCATGAAAGATATGTTAATGAATTTTCTTGTATTAAAATTTAAAGACTTGAATTTTTACTAAACTACAACAAAAAGATATTTTATAACTTAACTAATAAAATGGACTAGTTAATAAAAATGTTTATTAAAAGATAAAGAAAACCTATTAAGTAAGAAATGGCTTAAAAGTTAAAGATAAGATAAGAAGAAATTATTAAAGAAGTAAGCAAGAATTGAGAAAACCGAGTTTAAAAAGAATTAATCGATAAGAAGTAAAAAGGAAGTTTTAATCGAGTAAAGAAAAGATGCTAGACGAGTAAGGTTAGATACTCGTATAAGTTAATCAAGAAAATAATAATGGAATAAGATATCGAGTAATAAGTTGAAAAGAATTAATTAAAAATAATTAATTGAGTACGTTGTTTTCAAACCATGCGAATTAAAATTAAACCGAGAAAAATTACCGAGTAAATAATTATAAAAATAATAGTCGAGTTAAGAAATGAGAATCGAATTAGAAATGAATAAGAAATTCTAATTTCATAAGAGTTTAATAAGAATTAAAGAGAATTTATATTAATTGAGTAAAAATTTTAAAATACCTTATAAGATAACGGATGTAGAACAAAAGCGTTGTCTATAAAATAAGAAAGATAGAGTAAATAGTTGAGCCTTCATAAAAAGAAATACATAATCGAGTTAGGTTTTAAGATCTAAATTAAATGAATGTTAATGTGTCTTGAAGTGTGTTTGATTTATTTGAATTCATTATATGATTGAATAAGTGTTTAAATGCATGATATTAGTTATGATATGAAAGATAATTGAACTATTGTATGCAAAATGATTGAATTATTGATTGTTAAATCGAGAATCAACTAAAGTCTTTGAAAGAAAGCTCGAGTAATAGAATGTAGACGATGACGTTTATTAATTAAAACGAGAAAAGTGTTAAGATGTTAATTAGTAGTATTAACCAAATTCGAGTAGAACTAGAGTTTTAAAGATGAGAACGCGAGATCCTTTAGAAAAGTTAAAGCGAAGAGAGAGACGACTCAAGTAGAAGTCCTTCAGTTAAGTCCAACGCCTTTGTGTCCGTCTTTCATGTATCTTATTTTTTTTTCTCTATCGATGTCGAACTGTGAAGGATCGAGCCGGACGGATCATTAAGCAAGGACAAATAGCCCTAAGCCACCTAGCTAAATCTTCGGAAGTCAGGTGGGCTTTTCTGAACCAAAACTATCGATGAGAATTAGTTATGCTATTAAGTATTATGATATGATTTTAAATGTGATTGACTTGCCGTTTTTTTAGTATGTGTTATCATCTGTTTATGTGAAGATGTTATTATCCTGTGAAAGGCAGGAAGCCCACGTGTGGTATATGTTGAGGTGACTGTGAGCCTTGCTTCGGTTAGGCCGATCATAGTGCTCGAGAAGGAGGCCTACTTCTCGGCATAGTAAGATTGTTTGTGACAGATGATGCATACTGTTATATTATATGATATTTGACTGCGCAGTCTGTTTAAAAAGAAATGTTTTTAACATGCACAAGTAAAACTATTTTTAAACTGCTTCATACTTGTGATGTTCGGCAAGGCAAGTTCAATTGTTATAGCTTTAGAAGCATCTTTATTCAAATGTTTTGGCTTGTGTTCACTGAGTACGAAGTACTCAGCCCTGCGTGTGTTTCTAAACATGCAAGTTGACTGGATGGCGATGGCATGGATACTTGGCGGTGTGGTTTGGTTCTTTTGGTTGAGTCTAGTTGAATTTCAGACTGGCATTTGTACGTCTTCATACGTGCAGATGTTGGGTATTGATGCAAGTTTCCGCTGCAACCCTTTTTGAAATGATGTCTGTTGATGCTAATACTTTGATTCTCATGTTTTTTATTCCGAGCGTTGTGCTCGATGACTTTGAATATTTGTTAACTTCTTAAACTACTTGAATTGTACTTCCGAGCGATGGGCTCGTTGACTTGAAATGTTGTTGAACATGATCCTCTTAACTTGGTATATATGGGTGCATTCTCTTTTGTTGGAATTCTATCCCCGTCAGCATGAAGTACTTACTTAAATTCCTGTTATAAGTGGTTTTGAGATGCTCGGATATTACTTCACTATACTTTGGAAGCCTAATTCGATTGTCTTATCTTTCATTATCGTTTTCCCCGAGCATGTTTCCCCATATTTGAGTTGATTGTTATTTGTTAGGTTTTGTTGTTATTTGTAAGTCGCACCTCGAGAGTCGGGGGGCGTGACATATAAAATATATAATAATAATAAAAATAAAAATTGATTAAAATGAAGATTTAAAATAAATATGAATACTCAATAGAGAATCCGCCACGTAGGACCTAAATTCAAGGAGAATGCTCGAATCCACCTTAGTTTAAATAATATATAGATAGATATTAATATAATGACCATGAAAAATAGATTATAGTTATATTATATGATATTTTGTAATAATAATATCAGTGAAATTATAATGAGACATCATCAAATATATTGGCCCGTAAAATAGCTAAGGCAAGTTTAGTTTGTTAATTTCGGATACAATGATTTTATTAAAGAGGAACTACAAACAAATAAATAACAAAAGTTACGGGCGGAAAATATTTAGCTACAAATTTCTTACCGCTCACCACGTCAGCATCGGGGGTTTATGTTTATCCCCATCCATCATCACTCCTCTCCTCTCTCAACTGTCGAACAAGGACATTCATCTCTCTCACACACACGACACACACTAATCACTCTCTCTCTCTCTCTCTCTCTCACATCAGTCATCACAACTGCAGAACTCCGAGATGCATGCTTCAATTTCGCCTCTATCAATCTCTAATCCGCCGCATTCCGCTCTACGGCCACATTCGAATTTCCGACAGTGCGATCTTTGGAGAGAGGCGTTCGGATTCCACTCGCTGTCGCATTTCCCGAATCGCGGCGTCGGAGCTGTCCCGGCGAAGAGTCATTTGCGGCGGAGGTCAGTATTCTCGGTTTCGAAGTCAGCCGCCGACAATGGAAGCCGTGCTCCGGCGTCGTTTGATTATGATCTCGTCATTATTGGAGCTGGTGTTGGCGGCCATGGAGCTGCGTTGCATGCTGTGGAGAAAGTAGGAGCTTTTTTTTGAGTTTTAGTCAGTGCTGATTATGGTGGTGTGGCAGATTCGAACTATAACTTGATTGTGCTACGTAAAATTTGGGATTTTGAGCTTAATTATTGACTACTAAAATGCGAAAGTTGGATTTTGGAGACGTTAAGTATGCGTTTTAATTTATTTTGAGTTTATCTTGAGGTTTTGAGCTGGAAATGGAGCTGCATTGTTGAAAAACACATGTCATAACTTAGGCTTTTGATAGATAAGCCTCTAAGTTCTCCTGGTGGAAGTGTTGACTTAAAAGTTCAATTCAATTCATGAATTTTATGGTTTGTCCTCACTTGAATCACGTGAAATGTTTGATTTTTGAACGAATCGAGTTTTTAAATTGTTTATATATATTCATGGTGAATTCTAATATGAAGGCATTTTTCCAGCGATTGAATGATTTGCTGAAAGACTACACAGTATTATTTATTGGGCTACACAGTTCTTTGCAGTTGCTAAGTTAGATGAAGTTAGTAACATTGTGGGGATTTTGATTCAAGGCCAAGCCATTATAGATACATGTCAGTGAAAGTGTCAGTTCATTTCGAATTGATTGCACTGCTCGAAGCTGTGAGCTTTAATTTATGTTAATTTATCAATCATTATTTTTAAGTAACCTAGTAATGCAATTAGTTGGCGATGAATCTAATCTGACTGCTTTAATTGGAATTAAGTATGTTAGTTTTAATCTCTGAACTTTACATTGAACTTCAATTATTTCCTGATGATTCATTTTAGATGCAGTTTATATGATATTAATTTGAATGCATGGAAAAAAAAATTGGGTATAATTTTAATAAATTTGGAATAGCGGAAAAAGAGGCGATGTATGATTGAAAATTAGATCTTCACTTTGGTAGCATCATGAAGTATTGTTTTCAATCTCTCGAGCTTTTGCTCTTCCCAACAATACTATAATGGACTCTTTATCTCTTTGATCTGACAAATAATTCAGTAGATTATATAGATGTTATGCATCAAACCTCAAGACTTCCATGCTTGTTTTCAGGGCCTAAAAACAGCTATTATTGAGGGCGATGTCATGGGTGGAACTTGTGTAAACAGAGGGTGCGTTCCTTCTAAAGCCTTACTCGCTGTAAGTGGTAGGATGCGTGAACTTCGAGATGAGCATCACCTGAAAGCTTTAGGTTTGCAGGTATTTCGTGCTTTCATCTACTTTTTAGATAATGAAAATCACAAACTCGATAAGTTTTTCCAGAGGTTGGTGTGAAGCAACGATATTCCGCTGCAAACATCTGAATTTCTTTGAGGGGAATAATATTTCCAGCTGACTCTGCTCTAGATTATTACATTATGGAAATTACTGCCTTTTGTATGTAGATTGAAATGCGTGCCATACTTCTGTCTGAATTCCCTTTTATCAGTGAGAGTTCAGACCGCCCACCTCATCCCTAAAACAAGGATTAGCATAAAAAGTTATTGCTTGTAATTCAGATTGTATCATTTTAGAACTGAAATCACACTTAGTTCATAAATTTGTCGGGTGTTGTTTTTTCATTGTAATCGCTGCTAGTTTATTCCTCTGACCATACCAATACTTTGAAAGATTTATTACACCTTTTTTGCTACTTGGGACTGCAGATTAACTTGGTCTTTATTTCCTTTTAACCATTAATTATAGGTTGCAGCTGCCAGTTATGACAGACAGGCAGTCGCTGCCCATGCTAATAATCTTGCTTCAAAAATCCGTGGTAATCTGACTAATTCATTGAAGGCACTTGGGGTGGACATTTTAACAGGATTCGGTACCATAGTGGTATGCCTTCAATATGATCTTTAAAACAATTTATAAATACTCACAGCAAACTCTTATCTCGATCTAGATTTGATGAAGGAGCATGTAACTGAGATGAACTACTTATTCAGTACGAATCTTCCATAATGAGTATCAAGTTTGTATATTTCATCCTAGAATTATCTTAAATTATTTCAGGGCCCTCAGAAGGTCAAATATGGAAAAGTTGGTTCATCTGATTATGTGGTTACTGCAAAGGACATAATTATTGCCACAGGGTCGGTTCCCTTTGTTCCTAGAGGAATTGAAGTTGATGGTAGATACTCTCTGCCTTCAATTACTACATTTATATTAAAACTCCCTAATAGATCTATTGTCATAAATATTAGTAGTAATTGATGTAAAAGGAATGCATTTTCTGAGACTTGTATCCGTCTTTCTTACCTGCTGCTCACTGTCTAATTTTTCATTAACTAAAATGCTGTGACCTGCACACAACTATCTCATGCTATGTTGATCCTTAGTGATGTAATTCTTTTTTCTTGTGGATCTAATGGTGCCATAGTTGTGGGGGATGAGAGAAGAGAAATAGATGAGTCAAATAAGAATTCAGATGAAAAATGACTTGAAATGGGATTCATCTGTTTCATTTATTTTATTCTATGTCCGCTGGTTTTGTGAAGCATTATTTGTCTTATAGGAGATCTTTCTATCGTTCCCATGAAAGTAACTTGATGCATCCTCTCTTATCTCAAATATGCAGGGAAAACTGTAATAACCAGTGATCATGCCCTAAAATTGGATTTCGTTCCAGATTGGATCGCCATAGTTGGAAGTGGTTATATAGGGCTTGAGTTTAGTGATGTATATACTGCTCTTGGTAGTGAGGTAATCGCAAGGACCTCTTTTTTGGTTTTGATTCTGTTCTTTAAAATCTGATAGATAGACTTTGACTTTTAGTTTCATAAAATCCACTTTTTTCCTTTTGGTATGAATTTGTAAGAATGAGAGAAACAGAAAATCAACCCTGTTCATATTATTTCAACATCTATACCTTATCTTTTGAGGATTTCTAATTTTAGTTTCCCAGCTGACTTCTCTTAGATTTTTTCTATTGAAAATGTAATTGGATAACTGAAAACCTTCTACCTCATACCCATTGACTAAGAGCCTAAATATGACTTTTTAAACATTTCATCTTCTGACATCATTGTTCTGATCTACTACTGGGAACCATTTCCACGTTAATTCTTTAAATTCTCAGACAGAGTTTTGCCTGTGTAACTTCAAATTGATCTTTTTCAGTAATGTGTTTGATGTCATGATAATCATCTACCCATTATGCCTTGCTGCGACATGATAGCCTACCAGAGATTGGGAGCAATTAATTATGGACTATTATTGTATAGGTTACATTTATTGAAGCTATGGATCAACTTATGCCCGGATTTGATCCTGAGATAGGCAAGTTGGCTCAAAGAGTTTTGATAAATCCACGAAAAATTGATTATCACACTGGAGTATTTGCTACCAAGGTAGAAAATTATTACTTATTTTGCACATATCTTCCTATAAAGCATGCTGACTGTTTTCCGATGTGTTGAAAGATAACTCCTGCGAAAGATGGGAAGCCAGTGACCATTGAGCTTATTGATGCCAAGACAAAAGAACCGAAAGATACGCTGGAGGTAACAAATGTTGCTCTTACTGACCGTCTTTTTGCATTCCTGAAATTAATGATGTACTACCTGTGCCGCCCCCCCCCCCCCCCCCCCCACCCCACCCCACCCAACAGTATTGGAAAAGAAAGTATACAAGTTCTCCAGTGCTCAAATTTATGTTGTAACTAATCTGAGAAAAGATAAATTAAATTTCAGAAGAGAGAAGTACTCGTGATTTCAGAAGTCGGGTATAGGGTGTTCTACTCGGTATCTGTTTCCTCCAATCCACAACATAAATTTTTTGACGTAGCCATGTAACGTGTTTGACTGCAGCTAGAGCATTTCATTTTGAAATCCTGGTGATCTACTTAATATGAGGATACTAGGCTGGGATAAGCTGAGCTAATATAAGATACTTACAAGTTTAACGATTGGCTTTGGCTAAAAGCGACTACAACCATTTCACTGCTATTAGCATTAATTGTTTGTGAGGTGGTAAAATTGTTTTGTTGTAGGTCGATGCAGCATTAATTGCAACTGGAAGGGCTCCATTTACAAAAGGCCTTGGACTGGAGAATGTGAGTACTTGAGTAATAAAACTAATTGAAGTATACGTTTTTTTTAGCATCTTAAACTCTATTTGAGATTGAGGCCATTCATTATCAAGCAAGTAAACGTTCTCGTATCTTACCTGTTATTTCTCATACACTGTAATTGTGATAGATTTAAGGAATTTGAAAAAAAAAAAAATTATTAATTTGCATGGGTGGGCTTCTTCTTCTTCTTCATGACACAACAACTACATGTTTAGTTTTCTGAAACAAGTCCAGCCTTTCTGCACGGTACATGAATTTTCACTTTTATCAGTTTTAATATATGAAAACCGCTCTGTGCTGACATGACTGCAGATTAATGTGGAGACACAACGAGGTTTTGTTCCTGTTGATGAGCGCATGAGAGTGATTGATGCAGATGGAAACCTGGTTCGTTGGTCATGTATTTCTTACTGAAAACTGTTTCCGACAACTTTGGTTGTGCTTGACACAATACTTCTGTCATTAGATCCCACACTTGTATTGCATTGGTGATGCAAATGGTAAATTGATGCTCGCCCATACAGCAAGCGCTCAAGGAATTTCTGGTTGGTGATTATACTTAATTAAATAAGTATGTGGACTTTTGTTGTGATTTAACCTGTTTCTCTAATATATATTATCTTCTTGCAGTTGTTGAACAACTTACTGGAAATGATCACGTGCTTAACCATTTAAGCATTCCGGCAGCCTGTTTCACTCATCCAGAAATCAGTATGGTTGGATTGACCGAGGTAATTTAGCCGCATAGGACTTCAGCTTGATTATCTCTCACTTGTAACTTCTGAGTTCTGACACGAGTGACCTTCTTGCGACAGTAAACTATAATTACATTATTTCATTTCTTACAACCTGTTTAGCATCGCTTAATTCCTCACACAATACGGCTACGTGGTCCTTTGTTCTCCGTGGTAGTATGTGCAGTCACTTCCTTAAACTCGATGTTTGCCCCTATGATTGTTGATGTCTGAGCCCCGGAAGATCTCATTATTGATTTCTTGTATCCTAATATGTTCCTTAATCTTGGTTGTTTTACTTTCCAGCCTCAAGCAAGGGAAAAAGCTGAAAACGAGGGGTTTGAAATAAGTATTGCCAAAACGAGTTTCAAGGCCAACACCAAGGCCTTGGCTGAAAACGAAGGGGAAGGATTGGCAAAGGTCTGTTCTTGGTCTTCTTTTTGCTACATAAACATCTAATGCTATATAAGTTGTGGTAATTAGCATGCAATTGATTGATGGATGTAAGAATATCTGCTTCCTGAAAATCAAGTAAAAACGGACAAGATTCCTTGTCCTTCCTTTGTTTTCTTTCAGTATGACATAGTTTTATGAAGAAAAGACAAGGAAAAAGCGATGAAAGCTCAAAATAGCATCATTTAAAGCAAGGAAACCGTCTTCCTTATTCTTTTCATTACTAACATGACCTACAACTGTCTTGATGCATTCAGTTGTATTTATACGACATCGTCTGCTTGAGTCCTTGACCCTCATCTATCACGAGCATGCATTATAATGTTCAAACGATCAAAATTTTCATGTTTTTTTAATGGACGGGAAAATATTTCTAAGCATTCAGAAAATTTATTGGATTTAAGGCGTTGTCTTTGCAGTTAATATACAGACCTGACAACGGCGAAATTCTTGGGGTTCACATTTTGGGGATGCACGCTGCAGACCTCATACACGAAGCGTCTAATGCTATTGCATTAGGCACCCGAGTTCAGGTATGGGAATACTCATATTAGCTATCTCGACCTTTTCTTTTCCTCTCTACTTCCAGTGGCCCTACATGGAACTATTGAAATATCACATGTATTTGTTCTGATACCTCACAGGACATAAAGTTTGCTGTTCATGCACACCCCACATTATCTGAAGTTCTTGACGAGCTATATAAATTAACAAAGGTATGCTTCTGACTTAATTGAGATCCACTTATTATAGCTGAATACATGCAAATTAACAAAATATTGCATACAACATGCACTAAATTCTTGGTTACTCGACTCCAATGGTACAGATAAACTCCCATAGTACTAAGCCAGTTAGTGAATCAGTTGCTGTATGACCAGTCGTCGCTGTATAGGACCTTCATCCTTGTAAGATATTTTTTAACAAGTCTTGTATAAGACCTCATTCTTGTGAGAGATTTTTGAACGATTATACTGAGCAGGGAGCTTTTAAATCATCCAGTGATTACCAACGTTGCAGAAAGACGAAGGCGTTGATGTTGTGTGTTATTGAACAACTGAGATTGGTTTGCAAGAATCTTCAATTCGATTTTTCACCTATTATTTAGGTATGTCTTCAACTCATTTATCATTAGAATATTCATAATTCATATGGCCGTTTTTTAATTTGGTATAGTATCATCATTTATTTCATAAAAGATTCTTCATTGTTGAATAAGGCAATAACAGTCACTACTCAGACCAAAAGTTGAATAAAACTGTATATTAAAAGATAAAATATAAAGTTGTCCTTATGTAACTCTATCAGCAGTCGGACAGACTTGTAAACACAGAATATAAAGTTACTTATTCTCAAAAATAGAAAGACTTCTTAACACAGAAAACTGAGGCTACTTTCTACCAATAACCCGTTCAGCCCACTCACGAGTCTCGAGCGTGCCTTGTATATATAATTCAGTCAGTTAGTATCCGTCGTCCTGATCAGCATGCACTTGTGGGAAATGATCACTCATTGACATTAAGCCAGGCTTGGCAGTTGTGCAGCATCATTCCTTGATTAGGCATATGAATATTTATATTTATATGATAATAAGACATCAATGGATGGCTCTACCTCGTTCTCCATCATCTCTGTTTGGATGCCACAGCAATTCTCATATAAGAGAGAGGCATAATTATCATCTTGGACTCCCTCAAAAGTGTGTATACCCTGACTGCATGATGCACCATCACTCTTCATCATCATCATCATCATCATCATCATCTCCATCTGATTTCCCATATTGTTTTGTGCTTCATAATATGCCAAATTCTGATCGTGTTGAATGACTTGTGGCATGTAGGGATTCATGATGTCCAAGTATGGATTTCTTGATTCTACCAAATTAGCGTAGGCGTAGCTATTGTGATATGCCTGAATCTGCTGTTGCTCGATTTCCAGCGCCACAACCCGCCTCTTGATCGTTTCCCTCACACCACCAATTTTAGCCCTCAAAAAGCTACTCAACTTTCTCAACTCATCATGTGAGAAACTCTCCAACTCATCGAGCCCCTTAGCATACTTCCTCTCTCTACCCTTCTCTCTCATCTTCTTCATCTCCTCTTCCACTTTCTCTCGCTTCTCCTTTAGGTAATCATGGACTCCATATGTCCTGCACTTCCCACCCTGACTCGACCCCGACTTGTGAAGTTTGGCCATCCTTGCAACCGTGTCCCAGTTTGGTGGCCAAACTTCGGACTCGTCGTTGCAGACGATGATCATGCCGATGTCGACTCCACAGAGAGTGGACAGTTCGTAAGCCGCCTTCTTCAGACCTTTCTTTCTCTTCTCAAAACAAGCCACCCGTGCTCTCTTCTTGCTAATCACTTCCATGGCCAACCTTTTTCGTGCCATGTTCATTCACAGAGAAACAAAGTCAGAAAACAAATATGCAGATGCAGAGATCACCTTAGTATATAATATATATAGAAAGTTTAAGAGAGAGAAAAATCAAGCGATGTTTGAGTTATTAATTTAGAATCTTGAGAGAGAGAGAGAGAGAAAATCAAGCGTATGTTTGAGTAATTAATTTAGAATCTTACCATTCTACTTATTACCATATCATTCGCCCAATTTATGACCGTTGGAGATAGCTTGCGTGTGCCTCCTCAACTTGATTTGCAAGAACCTTTTATTTATTTATTTATTTTTCTCAAAGAGTGTTCTTAATTTTGTTTAGTTACTACATGATGTAAATACACTAATAACTTACATGAATCAAAAAAAATTAAAGAAATATATAGAAAGCCACAAAATATTGATACTGAATTTAATTATATTAAAACCATTTCTCAAAAATAATATTACTACTTAAATTAAATAGGAAAAAAGCCAATTTTATACCTCTACGTTGTTTTGCATATGTACATTATCGAATGGGTACAATATAAAATTAACATACCAAATGATTCAATTTTTGATGGCTTATTCCACATGTCGGAAATCAATTCGACAATCCACTTGAATATTTTGCAGCACTCGGCTGTCAATAAGACTAAAAATAAATTGTAAGGTATTTGCAACTTTTCATATGTTCGGTACAAATGTTACAAAAAAATAAAGAATTATTGTGGGATTCTAGCAGTTTTAAAGATAAAAATATTAATTTTAGTAATAATTTTTAAAAGTTATTAATTATAGTAATTTATGACTTTTTTACCCTTATTAGAATTCTCATTATTTTTCATGCGAATTCCCATTTTTTTCATATGAATTCCCTTTTTTATGTGAAATCGAATTAGATACGAAATCAAATAAATTGTAATGTGATTTCACATTATTTTTCATGTGAATCCCTATTTTTTATGTCAATTCCTATTTTTCTTCATGTGAAACCATTATAATGTGATTTCACATTATTTTTCATGTGAAATCATACAAATTATAATGTGCTTTTACATATTTATTCATGTGATTTCCCACAGATATATTTGGGATCACGACTTTCAGTTTAAAAAATGAAAATTGAAATAGAAGAAGGAAAAAAGAATAAATAAGTCTATAATTACTATTATTTAATAGTTTTAAAAAAAATTGCTATAATTAATATTTTAAATCTTAGAATTGCTATTTCAGCATTTTACCCAAAAATAAATGTAAAAATTGGTATGAGTTGATCGATATAATAATCCCAATCAACTATATGGATATTAATTGGGCACCTTACCAATCAATTATCATCCTTAACCTAAATATCCACGGGCCTAAATTATTTTGGCCTAGCCCGAAGCATAGAGTTGGTACAAGACATAATTTTCTTGGTTTTGTCCCCGGTCAAATTGAACTTTGGGTGGGGGATCAGCTGACCCAAAATCATATTATGGCCAGCCAGCAAAATAATAGAGTGGAATCAGACATGTTTCGACACCTACCTCGTTAGCACATATTGTTTTGTTATTACAACAAGTTCTTAGTTTCGAGAGAGATATTTGCGACTCCGTTTAGTAGGGGTGAGCATAGAGCCGACCGAACCGATAAAACCGACCGAACCGATCGATTTTGGTCGGTTCGGCCCGATTTTTGCAAGCTTCGGTTGTCGGTCCGGTTTTCGAAATGCTGAAATTCGGTTTTCGGTTCACGGTTCGGTTTTGTTGAAATTCATTCGGTCGGGCCCCGAACCGACCGAATATATAATATATTATATATTTTTTTTATAATTTACAAGTTAAAAAATTGAAACCCTATCCTAAACACTACTGTATTTGAGCAGTTTTTTTTTTTAATTGAAGCATGCAGCAGGTTTCTTTTAATTGGAGCATGCAGCAGGTTTTTTTTTTTTTACTTCGGTTCAAATAAACCGACCGAACCGACCGAATATTTTCGGTTCGGTTCAAAGTCGGTTCAAGCACCCTGGTCAGTGCGGTTCGGTTCAAAATTTTCTGGTCGGTTCGGTTCGCGGTTCAACATAATTTGATCGGTTGGTCAGACCGACCGACCGATGCTCACCCCTACCGTTTAGGATTGAATTTTGTCGCGGGATAAAAATCACAAAAGAAAATAAAAGGTTAAAGATTTATATGCATATCTAAAATCTCTTATAATAAATCGAAATTTGACAAAATGTTAGGAATTTTTAATTTTTTATCAATGTTACCTAAAAAATATCATCACAAAATCAATAAATATTATTAAATAAAAAAATTATAAATTATAATAAAAATTGCTAAAATTTGGAATTTTTCACAATTGGTACAAATCGGACGAACGGACATAATTTGTTCCAAATGTTCCAAATCCACTTGCAAACTATAATACCCCAGAGATTCGTACTGACAAAAATCGAGTTTCCGGGAGAAAACTTAACGGACACGAAAACCCTAAATACAGTAGTCGTTCGTCCGATTTCTGAAATTTATTTTTGGAAACGGATTTCACCGTAAATCTTAGAATTCAAATTTAAAGTTATTAGTAATTATGGCTTTGCACGCCTAAATTCATGAATTTGAATTCTAAGATTTACGGTGAAATCCGTTTCCAAAAATAAATTTCAGAAATCGGACGAACGACTACTGTATTTAGGGTTTTCGCGTCCGTTAAGTTTTCTCCCGGAAACTCGGAATCGATTTCCGTCAGACTTTCACATTCACGAAATCGCAATACGAACTCGCCCGAGAAAGTTCATTTTTGTGATTTTCCAGACGAATTTTAGACTGTGACGTCCCGACTTTTTCTCGGATTTTGAAAAACAATTTAGGTTTTCCGAGTACGTTAATTATTTCCAATCTAACCGACGAATTAGATTTCGTCAATTCCGTAACTAACTAGAAAAGTATTTCCCGACTTTTAAAACGGCGTTTAAGAGCCGGAAACGAGAAATTTTGTATAAAATTTCCTCGCCAAACGAAACCTAACGACTCACCATTGTTGTAGGATATTTTGTTGCTTAATTATGACTCACCATGGTGAGTCATCACCCCTCCCTCCTTATCTCCATTACCGCCCCTCACCATCTCCCACTCTCTCTCATTTTCTCTTCATCATCTTCCATTAGAGACACCATCTCAAGCTCTTCCAAGATCCACATCTCTTACATCTACCGATTAATTTCCAATCCGACTTCATATATCGAAAGGTAAGAACTTCATCTCTAGTTTGATCCGAACAAATCTCTTTTCCCCTCTCTTTTATTTTTTTCGAAACTTAGGGAGTGAGATAGCATGTTGTTCTTGATCGATACATGTTCTAGGATGCTTAGAATCGAGTTCTACGGATCAAATCATGAAGGAAAAATCAAGAACCCCAACCCCTATATTTACCGAAATTTTTGTTGTTTTGGGGCTTTCATCTCATGCTCGATTTCTTCGTCGAATTGATGATAGATTAGTGTTCCTCATGTCGTTAATTGATAGTATGAATTGTTTTAGATTTTTCTAAAAATAAAATCCAAAACCTAAGAGACGAACAAGGCTCGATTTAGGTTAGTAAATGTTGAGATATGCTCGATTGTTTAATGGAAATGAATTATACGATGCATGAGGATGAATATATATTAAATTGAGATTTTTCTAAAAATAAAACGAAAAGTGTAAGAGACGAAGATGTAGTGATAAGTCGAGGCTCGATAATGTTTTGATAATATGATTTGCATGTTAGGAATGCTCGCTAGATAATAATCGTTGTCATGAAATTTGAATGAATTCCGTTAACTTTGGAAAATCCGTAAGAGACGAACAAATGTATGTAATTAATGATAGGAAAGTCGAGTAAGATTGATAATTGGATATTAATGATCATTAATGTTCAGGGAACGAAATTGTAGTTGACGTCGTGTTGATCCGAGCTATAAAATATTGAGTTCATGTTATAATCGAGAAGTTAGGACGATAATTGATAACTTGTTGGTTTAGTAATTGTTTAGTTGAAACGACGAGGTTTTAAACGTCATGTCTTTAGACGAGTTTTGAAAGGAGTTCTTCACGTACGAGAGTACGTGTTGACTGCCTTGACGTGACAATTTTGTGAAAATGTAGGTTCAATAACTTAGAACGAACCTAGGAAGTCGTACGTCGATTCTATCGAACATTTAGGGTTAACCGCGGCAGTTTCTGCAACGTTCCACGGAAACTGCAATATCTTTTAGCTCGTTTATCGGAATCGAGATCCGCAAATAGGAGAGTAAACTAGACACCTGAGGCTAATCTTTTGGTACAGGGCACGACCCCTGTTTCGCAATCCCCTGTTCTGGACAGACTCACTGACTTCGTGCAGTGCATGTTCGATTTGTGATTCCTAAGTTGTTTTCTTCTCAACTTAGCTTCTTTCGATCTTTGAGGTCGCTTTGAGTTAACGAATGCCTTCTTTCTACTGACCTCAGTGTCAAGTATAGAGCCTTGAGTGCTAAACGAGATGAGTTCGTATCTTGTATCCGTTTAAGTAAAGAAATTTAGTTAAGCGTGCAAATGCCTAAATCGTCTAAAGAACTAAAACTTAATTTCCTAAGTTGATTCCTTTCCAACTTAGTTCCTTTTGACCTTTTAAGTCGTAATGAGTTATCGACTATCCTCTCTACTGACCTAAGAGTCGAGTAAGGAACCTTTCGAGTTCTAAACGAGATTTGTTCAAGTCTCGTTCCCGGTTAATCAAAAAGAATTAGTAGCGTGCAAATGCCTAAAGAACTAAAAAGACTACGACTAAAACCAATTTCCAATCTCTGTTTCCTTTAATCACTTACGATCGAGTTTAAAGTATGTTTATCTTACGATAAAGGAGGAAGTCAGCAGTGAGGAAAGGACGGAAGACTAGAAGACGAAAGTACGAGTAATAAGTTCTGTAAAGTAAAGGTGGGCTTTTATATATGAAATAAAACGAGCAATGCTCGAAAACCTTTTCTTTATTGCTTTGATAATCGTGTTTTCAAAGTGATAATCATGGCATAAACTGTTTAAATATTTTATGTGAGTTCTCTTGTACCTATCTGAGTTAACCTTCGTGTTTTCCAGATTTATTAGTTATCGATCGGCTCTGAGTTAGCTATTAAGCGCTTTCCAGAGTTAGTGCACTTTGTAACCTGTGGTGTATGTGATACCCTGTTGAGGGGTACCAGCCACGGTGAATGAGAATTGGTCAAGATTTGAACATAACATACTAGAAAAATGCTTGTACAAGCTAATTTATATAAATGAGTCAGAAAATGTTTAGTAGACACTAGCCCTTTCAATAAAACCCCGATGTGCTATGATTATGAGATGCCTGATTATTTATACTTATGAATATGTTTTCGGCAACGTGCCCACTAAGTACTTTTGTACTTAGCCCTGCATATGTTTTCTAAATGTGCAGGTTGAAGCGATGGAAGCGGCGAGGCTTGAAATAAGTTGTCATAGGAAGACCTTAGTTAGTTTTGAAATCACATTTCCGCTGCAAAACTCTAGTACTTTGATGTTCTGTACATTACGTAAAACTCTGTAGTTTATGTCTGTAAACTTAAACTTAGATGCCTTTTGAGTACCTTCTGTCGAGTAATCCTTCGAGAATTACTCTTCCTTTTGTAAATAAAGTCTTGTTCATAGAATGTATGATGTCTCCTATGTATCTTTAGTTCAGTTAGTCCCCTTCTTCCCTGCTTCTTTAATCCAACCCCAGTCGCACCCCGACTTATGCCGTCCCTCGGGATTTGGGGCTGTGACAGAGTGCTCGGGCTGTGACACAAACTGCCCCAATCCATCCGCCAACTAATCCGGCATGCGCACCCCTCATTAAGAGCAATCATGTCCAACATTATAAATATTAACTGAAATTTACAATTATGAAAAATTTAGTGGACTAAATATTGTTTTTTAGGGTTATGGTGCAAATACACCCTTATCGTATTAATAGAAGTGCAAATATACCCTTAAGGAAACGTTCGGGGCTGTCAGCCCCCTAACGTCCCACTAACAAGTGCAGATTGGCCTAAAATTTAACACCTCGCAAACGCCATCCAAAAAAATTCATTTCTTTTTTCTTTTTAATTGCAAGGATTAGTCGCTTCTCAAAAGATTTCTTCTTTCACGACCATTTCCTATTCTCCAGCCCTCCTCTTTGAGTTATATGCTCGACGACATCAAATCATCACTCAAATCATTATTGAAATGTTCATTTGTAGATATATCTACAATTCATCAAAATCAGCAAAAACAAACAAACAAAAAAAGAACTTACAGCATAAAATTCTAATGAAATGACCATAATAGAACTCTTTTTTGCTTCAGCCTTTACTTCTATTTTTCTAATTTAATCCACTAAACAAGGAAGAAAAATATACATACCAATCAAGAAATCTTAGTTCAAACTATCAAATTTTGGAAATCAATCAAGATAAATTCTCCCCAAATAAAAAAAAAAAAATCATTTTCTTGGAATGGGTAATCATAGTTCACTTTAAGAAGAAGGAAAGCACGCAAGGAGAAGGATCTAAGGTCCATCCAATCCAAACTTTAGATAATTGACAAAATAGATCTTCAGATTATGGTGCTTCTGCTTCCACTTCCACGAGAGTTGCTCAATGTGCTCATGGCCAAGAAGAGGAGGGGGAGAGAGAAATTAGTCCTTGCTATAGAAGTGTAAAACAAATACTATAAAAAATCGACTTTTTCGAATGGCGTTAGCAAGCCAGTTAATGTTTGGGCCAATCTGCACTTGTTAGTGGAACGTTAGGGGGCTGGCAGCCCCGAACGTTTTTTTAAGGGTATATTCGCACTTTCCTTGATACAATAAGGGTGTAGTTGCATTATAACCCTATTTTTTAACTATTTAAAAAAAAAAAGAGTAGATGGCGATATTCTCATAAAATAAAAGAGAGGATAGTGATAGTAGCACCAAACATATTGTGTTTTTAAATTATGGCACCCCATATAATCTATCTAATAATAAAAAGAGAGTTGTAGCTATTAACAAGTTTACCCTTTTCCCTCCAAATCCAATTTAATGGATAATAGGTATTGACCTTTAAGTCATTTTATGAATGATGAATAATGTATGTTGGTTAATACATCTCATTGCTATGAATAATATGTATTTTGGTTAATACATCTTATTGCTATGCATTTTGACTTATCTAATTGAATTTGAGATTATGTAATTGAATTTTTCTATTTTTATATTATTATATATAATAAATATTCTAATTTAACACAACTCTATAATAAAGACACATACAATTTAAAAAGGAAAAAAACAAGATGGCAAAATTAGTACCAAACTGATTTTATTATTTTCATTATTTAAATTCTTAAATATTGTTAGTAAAAAAGTATTATAAAGACAACTAAAAATATATATTTTGAGATGTTTAAAAGTTAATATATATATATATATATGACCTCTCAGTAGGATTCGAACCCAGACGAAGTTCTGACCATCTATTAGAGAAAAAAGAACGAACCGATCTTGTAGGATTCTTAAGAAATTCTTGGATTTCTTCCAACTGCAGATGATTAATTAGCTTCAAGGCAGCATTAGCGAGTGTAAGACCCGCCTCACTTTTGAATTTCATTTCTTTGGACTTGGAAAGAATTTGTCGATATTTCCGATTCAATCTTCTTGTTGCCTCCCTTTCCCTTGCCCTAGCCCTTACCAGAGCCAGGGACCATAACAAAATCATAGAGCAAACCCATCAGCATATATATATATATGTATGTATATGCTAAATGGTTTAAGTTATTATGATGGTTGTTCATCTTTAAGTCTAATATTATTTTGAAATGGGTTATAATTAAAAATACATTTTCAAAGTATAAAAAGTAGTTGTTTAAAGATGTTTAGAAGGTATGTGTTATGCTAATTAAAAAAAAAAAATTCTTAAATTATTAATGTAATTAACTGTTTATATGTAATTAGTGTAATTATAGTTATGTGCGTATATCTTTTATATAATATATTTTATTTATTTTATTTGATAATATTAAGGATAAAATTATCACTTTTTTTTTGGGTTACACACGCCAAAAAACTAACTCGACTATTCTCACACTACCATAAAAACTATCAATGATATCCATTTTAATACTCATGAGCTATTGATTTTGTATAAAAAAGATGGGCTCATTTTTTTCATACAAAATCAATACTTGATAATTAAAATAAGTATTATTTATAGTTATGATTATTTTTTAGATTTCTTGATGAGAAGGTTAACATAATAGTGTATGATATTTTTATACTGTATTGTTAGTTGTCTTAATTTAATTTTTTTTTTATTGTTGTGTATTGTAAACTGAAAAATAAGTAAATAAATGTTAAATATTTTTATATTCTAAATGAAGACATATACAAAATATTGATTATTGAAAATATTATGTACAATTAAATACTCCTTCCGTTCCGCTTATTATGTCTACATTTTCTTAAATGGACGTACACTCATTTTGTTTATATCCAAATAAGGAAAGAATTAACCCTTCAAAACACATTAAAAGTGGTAGAACCTATCCACTTTCTATCTTTTTACATTTGTTTTTAATCTTCGTACCCAATACTACACAGACATAATAAGTGGAATGGAGGGAGTATATCATAGTATAAATTAATAAAATATGTCATATATATATATATATATATTTAGGGTAATAAAATATATCATATTTAATAATGTTATTTGGATTGAATATTTTGTTTTCAAAAAAATATGGATGTAATGCATAAAGTTTTGTGCTATACCATAATTAATACTTCCTTCGTCCTGCAATAAGTGGTTACATTCCTATCGGCATGGATATTGTGTAGAAGCATGCTTAAAGAGTAAAAGATGCTTAAAGAGTAAAAGATATAAAGTGGTGGAGACCGCAACTTTTGTGTTACTTATCCTTATAAGGAGAGGGGTCACGTATCCCGAAACAACCCAATAAGGAAATGTGGTCAATTATTCTGGGACGAGGAGAGTATATTAGATGATTAATGCATTTCATATGTGGCAAATTGAATATATCAATATTGAAAGGTTTTAGTGAATATATCAAGAGTTGCATAATTGAAAGGTTTTAAGATATTAGTGTCCGGTCTTGAGTTGCCTTTAAAAAATACTGTTTAAAAGAAGTTTTACATAATGTCTGAAATGTAATATGTTGTACTCCCTCCGTCCACGAAATGGTTGCCACATTGTGAACAACACGAGTTTTAAGAAAATAGTAGGTAATAGTGCGTATTGTTGTGAGTGGAGTAAGGATCCTACAATAAATGTGAGTGAATGTATTATGTGAGTCCTGCTACTATAAATGGAAGTGACAACCATTTCGTGAACGGACTTAAATGACAAAAGTGACAACCATTTTGTGAACAGAGGGAGTAGTATTTGTTATTGTTATTTTTTAAATGTCCTTATTTATTTTTATACTGAAAAACTAATATATAATTATTCTCCTTTGTTGCCTAAATTTTTATAATTAATACATTTATTCATTATTTAGGTGATTTGATAATTTAATATTTTCAAAATTTTAAATTGCATTTTACCGTGCAACGCACGGGTGCAATACTAGTTCATTTAAAATATGACACTGTTAGACTTTTATACCCTTCTTCTTTATTAGGAATTACATCCAAGGCTAGTAACAACAAATTACATCGAAGGCTAGTAACAAACCTTTTTTTTTTTTTAGAAAATAAACATGCAATTTATACGATTTTATATTGGAACATGTATGCGATTTTGGATTATTTACCCTTCTAATGAATATCTCTATTATATATTTTGCTAATTTAAATCTATTTTTTTAATTTTTAAATAATCAATGCAATACTATCAGTCCCATCATACTTCCGTATAAAATAAATTCTACGTATGTCGACTTCATACCTTTTTGACCGTAATGTTGTCGGATTATATCTGCCGGAAGTTTTAGGGACCTCGTCCAACCACATGATCGCAACCGATGGTTTCCAGCCACAAACCTCTTCAACAACACTCAGCACAATCTTCGCTCGTTTCCTACCCGAGGCGTAGTGTATTCCATCGATACACAAAGAATTATAAACACTAGAAGGGATTAGCAAAAGCCTAGTTTTTATTTAGGAATTATATAATATTTATTATAACATAAGTATATCTTTTTTAGGGAGGAGACAAACTTGTTTAGCTACCTATGGTAGCAACTTCTGGATACATAAACTAAAAGGCAAGAAAAGAAAAGAAGAAATTTATGCTAATTTTATTTTGGATGAAACAAAGAGGATTTTGGTTGTGTAGGTTTCTGATGATCCCTCTGCTTTCATCTACCTGGGTTTATATAGAGGTCTGGAGTGACCTCCTACTCTCCATTATTGCCTTGAATTCGTCATGCTTGACTCCTTTTTTTTCTTCACATAAAGCGGGTCCTGCCATTATCGCTTGAGGACAACCGACCTCTCATGGAGTGGTCCACCCTATCTTCCATTATAATGTGATGACAACTGACTTTTGTGAAGATGCTCTTCCTATGGATCACTGCTTTTCTGGTAGTGGTCCTCCCGTAGCTTTACCCACTTGTATTTTAGTGGGTAATTCCTATTCCTCCACGCACCGATGTCGTTTTTCTTTTGGTAAGTGGTCTTCCAGCTTAGAGTCACATGACTCTTTCACCTCGAGTCAGAAATCATCCTTTTTTTTGGGGCCCTTGGTGTTCTTGATTTTGGTAGAGTCTTGTGCTCGGCGTATTCGTCGGATCGAGCCTTTCCTTTTTCCTTTTTGAGGAGGAAGCCCTTTCCGAACTCTGGCTCTTTCTGGTTTGGACTTTGGACACTCCGAGCAGACGTGCTCAGACCAATGCCCGAAATGAGCCATGTTGTAATACCTGCGATGAGTCTCCTTGCTCTCCGCAATCCTGTTTTCCTAAAGCAAAGTCCTCTTTCTTTCGAAAGCCTCCTTTGCAAACTTGGTTGATTTTCCTGTTATGGTGTTTAACAGGAATGATCCATTCACTGAATTCTGAAAGAACTTGAATGGAAACTTGACTTTGTCCATCTCTGTGAGGCAAACCCATAGACTCCATGCTCTTCTAGTAGAGATGAGATCCTCCGGCATTGTAGAGACTAGTGTAGTCCCCTCCTCCATTGGTACCTTGATTCTTCCTAAGGCATCGGTATCAGGTCTCCTGAGCCTTATGTAGTGGAAGGCTTCATGGTTTCCTTTTCCTGCTGGTTCTAGAGCCGCACTGATAAAGTATAACTCCAGTATGTCTCCAAGGCTAAGTAGTGGATTGTTAGCCCAGGAATCATACACTTCTTCTTGGATCTATTTTGGTAGAACCTCAATTTCTGTCAATGATAGTGATGTAGTATAAACTGAGGCTAATGCCCCAAAATCATACCACCTTCTGATTACGTGTGAATCGGCGCCTGGCATCGTCCACACGCGAGGATATATATTTCCCTGAAACATCAATCCTTATTTTTTTCTGGATTGATATTTCTCCTGGTAACAAATTTCTCCCAGTTGTCTTGGTAAACCTGCCATGCATAAAAAACTTCAATTTTGTCAGTATTAATCTTAGAGGTGGCAGTCATTGGCTTAAGATTAATCTCTCCCTCTTTTACTCAAGAGGTGCTGGATTGACATGAAACTCCAAGATGTGACCCCTGAAGCTCATCTTTTCCTTGGGCCAATGGTTCTGAAGAAACCACCAACTTAGGACTTGGGCAAAGGGTATTGGAATCTTCTGCTACGGGTATAGAGCCATGTGCTCGAAATTCTCCTATTGCCAAAGGTTCTTTGGCAGCCCGGAGGATGGCCGGTTGCATTGCTGTCCAGAGTTGATTCTGAGTCAACAAGCATGCTCGTATTCTCTCACTGACCTTTTCCTCATCAAGAGTTTGCAATCTTCTTGCTTGTTTAGCATGAAGAACGCACTCGTCCTCCCCAAATAGCATTTCCAGATTTTCTCTGAAATGCCTTTGGGCCATCAAGATGGATCTTACTTCAGCTGGCTCCATCTCTCGTATAAAAATCTGCAAGAACATTTTCATGAAATTTTATAATGACAATATCAAAAATATAATATTGACATTCTGCCTGCCATCTAATTAATCTAGCCTTTGCAGGCTTAGATTCCATCTTGTTCAAGAAAGCTTTAACCTGCGTGTTATCAACTATCAAAGTAAATTTCTTTGCTAATAAAAATAAAGGCCATTTTATAAACGCCTTCCCCACTGCAAAGAAATCCTTCTCGTTGATGTGCCACCGTACAACATCGTTTATTGAGAATATCATTAATTCCTTTATAATTAATGACAAGCCTAGGTTTACCTCGTTTGATCTCACCATGATTCCTTACCAGAAATTCAGGACTGCTGTAAGGCGAGTTTCTTGGTTCGATCAATCCCAAATCAAGGTGTTTCTAGATTATTTCTTTCATATCCTGTTGATCTTTAAGATTCATCAGGATTGACCTGTATCTGAAAAACTCATACTCCTTGCCTGGTTTCACCTTCAAGGTTGCTTTGAGTTTATTATTGTCCCACCATGCAAAAGGATTCTCATTGTAACTCCTTTTGATCTTCCTTTTGAGACAATTGTGTTTATTCCCTAATATCTTGATTGGATATTAAGGATACTTTAAGGATCTGGATCTCTTCAACCTTGAGATCCTCTTCTCTGATTCAGCTTAAGACTGCCTTCGCACGCTTGGGATCACTTTGGGTATGGAAGTTTTCCTTCATCACCACGCTGGCTGCGAAATGTCAGTGGCATTTGTTGGTTAAATGCCCTTCGCATCCTCTGGACAATGATCTTATGATCACAATTTGTTGTGAACATCAATCGTCGATTTTCATTATCCTAAGTATATCTCTTGAACATCTGTAGGAAGTTGTTTCCTAACAGAATGTCTGTGCTTGTATCATGGAAATAGATTGGTGGAGTTTTCACCTTATATCATGGCGTATCTCCGAATCTTCCAATCAAGATTTTCGTTTCTTTTACTACTTTTGATAAAAGTAAAATCTTTTTTGAGAAATCTCTTCCTACAATACGGGGTAGATCGTCTTCTACTTCTTTTGGAAAGATTCCCTATTTTGCCCGTGCAGATTCCTGCTCCTGAATCAATATAAGCAACAAAATATTCTGCTTTATAATTCTCATATAACATCTGACGAGCCCATATTTTGTGCTCTTGTCATGTGTGTTTTAGGTCTAGATCGAGTCTGTTTTAGTGTCTGTTTTGTGTCTGGGAGGACACTTGAGTTGGCAGGGCAAGGAAAGACAGGTATTGGGCAAGTCTGGAGTTAAAACATGCAAAAAGATAAGGAACTGGAGATACGGGGCAATGACCATAGTAGCCGTGCTCGTGGCTCAAGCTACCAAGGGCATAAGTCCAAATCAAGATGAAGAGCTGCTCCACTTTCAGTGGTATGGTCAATCTAGACGTTTTCATGTTTCATTCCAGAAGGCAAGATGCAGACTACCATGGGCAAGAGATGGCAGAAAGATTGAGGAAGGCAGAGTGCAGAGCTTGGGCAACGGTGCTGGCGTTTGCAGATTGTAGCTGATAGAGTCCTACAAGGAAACAAATTCCTTGCGATACAAGATTACGATCAGAGTTTCCTTCTACAGCTACAATACTATCTTAGCGATAAGGAAGGAGATCTTTCCAACCTTATCCGTCGAGCTTTACATGGAAGCAGCCGGCCCGTTTTCTAGAAGGCCCGTTTGTGGGTTCACCCTAGTCTTTGTACTCTATATATACATGCATGCATGCGAGGCGCAGATACACTTTTTACCGCATTCTACTTTCGAAACACTTTTACTTTCTGCAGTTTATGTTCTTAGATACAATTTACGTTTATGCTTAAGTCCCAATAGGGCGAACACCTTTTGATTATAGTTATCAATTCAAGTATGTTTTTCTATATCTCTTTTGCTTTCATTATTTACTTTATGTCTAGCTAAGCCTTTAAATCCAGGTTTAGGATAGATGATGTGATGTATAACTCGTAAATCTCGTGAGGTCTAAGTGTTCTTGATAGTTGCATAAGTGTGTTCCCGACGCATTGGGCAACGATTCCAAAGAAGTTCGGTGGTCACAGGTAACTCGGAAGGCCAACGAGCCCTGGGCACATACGGATTCCTACATCGCATGAGGGTTATCAAGTGCACGTCGTAATTGCCTTACGTTCCTTGAGAGCGGCAAGAGCGGTTTGTAGTCTTGGCCTAGACCTGCAAAGATGTGTCAATGCTGGAGAAAGCCGGAAGAGAGGTCCTCGTATCTCACCCGTTGCCGGAGTGGGCCCATCTAGAACCAAATGCTGCTTGACCAACATGCGCCTTATAAAGGTGGAATGCCTGGGGACTTTTGGGCAAGCAAGAGGATTGGCTAGGGTATGCCTGTCAAGACCTAAACGTAAGGATGGAGCTGGGCGGACTATGTAGCGTACATGGCGACGTGACAGTGGGGACCCTGCATAGTTTTAGCCTATAACCACTGACATACATGTGCAACAAATATCTTTGAACCGATGATCGAGATGAAGTTATACTCATTGATTCGAAACCTAAATCTGGATTGTTTTTATTACTGATCTTTTTGCTTGTCAAGTTACAGTTATTTACTTTCAGCAGTTTGCCAAAGGTGATAGTGACAGTTGCCCAAGGCCATAGTAGATAGATACTCAACACAACCTTTTTGTGACCCAACCAGAGATTATCGCGAGCAACTCCCTGTGGGATCGACCCTGTACTTGCCAACTAGCTGTTCCTAGGGATAGGCATAGGAGTGAAATACAAATTGTATTTTGTCGCAGCTTAAACGACGACTGCATCAACATCCCAATAGAGATGTAGATGGAGAATGGACTCATCATTCGATTAATAATGTTATATTATTAACCGTAATTTTCATTCCTTTTTCTTTGCTTTTCTAGGGCTTCTATTTCTCGAGGAAATCAAGTCCCAGTACTAGGGTATTTGGTTCTCTTCTAGCTCTTCCTTTGATCTCCAACACGATCCCCCTAATTTCAAGGGTTCCTCTGTAGTGGTTGATCTGTGGTTGCTGCAGATAGTATAAGACATTACAAGGAAAGTTGGTTTTCCACCTTGTAGTGTCGAATCTAACTGTAACTCCTCTCCATCCTTCAGAGCATTGAAGATTTACTGCCATATTTATGCTCCGAGATGTCTGAGGATAAGAATCTTGGACTAGATTTCTTCCAAATGGTTGTGACATAATTCGGTCACCTTGGAAAGATAATCTTCCTGCATTTAGTCTGAGACTTTAGCCGTGTCTCATAACTTCCTTATCTCTTATTTGAATGTCAATCTCTCTTAATCGAGGGATCTCCATTCTATCGGGACAAACCGCCGTCTTCACCTTCTTGAATATATCTGGTATCTCGATGAATTGCTTTCCAAAAATAACTCAGTATGATATGAGTTGGAAAGTGCATATGACACCTGATATGTAATAGAGTAATGTTTATTTCCATCCTCCAATAGATCCTTATGCTTGAAATCTTGATACAGAGTCAGGGTCTTGCTGAAACTGGAGTCATTAAGATTATATGCAATCTTTGGATATATAATCCCCACAACCTGCCCAACACAAAGATTCCCTGCAATTGTTCTCATAACGGAATCTTTTAGACTTCTACTCGTCTATCACATATTGCCATATCGATGGGTGCATCTACTTCTAGAAATAGAGTAGATTTGAGCACCAACTGGATTGCTCCGATCTTAATCCAGTTCATCTTCTCGGTAATTTCTGGCTTCATTTTAGCCAGATCTGTTCTAATGTCATCGGCTGAATCAACTGCATATCCACTTGATTTTCAGTCAGCTCGATTGGAAGGGACATTTCTTGTCTAGTAATGTCGTAGACGGTGTGCTGTTTCCTACTTCTTAGACTGAAGTTCCTTAGAATTTGGTCTAAAGCTCCTGTTGTAAAGCCTTGATACTTTTGTATATTTAGGCTTCTCTTCATAATTTTATCCATCATTTCTGGCGAGATAAGTGTATGGCTTGAAAAGCCGGTTCTATCTTCGCTCTCTTGATGAATAACCTCGGCGTCGGTCGGATTCAGAATGTGAAGATCCATCCGACCAATTAGAATCTTCTTCACTGAAAATTTCTTCTTACTCATATATACTCTCGTCTGGGAGTATATCTTCGAACTGATGTACTTGTATCAGTTCTTGAAACTAGATGACATCCTTGTCACAACCCGTTTTCAGGATGTATGAAAACAACGAACATCCATTGGGCAGTGAGGTGAAACCACGAATATGAAACATAACTCAACTAGGGAATATGCTCGGGAACAAGGGAATATAGATTGAAAGCGATAACAAATAGAACATGCTTTCAAATCTAATCTCAAACAACGAGCATAAGTAAATTATTTAAGTGTCGAAAAGCAATTGAAGTAATATAATCCAAGTCAAGTAGAATAAAAATAAAGTACGGGAATAGTTTCGAGCATTAAGCTCATTGTATCGACACAACGTCAAGTATTACAATTCAAATAAATAAACAAGTTTATTTATCATACAGCGGAATAACGTCTCAACTCCCACAACTACATATATGAAGATATGCAATTACAAGTTTAAAACCAATAGAAGACTCGACTCCAAACACTACACACCGCCGAGCATCTTCCGCCACCATCATCCATGCTAACCTGCACGTTTAGAAAATACATGCAGGGCTGAGTACTTCGTACTCAGTGAACACATGCCAAAATAATTTAAACTTTGCTCGATAGAGCTATATAATTGAACTTGTCTTGCCACTGCATCACAAGTGTTATTATAGTTTAAAACGTTTAACTTGTGTATGCAAAAATCATTTTCTTTTCTTAAACGACTGCGCAGTCAACATATATAATTTGAATAGCAGGTATGAATCAATCTACTACATAGTTTCTCGTGTGTTGAGAAGTAGGCCTCCTTCTCAAACACTGTGACCGGCCTAACCGAAGCAAGGCTCACAATCATGTTAGACAATTAATAACAACACGTGTGTTTCTTTCTCACACATGATAATAATAATAATAATAACTCAAGTAGATGATTAAACATACCAAAACTCAGATAAAATGACAAGTTAATTAATTTCAAAACTCACATAATATGATAATAATAGTCACATTCATCACTTTGTTTTCGGTTAAAAAGTCCACCTGACTGCAAAAGGGGTTTGTCTGGTTAGCTGTTTTCCTTCTTCGCTCTCACTTCTCGGTTCCACTCGTTCTTCAAAAGTAATATCTTATAAGGGCGATACTACTTACTCGAAAAATATAACGAACTTTAACGCTCGGCTGAAGGACTTCTACTAGACTCGAGTTTCTTATCTTATCTCGACTTATCTAACTCGATCTTTCTCGGTTTCTCGGGTTTACCCAATTACTAAACCAACTAATTCTCAGACTCAGATACTTGACTCAAAAGTATCTAACTATTTTATTAATTAAATAATCCACAAATAACATAAAACACTATTCACATCACACGTCTTGTTTTTCTCGATTTCTCGAGTTAAACGAACTCAGAAAATTACGAGATTAATTCTCGGGTTCTAATATCACAAATTATTTACAAACAAACTTTCAGATTAAGAATCGAACATTCACAAACAGGTAAACGATCGACTTCGATAAATAGACAGAAAAAGAAAAATGTTCCAAATATAATTAAATATTCTAGAAAAATTATAGAAAATTATATTAATTTATTTAATCATAAAATGTAAACTCGATTACTCGTTCAAGACTCGATTATGAGATCCGATTTCAAAATCTGAACGGTTAAATATTGTACGAAAGGATTTCTCCTTACTCGTCCGGAATGAGGTTGTTGTTCCAGCTTCTCCATCCAAGTCTGGAATCCGAGAGGATAGTTTTAATTTCCTTCTGCATTTTGGATATCTTATACAGATCTCGTGGTACTCCATGCAGGCCATTGCCATAATGTTGTACTGTATTTTGTAATTCCCTTAATCATCTAATATTTTAGAGGTACCTGGGATAATATCTCGGAAATCGGGAACATTAAATCCCTTGTCCTTCGGATATCTTTGATCCATCAATTATGATAATTTTAATTGTCTTCGATCATCTTTTGTGTTAATGCTTCTTCGAGGAAAGCATTAACTACGAGGCGTCGTTGACGCTTCTCCTTCATTTGATAATTCCGAATAATATTTTCGGAATCTCCTTCTACAGTGCTTCGGTTGAAACATTCTTCCCAGTAGGCTAAATACCTCTGTTGGTCCTATTTTTCCATCTCGAAATAGTCGAGATAGAACTTGTAACACTCGCATCTCGAACATTCGTTCGCATCCATATTTTTCTTGATGTCTCCTCCGTTAGGAAATAATCCTTACGTTTAATAATAAATAGAATATAATTCCTAAATAAACCTACGGCTCTAATACCATTTTAAAAGTGTGGATCTCGTAGCAAAATGGATAATATAGAAATTCTTAAAATAGAAGGGCAAATTAAATTATTTTTAAGCATACCATATTTTTGGTATAAATTACATATTTTTTTGGTTAACTAATTATATTTTTCCTATTTTATACAAATATTTCTATTAGAAAAGTGGATGTAGGGGCAAAATTGTCAAAAATTGATACTTTTTCCGTTCATGAATCAAATCGCTACTTACCCACCTTTTTTTATGAATCAAATATCTACTTATCTTTTTATACAATTATATCATCATATTTTCCTTTTATTTACTAATATAGTCCCACCTCACAATAACTTTTTTCCTACTTTTTTGTCATCACTATAACTTTATTCTCACTTCCGTCAATACCACCTCTATTTTTGTAAATATCACTATTTTTTTGTCATTATCATACTACCCCTACATTCTAAGTTTTAATCCACTCAAAATAACTTTAACATCTTTCTTATTTTTCGTATGGAACCAAACGAGGATTTAATTCATGAACACATGGAATATATTTTAAAGGGGGTGCTAGAATATATTTTAGACACTAGAAACACCAAATTTCTCTAAACTAAATCTGACATATAAATAAAATCGCAAAATCTCAAATCATTTATGAATTACTTACTCCTATGATGATGATACATACGCAGCAGCAACGAAGAAACTAAGAGAGAACACTCTTCTATTCTATGCTTGTTTTTCTCATGCATTGTGCTCCAATTCATATGATCAATATCTCTATAATCTCAGCGCTGAGAGGCCGCCTCAGATCGAAGCAAAGCAGTTCACTCTTCCATTCTATCGCCCCCGAAATTGATCCGTCAATCTCTCTCCTCAAACTCTTGGAACTCTCAATCGAAACCAAATCGCAGAAACTAACCACTCAATCTCACGCCAGAGCTCAGCGCTTGGGCCTCACGCAGCATTCTCTCATCGCGCAGAAGCTCATCTTCTCCTACTGTCAATTTAGACGCCCATTTGAGGGGCAGTCGGTTTTCGACTCGCTCTTGCTCAAGAACACGCATGTCTGCAACACTCTGCTTAGTGGATATGGGAAAAATCAGATGTTTCGAGAAAGTTTGGATCTTTTCAGGAAAATGTGCGGCCATTCTTATTTTGGCGGGGTGGATGACTTTACCTTTTCTGTGATGTTTAAGATTGTGGGGGATTTTAAAGAGGTTTTGGTTGGGAAAATGGTTCATGGGAGGAGCTTGAAGAATGGGTTGGTGTTGGATACTGTGGCTGGGAACTCTTTGATGTCTATGTATGCAAGATGTGGATGTTTTGATGATACCTTGAAGGTGTTCGACGAAATGCCGCTGAGGAATGTGTCCTCGTGGAATACGTTGATTTCGGGTTATGCGAAGGTCGATGTAGGAAGTTTGAATGGCTCTTTCTGTCGATTGGGATTGTGGGATATTGTGAGAGAAATGCAAAGCGAAGGCTTGGAATTCGACTCGTTTACGGTCTCCACTCTCCTTTCTTTGTGTCGTGGGGGTGATGATTTTAGAGACAAAGATGGTGGTCATGGAAGGGAACTGCATTGTTACATCGTTAGAAATGGGTTGGATTCGAGTTCTGGGCCAGATGGAGATGTTCATCTTGGATGTTGTTTGATTGATATGTACTCAAAGAATGGTAAAGCTAATGTTGGAAGAAGAGTTTTTGATAGAATGAAGTGGAAGAATGTCTACGCTTGGACTGCAATGATCAATGGCTATGCACATTGTGGGAAATTTGAGGATGCATTGTTTCTTTTTCGTGAAATGCAGTGTAGAAATGCTGATGGACCGAACAAAGTGTCACTCGTTGCAATTTTGCCCGCTTGTAGTTCAGTTGCTGGTTTGATGGGAGGGAAGCAAATCCATGGATTTGCAGTTAGGAGGAAGTTGAATCACGATCTCTCGCTTAGTAATGCTTTGATCGATATGTATTCCAAATGTGGTAGTCTGAGTTATGCAACTCAAGTATTTGAACATGAATGCACTCATAAGGATGCAATTTCTTGGAGTTCGATTATCTGTGGATACGGTTTACACAGTCAAGGTCAGAACGCAGTCATTTTGTTTGATAAGATGCTTCAGAATGGAATCAAACCCGACACAACAGTGGTAGTTGGAGTTCTTTCTGCTTGCTCTAAGTCAGGATTGATACATGATGGGCTAAGAATATATAATTGTGTTGTGACCAATTACAATATCAAACCTACAGTTGAAATGTGTGCTTGTATAGTTGATATGTTTGGTAAATCGGGGCAGCTTAATAAAGCACTCGATTTTATCAAGAGCATGCTTATTGAACCTAGTCCTAGCATTTGGGGTGCTCTTTTAAGTGCTTCTGCACTCCATGGAGATTCCGAAATGCAAGAATTGGCCTATAAGTCCCTCATCATGATGGAACCAGATAACTCATCTAATTATATCTCACTTTCTAATTTATACGCATCTTCAAAGAGGTGGGACGTTGTGGCAGAAGTTAGACAGGTTATGAGAAAAAGAGGGTTGAGAAAACTTCCTGGATGTAGTTGGATCAGCATGAACGGTGCAGCTCAAAGTTTTGTTGTTGCTGACAAGTCACATCCTTGCTCGAATTCAATTTATGTAATGCTAGATGGACTAGTTTCAGCAATGAAGCTAACTGATTATAATCCCGATTTTGTGCATTTGATGGAGTTATAGCTTGGATGATACCGAGTTTTATGCCAATCAGTTTCGAGGTGGGAGCTGCAATGAGAAGCTGATATGCATCAGAATTCTTTCAGGTACCATAGTTCATATTTATCTTTGACTGTTACTTGGTTATACTTCTATTTAAAACTTTGAATAGCAATATTAGACTGTAGCTGAACTAAGTTATTCTATACTGTCTAATGTCTATGAGTAATTCTTGCATTTTATTGAGTGAAAATAAGTTCTATCTGAAATTGATGAGCGTTCAATTGGAATGTTACATTGAAGAAAGAAATCAGAGAAAATTCGATACACGAATGATGTTATGTCTCTAAGTAATCACATCTTTGTAACGAGATTTACGTGTTCTGTCACACAAATATGTGTTGTGAGTGAAAAATTTATAAGCTGAAAAACTAAATATAATCCATTTACCATATGTGGAGGAGATGAACAAAGAGTAGCAACAAAAACGAGAAACTTATGTTTGACAGCTTTCTTTCATTGTCTATGTTATCATATTATCAGAACAAGAAAATAAGACAACTTTATTAGTGAGAAAAAGTCATGAAAAAGTTTAAAAAACCCAACTATACTAACTGCAAACTCTAAAGAAATAAATCTAGTTATTGTAAACAGATTTGTCTTTAAGTCAGGTTCCTTTTTTTTTTTTTTTTAATTTTTTATAAGAGGGCTTCCATATGATCACCGTAAGAGAGAGAGATCACAGCCACAAAATGAAGTAAATTGCATAATCCTTAAGCAAGCTCTTCAAAGTGAATCGCTAAGCCAGTAAAGTCCTTGTGAAGTATACTAGTTAATCTGACTGTAGAAAACATTAAGAAAACAGTAACTCAGAAGCTACACTAAATTTAGAGAAAAAGAAACGAGAAAAGATAGTAGAAACAGAAACAAACTTCTGAACTTTCATATTGATCTTATCTCCTGGAACTTCCACGCAGAAAGTGAAATATTGGTGTATCCTTCCAACCAACAATGAGGCTGTTCCCATTAAGGCCAAATGTGCAAGAATCACGACAGTCAAACATGTTAAGGACAGAATCTGCATGATTGAGGGCTAATTTGCTCAGCTCTGTCTCCACCATCCCAAACCTTGCAAAAATCTCCCTCCAGACATTAATGCCTACGATTCTGAACTTTCTTTCATCTTCCTCAGCTGCAATAATGTGTCTTATTGTTGGACTAAACATTTCAGATTCAACAATGGCTCTCTCTCTAAGATCATTCTTCAGACAATACTCCATATAGTCGAAATAAGCTCCGAAGAAAAAAAGGGCCTCAACAAAGCGATTGACAAGAAGTGGAGAATCAATATTAGCTTCAACTTCAGTGATGATCATCACATGAGGGTTGATGCTTCTAATGACTTTCATCAAGTTTTCGAGCTGGTCTAGCTTTGGAATCATGAACCTCAAGGCGTGTGCTGCTTGAATGACAACTGTTTCATCATGATCAAGGCTAAGAGCATTTTGACGAAGATGTAGGATATCCTCTAAGCTGACCACATGGAAAGAAAAGCTCAGAGTCAAGGACTTGGCGAGCTTTTGTAGTTGAACACGTGCCTCCTCGATCAGAAGATTCGCCTGAGTTGCTACAGTAGTAATCTTGAGATGTTCAAGAGGATATTCAGATCTACCAGCCAGAGCTTGCATTAAAATGGCATGTCTAAGCCCACCATGGGGTCCAAGATCGATGACATGTACCTTTCTACACAAAGATACATGGTCTAGTACTGCTTGAATACCAGCAAACTGCATAACTTGGTTGAAAGGTAATTTTTCAAGAAATGTAGCAGTAGCTGAGATTGGAGGTATGAATTCCAGTGGACTAGTGTTCCCTGATCTTCCTTTTCCAAGCTTTATTTTGTCATGAAGAGAGCCAGCAAAATAGTACACCAGACGTTGTATTACATTCGCTGGATTAGAACTCAACTTACGGAACTCTTGAAGAAGCCCACTTGCACAATTATAGTGGCGATTGCTCACTTCCTCAGCACACAACAGGAGATCCTGCACGAGTTGAATATCCTTTGAATCCCCTTTTGAGTGTCCTGAAAAGGCAGTTTTGTATGGATGACAGATAGCAGAGAGATTCCTAGTTCCAGAACTGGAATGAATGAAGTTCCCTACAGCAACCTCAATCATATGACTAACTGACAACATTTGAGGAGATGCTCGTTGTCCCTTCGCCTTGTTGCTCATTTCTCCAGTCACTGCACCAACTCTGCTTCTGCAGTGTCTTAAAATTTCAAGGGATGCATAAGGAAATGCATAAGGCCTCTTCTCTTGATTTGGCTGTGAATCTCGAGGCTCATTGGAAATCATCGCCATGTCATCCCTACAAGACTGAAATGGTGGAGAAGCAATGTCAAGGTATAGATCATCAAGAACACCAAAATGAGCCAGAAGTTGTAGTTCTTCATAAAGGAGCAGATCCGCTTGATAAGTATTGTTTTCTCCTTGAAAGAAGTTGAGTTCAGAACAGTAAGGTACGGCTCCCAGTAAATCTTCAACGCCATTTGAATCGACTGGCATGTGATTTTCTCTCTCTGCTCCCTTCTCAAAAGCTTTGCTAGAATTAGGCATGTTTATAATTTCAGGACAAGTCAAATTGTATTAAGAAAATTAGACTTGCTTGAGATCACTTCAATAACTTTTTTGCACGGATCTATTTAATATTATAGACAACAATAGCTTCCAATTACCTTACAGCTGTCTCATGTTTGTTTTTATACTTAATCTATAATACTATGTTTTAGCTAATTTGATACAATGTAAGTTGATGCGATCACCCATTTGATCATAGGAAGTTATAATTGATATAAACAAACATGAAAAAGCTGGTGTTATAAATAGTTGGATAAATTCATCGGACAAGAACAAAAACTCACCTTGTTTTCAGACAAGAAAACAGTTCAACTTTTGCTGTCAAGTTCATGGGACAAGATCAAAAACACCTTGTTCAGTTAGGTCAAGTGGATTTGTTTTGTAAAAATTTCTGTAATAAAATCCAAATTAAAAGGTAGAACTTAGAAGAAATCCTTGAGCAACTTCTTTGACAGTGAATTTCAATGCTGTAAATTTTTCTGTTTTTCATTCATTAAAACAGCAAAAAACAAATTAAAATGATTTGTAACATGTCCCTGTGAAGCATCATACTAAGTAATCTGACTTTAAAATGCATCCAAAACAGCAACTCAGAAACAACACAAATATAGGAAACAAGAAAAGAAAAAAAATACAAATGAGAAAACATGATAGAAATAGAAAACCGACTTCTGATCTTTCATATTGATCCTATCTTCTTGAACTTCCATGCAGATAGTAAAAATGCTGGTGTCTCCTTTCCTTCCAACCAACAATGAGGCTGTTCCCACAAAGGCCAAGTTTGCAAGAATCGCAACAATTGAACATTTTAATGGCGGAATGTGCATGATTGAGGGCTAATTTGCTCACCTCTGTCTCCATCATTCCAAACCTTGCAAAAATCTCCCTCAGGACATTAAGGCCTACAATTTGGAAGTCTCTTCTCCCCAGCTGCAAATATGTGTCTAAATTGAGGACTAAAGACTTTAGATTCAAGAAATGCTCTCCCCCCAAGATCATTCTTTAGAAAATACCACATAATAAAAACCAGCTCCGAAGAAAGAAAAAGCTTGAACAAAGCGATTGATAAAACTGCAGAACAAATTTTTGCTATAAATTCAGTGACGATCATCACATGAGGGTTGATGCATCTGATGACTGTCATCAAGTTTTCAAGCTGGTTAGCCATTTAGATTTGGAATCATTAAAGGTGTGCGCTGCTTGATGGATGCTCTAGCTAGACGAGAAGGCTCCTGCGTGAAGCAGCTCAAGATCAATGCAGTATGCTGATAGAGATAAGTGATTGAAAGGAACACAGATGATATATTGAAAATCCTCAAACGAGGCCTACGGTGCAGCCGTCCAACTCCAGAAATATTCCAAAAAGATCCAGACTCTACTCCACAAACTACTATATATATGAAACCCTAATCAGGCCAAGCCCATATATTATGAGGCCCAAAAGCAAGTCATAAAAACCCACAGCAAAAATAATTAAAATTAATATTAGAGTTTAGCGCTTCCTGCGTGCATAAACGATCCATGGTTTCTCGCTATCAATTGCCCCGTCGGTCGAAGCAGCCTTGTCCTCAAGGCGAAAATAAGGAAATTGACCTCGGACATCTGTAGAATCCATCCAAGTAGCCTCGTCCAAACTCAAACCGCTCCACTTAATCAACACTTGATCCACCATTGTACCTGCACGATTCACCGATCGTCTTTCGAGCACAGCCTCTGGAAGGAAAGGAGGGTCTGCTACCAACAAGTCAGCTGGGAGTGTTGGCTCCGCTCGTTCCACGCCGATGGCCTTCTTCAATAAGGATACATGGAAAACTGGATGCACCTTCGAATCAGCTGGCAACTTCAACCGATAAGCCACAACTCCAATCCTCGCCTCCACTTCAAACGGCCCAAAAAATCTTGGTGCCAACTTACGATTTCTAGCTGTGAAAAGAGTTAATTGCCTATGCGGCCTAAATTTTAAATAAACTAAATCACCCACCTCGAACACCACATTGCGTCGGTGCTTATTAGCTTCTTTAGCCATTCGGAGTTGTGCTCGTTCAAGATTAGAACGGAGATTTGCTAACATCTCATCACGGGATTGCAATACCTCTGTCAATGCTTGCACTCGGATTTCCCCAGGTAAGAACTACCGCAACACCGGAGGAGGGCGGCCATAAACTATCTCAAATGGTGTGAGCCCCGCCGAAGTATGATAGCCTGTATTGAAACAATATTCTCCCCACGATAATCACTTACTCCATTCCTTGGGTTGTTCGGACGAGAAGCATCGCAGGTAGGTTTCCAAGCCCCTATTTAGCACCTCCGTTTGGCCATCTGTTGTCTCAGGATGATAGGCAGAGCTCATCTTCAAGGTGGTGCCGACCATACGAAATAGTTCCTTCCAAAACGAGCTAAGAAAAATGGGATCGCGATCTGACACAATTGAACTCGGAGTCCCATGAAGTCGCACAATTTTCCGCGTAAAAATCTCGGCTACTGACTTTGCCGTGAACAGGTGGCGTAAAGCTAAGAAATGTGCATATTTAGAGAAACGGTCAACCACAACTAGCACACTATCAACCTCAAATGAACGTGGCAGGCCTGACACGAAATCGAGACTAATTTCATCCCACACCTAAGATGGAACGGGCAAGGGTGTTAATAAACCTCCGGGTGGTTTTGTCTCATATTTATTCTTTTGACATACTGCACAAGCCGCCACAAAATACGTGACGTGTCTCATCATACCAGGCCAATAAATGCTAGCTGCCAAACGTTTATAAGTACGATAAGCTCCAGAATGGCCGCCAGAGGGTGTATTGTGAAATTCTGCAAGCATTTTCGGGACCCACGGCGAGGAAGATGGAATGACTAGACGGCCCTTGTATAACAACGTGCCATGGACCAAGAAATAGTGCTTCGGAGCGACCCGACCAGCTTCCAAATCGGCAACGATCTTGGCTAAACTCACATCTGCCTGAATTTCACGTTGTAGCACTGACCAATCTGCCCATTGCGGCCAAGAGATAGCCGCCAACTCCACTTCTTCGTCTCGACGAGACAATGCATCAGCAGCCTTGTTTAAATTACCTTCTTTGTATACTATAGAAAAATCGAATCCCAACAATTTAGCTGCCCAATTTTGCTGCGCTGGTGTGGTTAAAGGTTGTGATAACAGGTGTCGTAAGCTTCGTTGATCGGTTCGAATTAGGAACCTTCGACCAAGCAAATATGGTCGCCAATGTTGCACTGCCAACACTAAAGCCATAAGTTCTTTCTCGTAAGCTGATTTAGCTAAGAGATTGGCGGATAATCCTTTGCTGAAATAAGCAATGGGTTGAAGGTCTTGCATCAATACGGCGCCAATACCTCGTCCGGAAGCATCACATTCTCTTACAAATTCTTTAGTGAAATCAGACATACGCAATAGTGGGGCTGAAGTGAGGGCTGTTTTTAATGCTTGGAAGGCAGCCTCGGCCTCGGTCGGCCACGTCCAAGATCGAGAATCTGTTTTTTTCAAGAGAACTGTTAGTGGCGCTGCTATCTTGCCATAATCCTTAATAAACCGCCGATAATACCCAGTGAGTCCTAGAAATCCGCGCAAACCACGGATTGAAGTTGGTGCCGGCCACCGAATTACGGCAGAAATTTTTGTTGGATCCATTCTAACGCCCTGACTGGACACAATATGCCCTAAATATTCCACTTCTTTTCTGCCAATGAGACACTTCTTGAGGTTGATTACAAGTGTCTGAGTGGAGCACTTGTAAAACCTGTCGAAGATGATTCATGTGCTCCGCCCAGCTCCTACTATACACCAAGATGTCATCGAAGAATACTAACACAAACTTTCTGAGAAAAGGCCGAAATATATCATTCATCAATCCTTGAAATGTTGCCGGCGCATTTGTGAGCCCGAAAGGCATGACAAGGAACTCATAGTGACCCGAGTGTGTTCGAAAAGCAGTTTTAGGGACGTTTGCTTGAGCCACACGTATTTGGTGATAGCCTGCTCTCAAATCTAATTTGCTAAACCATCGAGCTCCATGTAGTTCATCTAACAATTCTTGAATAATTGGTATTGGATACTTATCCGGAATAGTGATTTTGTTAAGTTCCCGATAATCAACACAGAAACGCCAGGAACCATCTTTCTTCCGTACCAAGAGAACAGGGCTGGAATACGGGCTAGTGCTTGGCTGTATTATACCTACAGCAAGCATTTCAGCCACTAGTCGCTCCATTTCATCCTTTTGCAAATGATTATATCGATATGGGCGCACTGAGACTGGACCAGCTCCTGACTGTAATTCAATACGGTGATCGCTCTTGCGGCTTGGAGGTAAGCCAACTATTGGTGCGCTTATTGATGGGAAAGAGGTAAGAACAACTTCTATTTCTCTTTGTTCCTCCTTAGACAACGCCTTTGAAACTCCATATTGCACTCCTTCTGTATTGTCCAGTGACCACAAAATCCAACACTCATCTTCCGCTTCTAGAGATTGGAGTTCTTGATAAGAGCACGCTCGTCTAGCAAGGGTGGGGTCACCTCGTAAGTGTTGGTGTCGCCCCTCAATTGTAAACTCCATAGTAAGGTTTAGCCAATTAGCCTTGACATCACCTAATGTAGCCAACCAGGATACCCCCAAAATAATATCCACACTACTTAAGGGAAACACATAATAAGATATATAGAATAATCCTGAATCTAACTTGAGAGGAACATTCTTACATATACCACCTACCCAGCACAACTGAAAAAGTTGATGTAGGTTCGATGGCCAATTTTAACTTTGCAGCCACTTTCTCTGACACGAAACAATGGCTTGCTCCGCTGTCAATCATAATCTTTACTTTGGTCTCCCCCACTCGACCAATTAATTTCATTGTTTGGGGTCCATCAAGTCCATTAAAGGATAACTCTGATACTCGCTGATCCAATTCATGTTCCTTTAGTGACAAGTCCTCGATATCTTCATTTTCTTCAACCGGATCACCCTCATCCTCTCCTACCAACACCTGTAGAGTTTTCGGGGGACATCGATGAGTTGGTCTGAATTTCAGACCACATTTGAAACACGTACCAGCATTCCTGTGTTTTAGGTACTCTTCATCAGTCATATGACGGAAACGGCGAGGATTCTTGGATGATGCAGAGCTCGTCGTGGTGGAGTTTGAAAATTGTGACTGTTGCGGCTGTGGAGTGGAGTTGTGGGACCCAACAAAAGAGGTGGACCGCTGGGTATACGTCGGTCGCGCTGAATTGCTCATAGAGTGGCTCTAACGCGGCGAGAATGAGGGGTGGGATACCTGGTCGAGTCTTTGCGCTATCTGTAAAGCAGCTGAGTAATCTGTGATAGTGGGGTCCTGAATTTGAATGCGAATATGTCTCTTCAATCCACTCAGGAAAAATCCTAAATATTGATTGTAAAAGCCGGCAATTGAGAAATCAAACTTTCAAAGGCCGAGATATAGTCCTCAAGCGAGCCAGTTTGCTTTGTAGTTGTTAGGGCTTCAAAGCCATTAATAGTGGAGCCATCTCCAAACGAATCAGCAGCTCTTGCGAGAAGCGAGACCAATCAAGGGTAGGGCTGCGTCGCAACAACAATTGTATCCAGGCCATTGCAGGACCGCTCAAGGCGATCAAGGCCAACTTCAAGCGCTTATCCATCGGGGTCTCGTGTACCAAAAAATATTGCTCTGCACGGGCCAGCCATGACAAGGCATCAGACCCATCAAAACTTGGCAAGTCCATCTTCTGCAGAACTTGGAGAGGGGCAGATTGTTCATCTCCATGATTTCTCCCAGATTCTGCATCGCTCGTTGTATCGATAGAAATGGACAGTTTCTTTAGAACAACATCCAACTTTGCATCAGTTGAGATTCGAGCAGTCTGATTTTCCGTCTGAAATTCTGTGAACGCGGCTGACAAGTCTTCAACCACCTTCTCTAAATTATCCAATCGACTCTCGGTACTTCCCGTGGTTCGTGTATTCACCATATTCCACGTTCACCGCACCAATTTGATAGAGATAAAGTGATTGAAGGAACACAGATGATATATTGAAAATCCTCAAACGAGGCCTACGGCGCAGCCGTCCAACTCCAGAAATATTCCAAAAAGATCCAGACTCTACTCCACAAACTACTATATATATGAAACCCTAATCAGGCCAAGCCCATATATTATGAGGCCCAAAAGCAAGACAAAAAAGCCCACAGCAAAAATAATTAAAATTAATATTAGAGTTTAGCGCTTCCTGCGTGCATAAACGATCCATGGTTTCTCGCTATCATATGCTCACCTAAAGACGATGCTGAAGAAACAGGTAAATTGCTGTCATCTTTTGCAGAATCCATGATCTTGCCTTTTTTGTGTTCAAGATTCTGTATTCAAAGACGTGGGATTTAAGAATGATCATTTGCAGTTAGAAGCCGGTGAAACTGTGGCTGTCTACATAGAGTGCAGTATGATTCACTAACATTTTAATACCATTTGAGGATTTTTTTTTCTAAATGCAGACAGGCCATTCTGGCCATGTTTTAGAATGAAATGTTGAGTATTATTATATCCTTGATTGTAATCAACAATACAATGAGGTAATAATTTCTTTCAAGAATGAGTAGTATCATTTATTAAGTATGTTAGTGAAAATGTAGGCCACAAAATTGATATTGAGGCTGACACGGAAAGAATTTGCCGAATTTCCTAATTTGTTAATTTTTATTTGCACTGTCTTGGCTGATGAGGAGAGATTGACGGGACATGTTACTGATGCAAGTTAATATTTGTGGATAGATTATAAAAGCATCTCCCACTTGCTAAATCTTTTGTAGCTGATTAAGGTTGTTCTATCTCGAGCAATTAACCCAAAAGATTAAGGTGGATTAGCTCTGTTAATCTCTCGTTGGAGACGCAATTATGATAATTTTATGATGAAAACCCTCATCTAGTTCATATTTTCTTGTTTTTTAGTTTTTGTATTTGTATTTGTAAACGAGTGAAACACAAGTAGAAGTACTTAGAAATGCATAGCAATTCACGAAGAAGAAATTTCTTCACGTTCTTTTTTTATTTGGCAATATCTGTCTCTTTTTAGATTATTGAAATGCTATCAGTTAACAAGTTTGCAGTTAATAGATACCTCATGATTTTTGTGTCATCAAATGAATGGACTAATATGCTCTCTTTTGCACAAAGGCGGCTGTTTAACTGATCGATTGACAATCATCCTAAGAGAAAATTCCCTTGTTTTTAGTGTCACCTCATGTAATATATCTTCGGAAAGAATGTCAACGGAGTAATGTTTAAGATAAATTTGTCTCCGTCTTTTTTCAGACCACTGTCTTCGTTTATTTCAAGAAAGGGCAGATCACTGATATAAAGTTGAAAGTTCTGTCTTTCATTATTCATTAATTCATCTTGCTCTTTTCATCAAGTATGGCTGATTACTCTGAGAAGAACAAATTTCAACCAACTGTCCCTAATTTGCAGGCCTCGTTTGCACTCCTGAACAAGTACAGGAACCAAACGAGGCATGTTCCAATGAAGCATCTTCAAATGGAGAAAATAAACAGGGCGTGTTCAGAAGTTGGAGGAAATGTTTCAAATTCTCAAGTACTATCTGCTGTAACCATCATGAGAATGGTTGAAATAGTTCTATCCCAATCCGAATCTTTCAAGACAGGTGATTATTCAAATCTTGCAAAATCATTTGGATTTGAGCTTTGTATCTCTAGTCAAAGTGAAAATCATTTGAAACATGTTTTGAGGCTGCTCGATGCTGCTGAGAAGTTCTCCGACGAACAATATGATCAGGCCGAGGAGCTGCTCGTCTCTGTCCTCTCATCAGGTGCTCATCCTATTGAGAGAGTGATCACTTGCTATGCTCAATATCTAAGAGAGAGAATTGATGTAAAGAAATGCAGAATTGATTTGGAGAGAGAAGTAGAGCATGTGGATCTACAAGACGCGATTATTGATCTGAAAGCCGTTGTCGTAGCATGTGAACAGAAATTGCCCGTTATTCAAATCTGTAATTTTGCTGCAATGCAGACCATTTTGGATAGTTTGGCATCAGCAGAAAAGATTAACTTCATCGACATTGGGAGGAAGCTTTGCTCACACTGGATAGTTATGCTGCACGCTCTAGCTAATCGAGAAAACTCTCAACTGAAGCAGCTCAAGATTACTGCAGTTTGCACACCTATACATAATGTTGAAGAAGCAGGTAAATTGCTGTCATCTTTTGCAGAGTCCATGAACCTGCCTTTTGTATTCAAAGTACTCTATACAGCAAAAGACGAGCTTGAAAAAGTTCGTTTTGAGTATGAAGATGGTGAAACGGTGGCTGTTTTTATGGATCACAACCTCCATTGTCTATCAGCTTGCCCCAAGAATGTTGAGGGTTTACTAAGAGGCCTTAAGAGCCTCAATCCTCGTGTAATGGTTGTCATCGACGTGGAGGAAAATTACAGTCCTCCAACTTTCATTGCACGGTTTAGAGGCTCACTCTCTCTCTCCAGTGCCTTTCTAGACTGCCTGGAGAGCTGTTTGGAAGGAGACAGACATTTCATCAGCGTAATCGAGAAACTGCACTTTCAAGAGTCAATCTTCAACGGTGTTCTGAGTGAAGATGATCATAGTTTTAGCCATTTCCGTAGGATTGATTCTTGGAGGGAATATTTTTCAAAATTTGGTATATTGGAGACTGAGCTGAGCGACGCGTCTATGTGTCAAGCGCGTTTGATGATCGGAGAATGTCCTTTCTGGAAAGGCTGTAGTCTCAGTATGAATGGGAAAAGTATGCTTCTTTGCTGGAAAGGAATCCCACTGCAGTTCTTGTCTGCTTGGAAGTTCTAGCAAGACTGTAATGTAGAGAGATATTAGCAAAGGATTAATTAAACCTATGAGTAAATAATGAAATTTCTCCTATTGTATATTTACCTTATAATTTCAAGAATAAAAACTAGACATCCTAGTATATGTAAGAATTTTTTTTTTTTTTTTTTTTTTCATTTTCATCTGAAACATTCTGAATGCATCTACTTATATTGCCTAGGAACGGCTGGATACCTCTTTCCCCGTTGTAGTTCGTTGGTCAAGAAAAGCATGACATCAGCCTTTTAGACTGATCTTCTTGTCATATGTGTGCGACTGCCATTTCCTCTCTTGTTTATCACTATCATGACTGCCTGTGATGCTTCAGCCACTCAGATTTATAATGTTCTTCAACTAATACAATTCTGCATCGCGATCCTAGGAATCATCAAATGTTTAACATAAGGCTTGTTCTATTCCTTTATATTGCTAATAAACCCAAAAAAAAGGGAGAAATAACATCATTTTCTATGATAAAATGTAGTTTTTTTTTTCCACATTTTCATTGTTCATTGTAAATGACACCCTAAAGAATGAACTTTTAGCGCCCGAACCATCACTTAATGACTAGAGAATACGATGATCAGAGAATAAGAAGAGATGCCAATATATTCTGCATTTGTTTCTTTTGAACTCCATGAATTTTTCAGCAGTTCACCACACTTGTTGCAAAGACAATATATTATAAAAACGTCGTGCAGAAAGAGAAATCTGCGAAAAAAGAGCATGTCTAGCCCTAGCAAGACCTTGACAGAGAAGGCTGAAATAGAAAGCCAGAAACAGGTAGATGTAAATGGTACATAAGATTCATTTGAATCTATTTTCATAATGTTCTAACCATGGCTTCTTTCAGGGAGACGACGCTATTGATGAAGAACTGCAAGTTGGTCCTCTAGATTATTTATATCTAGAAATGGTTTCTCCACCATTTCAAGCTTGTCAAAATAATATGAGAATACTTTCCAAGATCAAACCTCAAGATTCACATCTTATATTTCCTTCTGTATCCTCGGAAGCTCTGAGGCTCTGTACAAGGAGCATTGATGAGACAAAACGACAACCAGAATCTTCGTCTAAGTTGTCAGCTAATCGCATGATTGAGTTGGCTGCAGAGGACTTCATTCATTCTAATTTTGGCCATACATATGCTAGCACACTTTTTGGCCTCTCTGCAGACGATGCTAAAGATATTCAACTCGTGCAGAATTTGCTCAAGTGTGCAGAGAAAGTGTGTAACGAGCAGTATGAATGTGCAGGTAATCTTCTTGAAGAATGCAGTAAGAAAAGTTTAAACAGAATGAACCTTATACAGAGATTAGTGTACTATTTCAACCAAGCTCTTTGTGAAAGGATTGAGCGCGAAGCGGGGAGATTCAAACATGCGGTGTGTAGCTCACCACACGATTCTTTGACCAAAATTTCTGCTATAGCTGCAATTTACCAAAAATTGCCTCTCAATCAGGTCATTCAGTTCACTGGCATTCAGTCAGTCGCGGATCACGTCTCAAGATGCAGAAAGGTGAATGTCGTTGATCTCAATATTTCGTGTGGGCTTCAAATGATGATCTTGATACAAACTCTAGCAGAAAGATCTGATCATCCTCTTGAACATGTCCGAATAACTGTTTTAGCAGCTAATTTGGATCCAATGACTGAGGAGGCCGGTGTTCGTCTCAGAATCTTGGCTAAGTCCTTGAATCTGAACTTCTCCTTTCATGTGATCAGCTTAGAGTATGCATTAAACCATCAAGAAAACGCATTGGACCTCGATCCTGAAGAAACAGTTGTAGTCCATGCAGCATTTGCCTTGAGGCATATGATCACGGATCGAGAGAAATTGGAGGCTTTGATGAAATTCATCAGAAGCATCAATCCTAGTTTGATGATCATGATTGAAGCTGAAGCAAATGTGAACTCTCCAGTTTTTGTGAATCGTTTCGTTGAAGCCCTCTTCTTCTATGGAGCTAACTTTGAATACGTGGAGGATTGTTTGGAGAATGATGGTGACAGAGCATGTCTTGAGTCTGGCTTCTTTGGCCCTGCAATAAGAAACATTGTGGCAGCTGAGGGAGATGAAAGGAAGTTCCGGATTGTGGGCATAAACGTGTGGAGAGCGTTTTTTGCAAGATTTGGAATGGTGGAGACAGAGCTCAGCAAATTAGCCATCAGTCACGCAAACTTGGTTCTCGAGAGGTTCGACTGCAGGGATTCTGGCACACATTGTATGAATGGGAAGTGCCTCGTTGTTAGTTGGAAAGAAACTCCAATGTGTTCACTATCTGCATGGAAGTTCCAAAGAATGTGATAAATTTGAATATTATGATATATATTGTGATTTTATGTTGCTTCTCTTTCTGTATAGCTTGTTCGAAACTGTCACAATGTATAACTTTTGCGAATTTTGATTAACTGTTTCAAGATGGTGAAGATTTTAATCTTTTATCTGGATTCATTAAAGAAAATACTAATATCAATGGCACATTTACATTTGTTGATGTTTTTATTCTTCATCTATAAATTACTGTAATTATTGTACTCTTTCCTCGAAGTTTGCAGTAAACAAGGATGTTTTTGTTTGAACTGGTAATGTGTTGCTTTCGAAGTCTGCTTATGCATAGAATGTGAAGAAAAATCAAGAAAAGGTTCTCTCTTTTCATGACTCTGCCTGCTTGGGAATTTCAGATGCATTTTGTCTGTTCCTATTTTATTTTTTATTTTATGGTAACCATGATAAATTTTAATTTCTATAATAATAGAACTGGAATCCATTTTAAATAAGATTTTCTTTTCCATATTGACAGTTTCAAGGTTGTTACTTTCTTGAATTGTTACTTTCTTTTTTCTTATTCTAAAATATGTGCCTTAGTTCTCAATGTGATATTATTGAAGAACTTTTTGGCTGTATAGCAGCATGGTTTGTCGTGTCATTGATATTAGATTGGTAAAATCATAAAAATTATCAGTGTTTTGGCTTCATCTTCTTGTCATATATTTCAACTGGTGTTCTCTTTCTTGTTTGTCTGATATTAGATTAGGAATACTAAAATGTTGAAAATGTTGACTATTAGTTTGCTAAGAAATGCAAAACAACTACTACATCTTAATGAAGAAACCGGTGCACCCTCCATTTGAAATGTCAACAGAAGATGAAATTGATTCCCTTAAGGTAATGAACATGTATATTCCTAGCAAGGCTTATGAACATGCATGTCTATTTCTTGCAAGGCTTCTGAGAAAGGAGATGAATGAAAAAACTATGAATTCTTTTGATTTGGATGGTGTTCAAGATTCAGTTCTTTTGTTCTAACCTTTACTTTTTTTAGGCATACAGAGATGCTGCTGCTGAGCCTAGCCCGTTGCAGTCCATACATGAAGAACTGAATTATCTAGCACAAGTTGGCACTTTAGATGGATTATATCTAGATATTGTATCTCCACCATTTCAGGTTTATGAGGAGGAAATGGGAAAGTTTTGGAGTTTCACTTCTCAAAACTCACCTCTTATTGGCCCAAATGAAGAGAGGTCCTATGCATTTCCTTCTGCATCTTTGGAGATTCTGAGAAGTTGTAGGAATAGGATTAGTACAGTCAAGAGAAAAAGGGTCTCTGGAACAAGCAACGAGAAAGAAGAAAAGATGTCATCTCCCTTAGAATTGTCAATCAATCATATAATCAAGGTGTCTGCGGCCAACTTCATTCACTCCAAATTGAGAACTGGAAATGAACTCTATGCTATCAGCCATCCTTATGCAAATGCATTTTTAGGCCTCTCTGAAGAGAATTCCAAAGATGTTCGTCTCGTGCAGGACCTCCTCTCGTGTGCAGAGAAAGTAAGCAATCATCACTATGATTCTGCTAGTAAGCTTCTTGAAGAGTGCCATAAGCTGAGTTTCACTCAAATGAACAAAACACAGAGATTAGTGTACTATTTCACTGAAGCTCTTTTTGAAAAGATCAAACGAGGAAAAGGAAAATGTACGATAAAAAGTGATAGTCCATGCAATCCCAGTCCCACTGCCCCGAGCACTGCTACAACTGCATTCTTTGAGAAACTACCTTTCTCTCAGATCACACAATTTGCTGCTATTCAATCAATGGTAGAGCTTGCATCAGATTGCAGAAAGGTACATGTTATTGATCTTGACCTCCGTTGTGGGATCCACCAGATCATCTTGATGCAAGCTCTGGCAGCAAGAACTGGATGTCGATCCATTGAGCATTTTAAGATAACCGCCATAGCAATGGATCAGTCGAATCTTGTGGTTGAGGAGGCCAGTGTTAGGCTTAGAGCCTTGGCTACTTCCTTGAATGTGGACTTCTCTTTCCACATAATTAGATTAGAAGATTTTGTCGAATTTCAGCTAAGTTCATTCGATCATGATGAAGACGAGACACTTCTATTCCATGCAGCACATGCTTTGGAGGAACTGGTTTCAAAGCCAAAAGAGCTTGATATTTTGATGAGGGCGGTAAAAAGTATTAGGCCTCATGCGATGATCATCATTGAGGCCGAAGCAAATGTGAATTCCCCAATATTTGTGGATAGGTTTGTTGAGTCTCTTCATTTCTGTGCGGCTTATTTCGATAGTTTGGAGGATTGCTTGAAGAATAGTGCTGCAGAGAGGGTGTTTATCGAGTCAAAAATCCTCAATCCTTTGATAAGAAACACTGTGGCAGCTGAGGGAGAAGAGAGGAAGCATAGGATTGTGGGCATAGATGTGTGGAGGGCATTCTTGAGAAGGTTTGGAATGGTGGAGATGGAGCTTAGTGAACTAGCTATCACTCATGCAAATTTGATTCTGAACAGATTCGAGTGCCGAGATTCTTGCATGCTAAGTTTCAATGGAAATTCCCTCATTGTTAGTTGGAAGGAGACACCTATATGTTCATTTTCTGTGTGGAAGTTTTAGGCTAAGAAATACTGTGTCTTTGAGGTTCAAAATTTCAGTTTCTAGCAGCTGTGTTTTTCTTTAATTTTCTTGTTTTTATGTTGTTTCTTTGAGTCAAACTTTCTTTATTGTCTGCTTAACTTATGTTTTAAATTTGAAATCTACTGCAAATCTAAAGAAAGATGACTTTTTTTTTTTTTTGTGTGTCTGATGTTCATTTGCATATCTAATACCAAAATCTCCCAGTCTGTTCAGTAACAAGATTACCTCTTCACACCATTTCCCAATCCCACATGAAAATACAGACAATCGAATAAATCAGGAGTGATCGAAGCAGCAAAATATTTAAGCTCGATAAATTAGGCCCTAAAATGTTAAGCTTATAATAAGCAATGCTTTTCCACCAAAATAATAGTAAATCAAACTTTCTGTTTTAAATCTTAATAAATCAACTATTATTTTTTTCTTGGATACATTGAACAGTTTTCTTTTTCGTTTCATTAAATTTCTGATGCCGCCTCATCTGGAAGCATAGCTTATTATGCCATCAGTTGAATTGGTCCGGAAGATACTAACAATTTCAGCTTGTTTTTAATTGATCTTCTTGTCATACATGCCAACTGCCATGTTTTTTTCTTGTAAAATTTTATCATAACTTCCACTCATAGTATTAAATTAAATCTTTATAGTCTTAGTTGTTATCTATGCCCGTCTTTAGTTGTAAACATCACCCCAACAGGATTAACTTTTGATGTTAAAGACAACCTATTTCATTGCATTACTCCTGTTTACGTAAGTATTAGCACAAAATATCTCTCAATAGTTTATGAATTGCATATAAGCCAAGAACTTGTTAAGAAATCGGTGCAACCTCAAAATGTCACCGGGAATTTCAGGAGATCAGCTTGGTTCGTTTCAGGTAACGAACAAGTCTAGTTAGTTTCTTGCATTGCTTCTTAATTGACACAAATACATTTATATGGTTTTCCAAATTCCATTGAAATGAAACTACTTCGTGTTGTCCTAATCTCGGTTATTTCAGACATGCAAAAGATTATACAGAGTACGAAGAACTCCATTTTCTGGAACAATCTGGTGATCTACATGATTTATATCTTGATATTGTTTCTCCTCCATTTCAGACTGTGGAAGAAACAAGAAAATTTTCAAGTCCAAAATCACCACAAAATGGAGAGAAATCCTATGCAATTCCTTCTACATCTCTTGAGATCCTGAGGAGCAACTATTCAAGCAAGTTTGGCAAAGTGGATGGAAAAAGGCTACACGGCCCAGAAAAACAGTCGCCTTCTCTCTCATCGTTGTCAACTAATGATATAATCGAGCTAGCTGCAGTGAATTTCATCAAGTCCAAACGGATGTTATAGACAAATGCTCTTCTCTCAGCCATCCTTATGCTTCTGCCTTATTAGGCCTATCTTCAGAGAATTCTGCAGATGTTCAGCTTCTGCAAGATCTTCTCTCGTGTGCGGAAAAAATTAGTAAGCAGCAGTATTTTTCTGCAAGTAAGCTTCTTGCAGGCTGCCATAAGCTTAGTTTTAGTCAAGAAAATGTAATTAGGAGATTGGTGCATTATTTTACTGAGGCTCTCATCGACAAAATTGATCAAGAAACTGGAAGATTTAGTGCAAAGTCTATGTTTAAGAAGTCTCTATCAATTTATTCAAACCCCATAACCTCACCCTCGGTTTAGCTGCCTTTCACCAAAAAGTGCCTCCCAATCAGACTGCTCGGTTTGCTGGGATTCAAGAAGTGTTAGATCATGTCTTCTTGAGTTGAAAAGTTCATATAATCGATCTTGAGATGCGTTGTGGGCTTCAACAAGTGATCTTGATGCAAGCTCTAGCAGCAAGAAATGAATCTCCCCTCGAACATTACAAGATAACTGCAGTAGCAGTAAACTCAAGCCAACTGATCGAAGAGGAGGCAGGCGTTCGTCTCAGAATCTTGGCTAAGTCATCGAACTTGAGCTTCTCTTTCCATGTGATCAAGCTGGATGAGATGCTAAATCTTCCAAAAAAGTATCGCCACCGTGATTCTGAGGAAGAAACAGTAGTCTACGCATCAACGCTTTGAAGTTCTTGATCGTGAGGCCTAATCTTCTAGAATCTTTGATGAGATTCATCAGAAATTACATCAATCCTTGTGTGATGATCATTTGTGAGCAAGAAGGCAATGTTAACTCCCCGGTGTTTGTGAATCGTTTTGTTGAGGCCCTTTTCTACTATGGAGCTTACTTTGATTGTGTGGGAGATTGTCTGAAGAATGCTGCTGCAGAAAGAGGATTTGTCGAAGCAAATATGTTTAGCCCTTCATTGAGAACAACGGTGGCAAATGAGGGAGAGGAGATAAGGTCTAGAATTGTTGGCATAGCTGTTTGGAGGGAATTTTTTGCAATGTTTGGAATGGTGGAGAAAGAGTTGAGTGTATTAGCCATTGATCATGCTAATTTAGTACTTAAAATGTTCGACTGTCGGGATTCTTGCACGCTCGGTCTGAATGGAAACAGCCTCATTGTTCATTGGAAAGGAACACCTATATGTTCATTGTCTGCATGGAAGTTTCAGAAGAAGCTTTGAGTTTGAAATATCAGAATTTTGTTTCTGCTTTTCTGTGTTTTTTCTTGAGGTTCATTTTTTTTGTATAGCTTGAGTTGTTTTTGGACTAATGTGCATTATGGATCATTTTGAAATATTGCAAGATTTCTGATCATACTTCTGTCGAATCTGCTGATTGAGGCAAGATTTCTTGCTGCATCAACCCTTCATCTAGAATCTACATCTTTTTATTATGATGGTTTATCTTAATTTATTTTAATTAGTTTTGTACAGACAAATCTGTCTAGCTCTAATTCTTTTGAGTTTGGAGACATTTCAGTCATGAAAAAAGTAAAAAGAAAAAAGAAAAAACAAGTGAAAATACCTTTTGAGGTCACAAATGGTCTACAAAAGGACTTTAAAATAGAACTTTTAATAGGAAGAAAACAAGAAACTTCAACACTACATTTACATAAAATTTTATAATATCATTATCCATGGAGATGCGCATCCACATCTGCCCATGTTCTACCACCAAAACACACACACACACACCCGCACGTGTATGTGCGTTTCCTCCTCTCAAAACTGGTAAATCCCATCAACAGTCTGGGACTGAAAAGGTGGCTGCAGCCATGGTTTAAAATCAGGATCTTGCAAAATATTCATCACAAAACAATCATCATCATCATCATCATCATCATTATTTTCCACAGCATTAACATTGCTGGAACTTCTATTGTAAGAAGCCATCATTTCATCCAGAAATTGCAGCCTCTTCTTCAGCTCTTGGCCATGCATTCGCAAGATCCTGTTATCTGCCTCAACTGCCGCGTAACGACGTCCTATCTCATTGATTTTCTGTGAAATCTCACTGCTTTTTGATCTATAATATGTGATTTGATCATTCAGATCCTTAATATGTTGCTCCCTCTTCATCCTCGAGCGTCTTGCCGATTCGCGGTTCGAGATCATCCTCTTCCTCTTCTTCTCATCTGTGATGGCTGCATACTTGTTGTCATCATCTTCTGAAGAACTTGAGATGTTTATCTTTCTAGGTGACATGATTTTGCTGAAATGTTTTTCTGGGTTTTTTGGAATTCCTATGATGCAAGGAGTACGTGGACAGATTTTCTTGAAAATTTTTAAAGAATTAATGATGTAAGAAGACGGTATGCTGCTATGATTAATTGCTCATGAAAAAACATAAAACCAGTATAAGAAAACAACTGAGAATGATTGGAGAAGCCTAATTCTAGACAATAATGCTGTAATGACACCACTCATATCAAAGAAAGAGAAGATTTTTACATGAAACTAATGGGTTTTGCATATAAATCATGGCTATAATTATTAGAATAAGGTAGGTTGTGATTTTTGAACTCAGAAATGGAGGATGATAAGGGTTGAGAGTGGGAGTATATATAATGGAAAAAGGTGTGAAAAAATAGGAAGTTTAAAGTTTGAAGGAATCTTCCAAGAGCAATACAGTTGGTAAGAATTGGTGGACTAGTGCATGTATGGATAATGATAGCACACAATATATGTATATTATAATGTACTCATTAAAGTAATTAAATGGACAATGGACTTTGTGAATGTGGATAAGGTTTTAAGATTTTCTAAAAAAAGTTTGGAGAGCCAAAATTTTATCTATATCTAGTCTTGATCTTAAAAGTCCCCTACAGGTTGTAATGTTTTACTCATTTTCCTTACAAAAATATTACACGCTTTCTATAATACATAAATTTCAAGAAAGAAGGCTCGAGTAGCCACATATATTTGATGTCTAGAACAAACTATAACCAGTGGTATTGTTGCACTTGCACCCTTATCTTCTATTTTCACCATTAGACATACCGATAAAAAATAAAAATAAAAGTTGTAGAAAAATAGTACTTTTATAAGGGAAACAAATATTACATTTAGCACCTTATGAAGAAAAAAAAACTACTAGATACTTTTGAATTTTTTATATTCCTAATTCTTTTATTTAATGACTTCTATATTATATCGTTTTCACATTTTCAAAAATGTGAATTCACTTATTATTATACGTGTAATTTTTACATGATTGTGATTTCACAATTATTTGCATGTGTAAATCGACATTTATATCATTTTTACATTTGCAAAAATGTGGATTCAAATGTATACATACGTGCTTTTACATTATCACATTTATATTGTTTCGCGTGATTGTGATTTCACAATTTTTTGAAAATATATGTACATATATGTGCTTTTACATATTATACTGATGTGAAATCGGGAAGGAAGGGAAAACATGTCACAAAATGTTATTTTTTGTAATTTTTTTAAGAGGTGTTTTTTTTTTTCAAATGTGCTATTATCTCACTTACCAAGAGGAAATACTAAAAATATTAATACTTATATATCTCATCGGCTTTCAAAATATATGATTGTTTTTAGAGGTATTCAAAAGAGAATTTATATTATCATGTTAACGAAAACGTAACAAGAATATCTTTATTAATGAACCAATCAAGTTGAGTGACGAAACTCTACAAAGTCCTATTTAGTTTTTCAACGTCGTTGTTTGTATGTACGTACATTATCATAATTGAGCGTGCATTATTGTAATGTAAATCACTAAGAAGATAATAGAATTTTATTTGATGTGTTATTGTGCATTATTGTAGTATAAAATCATTATGAAAATTTAGAATTTTAGTTGATGTATTATTGTCTTAGCCATCATGATAATCACTTGTCAAATGAAATAGAATTGTGTTATAAGTTACGTCTACAATTGGGTAACGTTTTTGTAGGGATTAAGAAAATAACATGTAGGCTACCTCAAGAATGACAGCTAGGCATTTATACCTCTAAATAAAAAGAAATAATTAAATTAGTCTCTTTTGTAAAAAGCTCCAGTCACGGTACACTAAAACAACCTTTTTTTTTCTTTTTTTTTTTCTTTTTTGAGAACTACTACACTATAATAGTTGTAAAATAATAGTATGAAATAAAAAAAAACATATAGTAAAACCTTTTCGTAGTGGTGGCTTTCTCCTTTTCTTCGATCTTTATTGAGATTGAATTTCTTTATACTAACTGGTCAAATACAGACAACTGCACATATACAACCTCAAAATAAGGAAAATGGCTCATGAGCAAAATACTTCTGCCTGTTCGGACAAAATGTCTCATGTCGTAAAAACTCGTATATAAAAAGTGTATAAACTTCTTTATACTATGATTATTACACAAAAACCCAAACAACTAAAAGAATTAGTATTGAAGACCATGACAAATGGAAAAGTTGACATCATTTTCAACAAAATTCTGAAATACGACACCTATTCAAGAACGAGTTATACTTCGAAGTAGGAGTAGCACGTTTGGATGCTGGATCCAGACCAGCAATTTCACTGAAGTGGATTAATGTTGCCTATGTAAAAGTTATGAATTTAGATATATTTTCAAAATAATCTTCGCCTCGTAGAAATCACATTCGATTCTTCTGGACATAGCCAAGTTAAACAACCAACCATTTCAAATGACTATCAATGGTACAAGTCATTTACAAAAGAGCCAACAGTGAGATTACTAGTACAAGATTCATAAACTATAATGTCTACATTACATAACAGCCAAGAAGATTCAAAGATTGTAAGACTATAGTTCAAAGAAAAATCATATCAACAGTACTTACTTTAGCAGTCTTCTCGATTATCTTTGCAGTGAGACCATGGAAGGTTAACTTCAACCATCCAATCTCCCATGCCCAAACAGTGAGGTTAGAATTGAAACACCAATTGTGATTTGCCGCTTTCTGCAACACGAACTTTATCCAGATCCATGTTTTGAAGTCATTTCTCCTTTTGTAACATTCTCAGGCATCGCTGATCCACTGCCCGATTCTTGAGCAACACCATTAGCTTCTTCCGTGCTCATATCATTAAAACTTCTCTTCTTGGATGATGAAGGACTAATCTCCTCTTTCGTTGGTTGTGCTTCACAGCTAGAAGTGGGAAACAATGGAGGTTCGCAGCCACTTAGTTGACAGAAAACTCTCTCTACAGTGTCATTAATCTCCTTTCCCAAGCCATTTTGATCCAAGATCAAGTCCCAAACTGATCTAGAAGCCTTTTCTAGTACAGGAGTCCTGCAGATATTTGCCAACAACATCAACTCTCAATATCGTGTTCTGGTTCCCCAAAACAAACTACAAGACATACCAGTTTGCATATGCTTTGTCATAATAAAGCATCATGCTGAATCTGAATAGTGCAAGCTGAAAATCCATTGACAATGATAAACTTCAATATAGTGAATGGCGGGAAGTAGGTAGCTTATACATGCAAGCCTTCTAGAGATACAAACTTGAGAAAAAAGTAGGATTCAGACAAAAGAAAGTTATTTATTTTTAAACAAGCAATTAACAATGTCATTTTCCTTACACTTGATTGTTTTAAATCTATTATCATCCTATCATATGAGGAAATGCCCAGAAAGCTAAAGCAACACCATGGACACCGTGGGTCACAAACAACTTATTAAAAGCAGTCCTAGAATCATTACATATACCTAAAATAAGCAAGGAGTAATAGCAACTTACTCAAGCTCTTGTCGAAGTGCATCAAACAATTCTCGCTTCGTCTGTTTTTCAGCACCAGGAGTATTGAGCACCTTACTCTGTTCCACCATTTTTATCGTGTTACTTTTTATCTCCTCCTACAAGAGATACAATAATACAATGAATTTTTTTTATTACATGGATTGTCTATTCATTGTACAACATAAGCCAAAAGATTCTCTGTCTGTGAAACAAAGAAACCAAACTATCCAACAATCCACAAGAACTGGAACAAGAAGATTTATATGTAGGAATCACTCGCAAGAAAATATATCTCAACCATTCACCAAGCCACCATGTGACGAACTCATACCACTTGGAGTCAGACAATAGAAGAAGTATCCATATCAGTCGTCCTCCATGTGTTAGGTGCATTCACGCATCACATACTAATTCTTGGAAAGAACTTCAAGACACCAATGAGTCAGTCAAATAGTCAGTTCCAACTTAACTCTACATCACACAGTTTCTAGGGATACGTCATCCTTTGTCACCAGCTAACATTACGAGCTGGAACAAGAAACGATACATGCACTCGACTTCAACACCAAAATAAAAGCTTTGCAAACACATAAACCCATTTAGTTTCACACTAAACACATGCAAATTATCTTTGTATACATTATAACTATACCACAAAAGAAATGAGCAAGCATGCATCACATGTGCTATTTCAACTCCCAAAATTTAAAAGGAAAAGGATTCACATTCAGCAATAACAAAAAAAAAATGTGAGCACATACAAAAAAGTAAATTTAGTACTCTGAAAAAACAACTCCTAAAAAATAGGTTCTACTAATAACTCAATCATTTTGCCTTGTTGGGGAAGAAGAAAACTTAAAAAATAGGTTCTACTAATAACTCAATGATTTTGCCTTGTTGGGGAAGAAGAAAACTTGAATAGTTGAATTATAAAACCAAAAAATTATTGAAACGTGACTGCATAAATCACAAAAAAAAAAAAAAAAAAAAAAAAAAAAAAAAACAAGATTCTTCAGAGACAAGCCACGAGGCACACACATGAACGAATAATCCAAAACAACCATCCTTCAATTCACGAATGTCTAAGAACACACACGAACTTAGACGCACAAAATCTCACATTGGCTTTAAGCTGATTGATTATCTTCAATCGAATCGCGTCGATAGTTCCATCATTCATGAGCGTCTCGAGCACGTCCTCCGGCGATATCACCGGCGAAGCCATCCTTGTGTGGGGATTTCGAAATTATCAATCTTAAAGCTTTCTTCCGAAATTTCGTTGAATTCAGCTGAGTTTGGAGAGATTTAAATAGGGCTATGATCGTACACGTAACGACGTCGTAATAATAGTGATATTCATTAAAGATACATTTTAAATTGGAAAATTCATTTTTCTCACATTTAAATTAAATTCGTCGAATTCATTTTTCATGTTACGGCTTTTGTTTATAGATAAATCTATGGTTCTTTTTCTTTTTCTTTTTCTTTTTCTGATTGACATGGAAAGGGGAGCGGTGGGGTTCGAATCCGAGATCTCACTGCGTGCAGATTGAAGCCGCACCGCTTTTTTTTTTTGGAAAGTAATAAATCTATGATTTTTGTTGGACAAAATCTTAAATTTGTGTTTAACCTTTCAAAAGAAATATTTGTGTTTAATATTTCTAGACTCTAAAAAAAAAAAGAATTGATAAAGGAAGTTATATTGTGAACATTTAACTATATTCTTCGATAATATACGAATGTATAGTTTAAAATATACTCCCTCAGTCCCATCGAATACGGCCTAGTTCATATGGGCACGGAGACTAAGAAAAAATGTATTGGATATAAAGAGAGTATTTAGTGAAGTGTGAATACAATATTATAATGCTAATAAAGTTATAGATGGGATGGTGGATAGTGGATAGTGGGAGTAGGTTAGTAGGGTTTAGATGAAATGGTGGGCCACATGTAGTGTGAATGCAACATTTTATAATGTTAAATATACACTAATTATTTCCTTTAAAGGAAACAGGCCAAGTATAATGGGACGTCCCAAAATGAAAAACAGACCGTATTCGATAGGACGGAGGGAGTAATTTTTTTTAGAGCTTCAAACTGTGAAATATAAGAGCACTCCCAACAGAATTTTCAAATATTTACTTTTAAATTAGCTCATAAAGCTTCCCCGATATTATTTGTAGTTCCTATTTTTCGAACGAATATAACATATCTCATATTAATTATCTTATAAAATTGTCGGAATAATTAAATTTGTGAATAAAAAAATTTAGGAAGGTATAAATTTGAAGAGGATTATAAGGATCTGTAAATAGTTTTGTGGGGCTTATACAATTTAAGAGATATGTTAAATGAATATTTTAACGTACTTTTTTATCATTTTAATTTAAATTTAATATTAAAATTAATTTTGAGTGATACGCTCGAAATCTCTAAATACCTTATTTGAAATTCTGAATTCTGAGCATCCAAATGAAAAAAAAAAGTAAAGATTAAATTTAATCTTATACAAAAGCCCATTTGCAGTCCACATGGCATTTATGGGCCGAATCACTCCGAGTTTGAATTGAGCTCGTTCAATTTATTTGATATCTCTAATTAAAGTTCACAAATTAGGATAGCAAACGAGCCCTTAAGATTCCATATTTATATACTAGTATATTAATATATTAGATATGAATATTAGATATCGGGTATAAGTATCAGATTGATATTTGAGATTCATGTTTGATATGTTGAATATATCAATTAATATAAGATGAGAAGGAAAATAGAGATATGAATTAATATAATAACAAAAATTGGTATATAAAAATATTGAAAATTAGGGATATGAGTCATATTGATACACATACCTGATATACGTGTATGGATACCAAACGATGGAGTAGGAATTAGACTTGAAAATAATTCGTTCAAAATTCAGCTACTATATTCGAATACAAATTTATATTTAATAATACATCTATAATATTGATAGGATTTGTTCGTGCGATGATAGGTATCATATGATATGACACAAAACTCCATACTATATAACTGAATTAAGATCCTGTATAGTTGGGGATTTTTGGGCAGAGTAAAAGGTTGGTCAGGATAGTGGATATAGTTTTTCTCTATTTTTCTTGTATATAGTCGTATTAATCATTACTTTTACTTGATGGTAATCCAACTCTCAAAATGTTATCCTTCAAATTAGAGGAGTAACGAAATTTTTTAAAGATGAATATTGAGAATTTCTTTTTATGCAGAGGAGTTAATAAATTCAATTAATTAATTTTTTTTTTTTTTTTGTTCCCGAATTGGAGGAACTTATATAATTTAACACTGTGGCTAATGGATTGAAATGCAAGATGGACCCAAATATTGTTGTTACTGCAATTGTAGATTTATTTTATTTTTTGAGACACTCTCCCCTGCGACCGGATCCATGCGACCGGATCCGAGTCGGATTGACCCGTTGACCCGGTCAATTTTTTTAAATTGCAGTTTTTTTTTTTTTGCTTCGTCTTCGGTTCCGATTTTACGGCTCCGCCTTCGCTCCGATTACTAATATAAGGATAATCGGCAGACAAAAATTTGAATTTTTTTGGCTCGCTTCGAGGCCTTCGGCACCCCTCGCTCGAATCTTGACCAAAGAAGAAGCGACAAACAAAAAAGCGAAGAGGCAAACAAAAAAAAGTAGAATTTAAAAAAAAAAATTGAAATAAAAGCTGAAAATAAAAAAAAATCAGAAAAAAGGTTAAGAAAGAAAACAGGAATTAAAAAAAATCGGAAATAAAAAATTGAAAATTAAAAAACAAATCGAAAATTATAAAAATAAATAAATAAATAACTGGCGCGTGCACCCCACGCACGGTCGCATGGGGTGCGACAGGTATCATATGAGTATTTTCCTTATTTTTTTCTCTACATGGGAAAGGGAAGGAGTGTTTATACTTTACACCCTATACGGTTATACCTCTACTTAGTGAATACTGCTTAGGTATTCCTTGTACTCCCTTCGTCCCGCCGAATACGGTCTAGTTCGTATGGATGCGGAGACTAAGAAAAAGGGTATTAGATAGAAAAAGAGTATTTAGTATAGTATGAATGCAATATTTTTATAATGCTAATAAAGTTATAGATGGATAGTGGATAGTGTATAGTGGGAGTAGGTTAGTAGGGTTTAGTTGGAATGGTGGGCTCTCAAGTGTGAATACAAAATTTTTATAATGCTAAATATACACTAATTGTTTCCTTTAAAGGAAATAGACCAAGTACATTGGGACGTCCCAAAATGGAAAACATGTCATATTCGGTGGGACGGAGGGAGTAATTTTTTTGTTGATACTTCAATTTGGTAATATTCTATAGTATGCATATGGTACAAAAGCAAATACTTGAAATGTGCGACCCGTTTCAAATACATTTTAATTGATTCTTATTTGAATCAATCAATTTGTACCTAAAGAAAAAAAGATTGAAACTCTGTATCCATGTTGCATATGTCATACGGATATGGGATACACATTTTTAATTGAAATTTTGTTGAATTGCAAAATGCACCAATAAAAATCAATCAATATATAATTGCTAAATTTTTTAGAGCCACCACAATCATTCACATGCTTAGGTGAAATATTCTAAATTTTTTCTTTGAATTTATCGAAATTGTTCAATTTATATGCTTACATCCACTTTCAATAATTATTCATTTATTATTTGAATATATATATGTAACGGCCTTAGTTATTTACCCAATGTAATCAAGCAATTTTTATTTACGAAAATTGTATGTAAAGTGGAAATATATACTTTGTAATTGTATACATGTTACAACTTACAACTTAATTCGATGGTTTGTCTTTTTATTTAATTATTATGAATTATGAATCAACTATAATTTATTACATAAATAACTATTCCTTCATAATATTTTTTAAGTTTTACTAACTATAATTGATTTAAAATACTTACTTGGTTTAGGAAAGCCTGGAAAACTAAGATTAGAAAAACATTTTCAAGTCACAATATTTATCTTCATGTTGATGTGGCAATTCTAGAATTTTCTTTGACATTTATTTATTTTTCCAATAAATGTTTATAAGTACTTTTAAAAATGTTTATACCTTCAATTTCCACTCTCAATTTTAGTAACCTTCCGTTTTTCATTTTTATCATTAAGCCATTTCAAGAAATAATATATAAAAATGCAATAACGTAATTTTACACTAATAATGTTCAATCTGCCCATTAATAGTAGACGTTACAATGCATAATTCAAGACAATAATTAACTTTACCATATCTATATTATTTGTGCTATATAATCCACAACTTGACAACCAAATTTCAATCACGTGCCTCACTTGCTTAGGTGCTATTTCTCACACCTCCTTATTGATGGTTTTTTTAGTGTAGATTGTATATTAGAGTTTAGTATCATCATTAGGTATAAAAAAGGCTTAAAGATAAATATTCTTAGAGCTTGAAGGGAAAATCTCGATCCAACAATTTAGTCGAATGGAAGATCAATATTAAAATATAGAAGTTAGTCAAATATCTATAGTTGCCAATTAGAGAAAAAATTGGCAGTTTTTTTGCTGGAGTTGTGGCATATATACAAATTATGCCACTATACCGCCACAACCATTTTTACGGATATTTAGGCTGATTTTAATTATTTTTCGGTCATTTGCCTTCTTCTCTGTAGAAGTAAACGATGATGTGATCTGTAATTTATATATCTAGATTACAAATTTGTATCTCCCATAAACTATTATATTTTTCAATTGGCAGCAGTTAAGTATCCTATTAGTACATATTACATGTAAATATTTTCAAATAATAGTGCTTTAACGTATCTATGCTTCAAAAGATCCATGCTTCTTATTTGCAACGAGATGATCCTTCATGTGGATCATCTTATATAATTATTTCATCCACATGTAACACTTTTTTCAATGATTTGTCAACTTATATCACTTTAAAATAAGTGATACTATAAGTTATATATATATTTTTAATTATATAATTATAAATTACAACGTAAAGTGATTTTCTGTTAATAATACACGAGATGATCCTTCATATAACACTTTTTTCAGTGATTTATCAACTTATATCAAATAAGTGATACTATATGTTATATTTTTTAAATTATAATTCTATATTACAACATAAAGTGATTTCACGCCAATAAATTCTATACGAGATGATCCTTCATGTATTATTTGAAACGAGACGATTTTAATGTAACACTCATTTGCAATAAGACTCTTTCATGTAACAGTTATTTGCAATGTTTTGTTAAATTATAGTATCATTAATTAATTGAAATAAAGTATACGATGACGATAAGACGCATACAACAACAACTAACACGTTAAAAAAAAAAGAACATAATAATATCATACACTCACTTCGTCCATAATAGTTAGGACACAATTTTCTTATTGTGGTGTCCATATTTATTTCCTTTTTGGGATTATTATACTCCACACCCATTTATTATTTTATACCTCATAACGATTCATTATAGTGGGTCTCATTTTTCACTCAAACATTATCTACCTAACATTTATTAAAAGACGTGACACATCTTATGTGACTTATATTTCGTGGATGGAGTGAATATTACTATATGGGCATAAGATTTAAAAAGCTGATTTTCAATAAGATAAGAACAAATATATGTATTTATTGCTAAAACGAATTTTAGACCAAATCGAATAGTTATACGACTAAATTTTCCACAAATTAATTCTTAATTGTTATGTTGATTGGAGCCACCACATTCATCCACATGTCTAAGTTGAATTTTTAGGTTTTTTCTTTGTTAATTATCTAAAATATAAAATTTTGAGTATGTATCAAACAAGTGTGTGGCAGTTACAATTTTTTAAATGGCATATTTTAATTATCTATACTAAGAGGTAACTAAAAGAACCCTAACCGAATAAGAACCGTAATCAAACCGAAACCGACAGTTTTGATTTCGGTTTGGAACTGAAAAGTGTGGTCCGAGAATCACTAGTTCGGTTCGGTTTCGATTTCGAACCTCTGGCTCCTCCTTATATTTATTTAACGTAAGTATTACATTAGAATACACAAAATTACAATTAAACAAGAAAAAGTTGCAAAAAAAAAAAACATACTCTACATAATTTAACCCCCAAAATTAGTTAATGTATAATTTTCAAATTTATACTTGAAAACAGAATTTAATATTTTGTTATATATTTTATATGGTTGCTTTGTAATTAATTTAAAAGTTTTTACGAGAACAAAAAAGTTGTAATTAATGGGTACAATACATAAAAAATAATGGATAAACGAGTTTACTATGCCAGTTTGGACCATGTACGAGTTGATAGAGACGAGAATAAGTACTAAATAATTTTTAATAGGCTTTTCTATAAGTACGAGTAGTTAATTTTATACAAAGTTTCATAGAATATATATAATTTTTAAATCGTGCATAAATTATAAACTTTATTCTTTTTGTTATTTTATTCTTTGTGATAAATTAGCAATTAAATTTAAAGGTCACTCTAAAACATACTCGAACTCAAGATCTTTGGCCCCGAATATTAAATACTCTACCTCCAGGCTAGCATACGAGTTGAAGAGCCTTGAGTTAAATCCATGAAAAGAATTTCAGGAGGATTGAATTATTTCTCACTTCGAATCTCAGTGAGGTTACACCCATTGAACAACCTAAATCAATTTCAAATAGCAATATTTCAGGGTATCACAATTATTCTCATGTTGTTATAGAATTTCTGGAATTTTTGTTTCGTATTTATCTAGATACTCTATAATCATTCTCATGTTGTTATGGAATTCTATAATTTTTGTTTCGTATTTATCTAGATACTCCAAAATATATGCATCCATCTCATGTTTTAAATAATTAGATTAGATTGCCAATGAGACCTAGCTTAATTGGCTAGCTGAGGCAGCACAAGTCTCTTCTTAGTGAGAGGTCTTGGGTCCAATCCCGTCTGAGAGCGGTGTAGATTTCTCACCTTATTTGGTGATATAGTAATCTCACCCTGTATAGTGATGTAGTGATCCTACCTTTATGTGGTGTAGAGGTCCTACCAATATTGTAATACCCTAAAAAAATTAGATTAATTTGAATCACTAAAATTTGTTATCTCTTAATTCAATTGGTTAGAAGATCTAAATGGCAATCAATTTCCATGAATCAGTACTATATTGTTTATGGCTTATATTTCTATATTTATATAAAGCAATATACAGTAATAATTTTTCTTTATTTAATGGCACGTTTCTAAATCGAGACTCAGACATATTTTGTTAAATTGTAGTGTAATTTTTTTATTTTTATACTCAAAATTTAATTTTTAAATATTTTGTTAATATATTTTTTAATGTTTTGTTAATATTTAATTTATACTATGCGAGTTTGGAATGATGGCAACATGTAAAAAACATTTAAACTTTATACTATATATTAATAATGTTTACTTTAAAATATTCAAGATTTATGTCCGATGTTATTTAAGACGTGAACAAGTTATGATTTTTTCAATCACGAAGAAAAAGTTATATGTGCGTATTAATAAACAGTTTAGGTTATTAGCAGAGATTACTACATATTTGTAGCGACAATGAGTAGTAAAATTAATTTTGAATCGGGATGAGACATATTATTTCTTAAATTGTGTATAATTCTCAGTTATACTTGAAACTTAATTTTTTAATATTTCGTTAATGTTTCATTTGTAATATTCAGGGGTTTATCATATTACTATGCGAGTTTGGAATGAAGACAAAATATCAAATTACTTTTTAATTGAATTTGAGAGAATAACGGATATATAAATAGACGAGTATTTATACACTATATTATTATTGTTTACTTAGTAATATTCACACAATAGAGACATAAGATATGAACAAGAAGCTGACTTTTTTAATCGGAGATAATCAGGTATATGTATATAGGTTAACGTGTTCAATTAGTTAATTAATATTTATTACTATATGGGTTGTAGAACACATCGAATGACTATACAATTGTTTTTCAACAAATAATATACTCCAAAATGTGCTGATTTACGTTCTCATAATATTCTATTTCATTTTCTCACAAGCTATAAAATTATTTTTTTAATCAGATATGAGAAGGGTCGAGTATATAAATAATTATGTTCATATAATTACTGAGTATTTCTATACGAGTTTGTGGCATAAACGAGCACATGTGTATAAACTTTAAAAAAGCTTTGTGGTTTTTATAATTCTTCAATAATGAAATTATACTATAATCACGTAAAAATAGAAATGGCGCCGTTTAAGATACGTGACAGCACATGTCAAATAAATATGTCAGCGACACAAATTTATATTTATTTGAGTTAAAATTGCCATTATGCTAATTAATTTCATACTAAAGCTCTCATGAAATGAATTTATCAAGCTATATATGTACATTTTTGTCCTTTTCCTTATGAATAGAAAAAAGTTATTAATGTAAAAAAATGAATAAAAAAATGCTACTTATTTTTGTACTTAAGTTAAATAATAATTATTGACATCATATAATATAATACATGACGTCAAATAAGTTTTTAACATTTTAAATAATTATTCTATCCCCGTCGAATTGCGATTTGTAACCAAAGTATATCTTAGTTCGGAAAACATAGGCAAAGCGGATGAAAAAGTTGATCAAGATAATAATGTATTCTCGATTGAATAACTGAATGCGATCAAGTGTTGAAGGTTGTTAAGTCCCAACATCAAATTGAAGAAGGGATGCATCTTCATGATTATTAGAAATATCGATCCATCGAATGAGATTTGCAATTACACCAGGATGATAGTAACTAAACTCGGGGACTGCGTAATTAAAGCCAAATTAATTGCAACAAAGAATGCGAATAGAAAGTTTCCAATCGCAAGAATGATAATGAGTCCCTGGATTTTACTAAATTTCCAATTCGATTCCAAAGAAGGCAGTTCCTCGTGACAGTTTGTTTTGCAATCACCATAAACAAAAATCATGGTCAATCTCTTTCCAATGTGGGATTGTTCCTGCTGAAACCTGTGTTTAGTCATGGTCAATAGTATGTTGCTATCTCACGAGTCACTAGCAAAAAAAGTTTCAAAATTTTGATCTGTGACGATGATGATAAGACGCATTCAACAACAACTAACATGTTCAGTGGTGAAATTTTTGTAAATTGTAAGGTATTTACAAAATTAATTATTTTTTATTTTATGTAAGTGTTTAATTTGATTTCATTTGGTTTCCTTGCAGCTGAAGAAGTTGGGAGAAATCAAATGCACCCTCCTATTTTCACTTGAATTCTTTTTATTTATATATAATGTAACAATCTTCTTAGTGATTTATGATCGTAATATAACTTTAAAAAAATTATTTAATTATATTTTTAAAATAAAATATTATAATATTAAGTAATCCCGTCGACGGGTTATACATTAGTGAATCTTTAAAAAACAACCATAGCTAAATGCATGGAATTCGTGCCATCTACACAACGAAGTCACATATTAATTAATATTTTATTTTATTTGAGAATTCACAATGCTGAATTTCTTACAAATCCGATGCGAATCGTATTGCCACACGCACTAACACTAAGCACGAATTTGATACTTTCATGTGAGTATTTGTAGAAAAATCGGTGCATAGTAGCTTCAAATAGTACTGTGGAACCAAAATTTAATATAGCATTACATGTTTTTATTAAATTTTGTTAAAAATTCACATTTGATAAAAATTGGGTAAAATTGTATTTTATTTGACAGAAATACTCTTATAGAGTAGTGGATTATACGATTATAATTCAAAAAACATTTATTACTGATTTTTCTCTCTCTTCCCTCTCATTCTCTCTTCCTGCTATTCTCTATCTTCCATTTCTTCTACAACGATTCATCTTCTATCCGCCTCTCCATCTCTCTCCACCGCCAACCACCTCTACTCCGCCGTCACATCTCACCGCCAACCACCTCCTACGTCCCGACTAAATGGCGCCGCGCTCGAAAAGGCGAAAACCTCCGAACCAGCAGCGGAACAAACCACCGTTCCAACAACGAGCGAAACCCTAAACCCGGCGGCGACGAGCGAAACCGCCGCGACCAAGCCGAGCAAAGCCGCGCCAAAGTCAACCAAAGCCGCGACGAAGCCGAGCAAAGCCGCGACGAAGACTAGGAGTAAACGCACCGAAATGCCTCCTCCACCGGGCGACGATACCGAAGCGTCGACGTCGCCGCGCCAAGAGGAAGTAGCACAACAGTCACCGCGCCAAGAGCAAGAAGCACAGTCTCCGCCGCCCGAACACGATGAAGCGTCGCCGCCGTGCCAAGAGGAAGAAGCACATGCTTCACCGCCGGAACATGAGGAAACCGGCGATGAAGATATGTTTGAAGATTTACCGGTAAGTTTTGTTAATTTTTAATTTGCAAAATCCAGATCTGAAAGTTAGGGCTCGTTGCATGTTTGATTATGACTTGATTTCTTTGATTTCGCGGGTTTACTATGTTTTGAATGTCAATTGCGTACCTAGTTTGTTGAGTAGAATGGGAATTAGGGTACAATTTGCAGATCTGTAATTTGGGGGAAAATTGTACTGGTACACCCGGTACATTTTGTAAAATACGTACCGGTAATTTCAGATCTTTAATTTCTAGAATTGAGGATAGCTTGTTGTTGATTTTCTGAGGTTGATTATGCATGTTGAATTTTGAATTCGGTTGATCTGAATATGGCATTGTATGGTTAAAATTACTACGATTTTGTAAATGCGTACCCAGTTTCGAAGCATATAAGTTGCAATTTGGTAAGCATTTGCAAATACGTACCAAGATAACTAGTGTGTTTCTAGTAAACTTGGTACGCATTGTGAAAAACGTACCGAGTGTACTAGTATTTTATTATGATCTAGGTACGTATTTGTAAAAAACGTATCTACTTTCCTAGTACACTTGGTACGCATTGTCAAAAACGTACTGAGTGTACCGGTATTTCATTCTCATGTAGGTACGTATTTACAAAAGCATACCTACTTTACTGGTACACTTGGTACGCGTTGTAAAAAACGTACTGTTGGGAAATTTGTTAGTAAGAGTTTTGATGAATTGCAAAACCCAACCGAGTAGATGTTGCCAGAACCTAATATTAGTAGTTAGACTCACTGTTTGAGCATTGTCAAGATTTTATCTTTACAGGTCTCCAGCTGAAGATGGCAACAAGGCTTCACTCGGATAGAACATCAGTTGTGAGGAAGACAACTGAGCGTTCAGTATATTAAAAATGAGGAAGTTACGTTCATGTCTCAGATCAATAGTCAAGTATCCAAAAAGGGGAAGTCACATTCAAGAGATAGAACATCAGTTGTAAGAAAAACAACTGAGTGTTCATCGGATGAAAAGCAGTATGGGGGAAGAGAACATCAGATGAAAGGAAGTCATCTGAGCGTTCGAACCCAACTGATCAGATACATGGAAGACAACTGAGTGTTCAGTTTCAGAACATCAGTTGTAGAACTCAACCAAGAAGACCAACAGCTTGAAGTTGAAGTGAGCTGAGAGTTCAACTGTTAGTAGTCAGATAGAATATCGGCTGAAGAACAAGTTAATTGAAGATCGAAAGTCTTAACCGACCACTCCTTGTTGGAAGTCTGTTGTTAAGATTTGAATTTCAAAAAGGAAGTCACGTGAGGGTTTGACCGTTCAGTCATTACCCCATTTGGCCCAACACAAGGTTGTCTCAGATGAAAAGCAGAAGAGCACAGATGCCAAATCCGGAAAATCTGCAGAGATGAGAGACAAGCCATCGCTTTCAGAGAACATAGATCAATAGCTCCTCCAACGGCTAGTTGATACTCTCCGCCTATAAATAGAGGCCTTCATTCATTCAGAGAGTACACAAGACACACACGCGAGAAGAAACCAGAGAGCGAAAGAAAGAGCAATATTCTTCACGAGCTGAACTAAATTCAATCTCTTAGAACATCACTTGTTGAGGGTTCTAGAGTTAGTTAGTTTTGTGTCTTTAGATCGAACCTTGAGAACATCACGTTGTGAGAGTTCGTAGAGTGTTAGATCATAGCTCATTTCGTGTTCGAGCTTTTAGTTGGAACCCCATTTTCTTTCACCTGAAAAGGTTTTAGGACCCTACTCTTCCTGCAACTGAGTAGATAGGTTGTTTAGTACCCGAAAACTAAACTATAAGGTTGATAAGTACCCACAAACTTATCCTTAACGGTTGCTCAGCCCGCATAAGCTGAGTGGTTTGTCCAGAAGAACTTGGACAGAGTTGTGTGGACTCACAACTCCCCGTGGACGTAGGAGGTTTCTCCGAACCACGTAAATCTCTGTGTGCTAGTGTTTATTTTGTTTATTTCTTGCATATTCAACTGACCTTCTAACCAGCATACAAACTGATCTTAGCATTCTCAACTGTCTTGGTTCTTGACCAGCCGTGTATAAAAGCGTGAGTTAATTTTAACGAGTTAATTTCCACCACATTCCCAACAGCACATCTCTTCCAACCGAGTGTTTCTTACTCGGTTGTGATTCCAACTGAGCTTCCTTACTCGGTTGAGATAATTTTTTAGGGGGTTGTTTTAAAAGGTTGCATCTGGTGTATTCCCCCCTCCCCATACACCATAACTCATTTCGGGACCATCAAGTGGTATCAGAGCAGTGGTTCAAAAGACTACTGACTCTGTTTCACAAGGTGTGAATTCGAAAAAGTTTCTTCAGTGGTCAACTGAACAGATCTATTTTTCACGCTAGTGCATATTTGCTTGCATATTTGTTCTGTTATTGTGTGCAGATGTACGTCAAGGACAAGATCGTGGTCATGTTCTCGGTAGTAAATTATACATCCTGGAGGATGCGGATGAAGAAGATCCTACTGTCGAAGCATCATAGGATGCAATAAGTACTCTTGTCCGGACCGATCATCATTAAAGAGAGAATCGCTCGCACTCCTACAAATCCCAACGATGGGGATACAATTGTGGAGTTTGTGGAGAAGCAGCCGGAAGACTACACTCCAGAGGAAGCCAAGGTGAGCCAGTTGGATATCTGGGCTCAAAGCACGATTATGTCCACTGTTGGACAAGATTATCTCCCTTGGATTGAAGAGTGTTAGACTGCCAAAGAAATGTGGGATATCTTGGCATCGCTGAGTGAAGGAAGCGATGATACAAAGGAGAACAAGTTCTCACATGCATGCCAAGACTTCGACAACTTTTGTTTGAGAACAGATGAAATAATTGATCAGCTAGAGCTCCGGTTTATGGACATCCTCAGAAGAATCCAGTCCATCCGAAGAGGAAAATACACACTAAGAGAAATCAAACTCAAAGTGTTGCAAGCTCTACCGGATGAGTGGGATACCTTCACCAATATCCACGAGAGCCGAGCTGACCTTGGTGAAATGGGAACTGAAAGATTGTTCTCAATTTTAAAGGGAAATGAGTATAAGGTGAACCGAAGAAGATCTCAGTCCTCGGTTCAGACGAGTCGATTTGAGGATGTTGGTTCAGCTTCAAAGTCAGTTGCTCTTCGAGCTGACTACTCCAAATCGAGAACATCGAGGCCAACAAAATCTGCAGACACAGCTGCAAAGGAGCCAAGCAGAGAGGAACTGCAACAAAACATTGCTGCCCTGTCAAAGAAACTAGCCGACATGGACACTCGGTTCGGGAAATACAAACGATTCTACAAATCAAACCGAACTCGAGCCAGTTCAAAGCCTGTCACCAACGGTTGCTTTGAATGCGGCAAGGAGGGACATTTCAAAGGTGACTGTCCAGACCTCTCAAAGAAAGAGAGAGAAGCGTTGAGGGCCAAGCAAGCTGGAAAGAACAAGGCCATGGTAGCAGAAGAAGCAGCTGACGACATGGACATCTTCACTGACACTGAAGATGAGGATGAGCTGACTTCCACCAACAACGCTATCAATCAGGATCAATGCCTCATGGCACTTGGAACCGACCAAGATGATACTGATGTACACTCTAATCCTGCTAAGTTAAATTCTTCTAATACTTCTAACATGCAGGAATCACTGGACGAAGAGTTGGAACCCTCCTGGAGTGACTTTCAAGAACTCAGTGAGGAACTACATCAGCAATCGGTTGAGTTTAAGAGTCTTCAAGAACAGTTCTCAAAACTTGAAGAATCCTTAACTATGAAGGACGATCTGATCAAGAGTCAAACAGAGGAGATTGAGAATCTCAAAAATCAACTGAATGCAGTCAACCGAACTAATACTCCAACTGATGAGGAGTTGACAAAGCAAATCAAGGAGCAGCAAGATCAGTTGAAAAATCAAGAGACTCAGATCGACCAGCTGATAAAGAAGTCAGATGGACAAACCGAGCAGATAACTGTCCTCCTCAAGGAATTGCAAACTGAGAAGGACAATCTAATCAAGCTGTATCAGTCATCCAAGATCATCGAGAATCTTGTCAGTTACAGTAGACAGATGGATGACGTGTCAGGACTCGGTTATGATGTGATTAAAGACAGTGGAATTCCTTCAGCAACCTTCATCAAAGCTGTTGAGGTCAAGGTTGTTGAACCTAACACAGTGGAATCTGAGTCACCACAAAGTAATTCAACCTCCACCTCTCAGCAAGCTCAACCGACCAAGGCAACCACAACTGAGAAGGGAAAAGAAGCAGTAGATGGAGGACATAATGTTCCATTGGTTGGGACATCAACCGAGGGGGAATGCTCCAAAAGTCAGAAGAGGAATCAGAGGCGTCGAAGGCATAATCGCAACCGAACTCAGAATCAGAACCGACCTCTGCATCAATCTCAGAGTCAACATCAGAAAGAATGGAACCAACTGCAAAACCGACAAGGGTTCAATCATCTGAATCAACAGTGCTTCCAACATCAGTTCAACCAAAGGTTCCAACTGAGTCAACCAATGAGGAACAGGTCGAACAACTGGAGATATTCATGCCACAATATGAATCACCAACAGGGCATGAACAACTACAGACAACACTCAGGGAGTTGGAATCAGAATCAACCACAAAGATTCCAACATGGCGTCCGACCTCACAGACAAATTCAACAGGATAAGAATCGCCATCAAAACAGGGGGAAAGCCTCTCCTCCGAAAGCTCAGAATGGGAGAAATCCAACTCCTCCCAAGAAATAGAACATCACTACTAACAACAAGCCTAAGGATAACCGAAGTGTTGTTATAGTGGATGATGAAGGAAAAGTGATCTGGAATGATAAATCCATCCGAGTATACAGAGAAAAGTGACGCACAGTTCCAGGGAGAACTGGTTCTAACCCTCCAGGACCCAACTGAAATTGGGGACCTAAGCGAGTTACTCTTTGCAGGCACAGGAGAAACAGCTGAGGAAGAATAAAACGTCTGCAACAATGTGGGTGATGGACAGTGGATGCTCGAAACACATGACGAATCTGAAGGATTTGCTTGGAAGTTTCGTGGAGAAAGAAATTCCATCAGTTACTTTTGGTGACAACTCGAAAGGTTACACCAGAGGTTACGGCACACTTCATGTTTCAATCTCTAATGTTTCTTATGTTGATGGATTGAAGCATAACTTGCTCTCCATCAGCCAATTCTGTTATAATGGTTTCTCAGTCAAGTTTGATGCACAGGGTTGCAGGGTTAAAAATGTCGGATCAAAGCAGGTGATATTGTTGGGAAATCGATCACCAATCGGGAATGTCTACTACGCAGACTGGAACAGCAGCCTTCCTGACACCTGCCTGTTATCAAAGAGTAGTTCAGATGTGAGCTGGCTGTGGCACAAAAGGCTCAACCATCTGAACTTCAAAACAATGAACCGACTTGCCAGACAAGAACATGCAAGAGGCATACCAAACCGAGTGTTTTCAACAACACACATCTGCAGTGCATGCCAGTTGGGAAAGCTCGCTAGATCCTCCTTCCGGTTAAAGTCGACTCCCTCAACCGACCGAGTGTTACAGCTGATCCACATGGATCTCTTCGGGCCAGTTACACCAAAGAGCATAAATGGCAACGAATACACCCTGGTTGTAACTGATGACTACTCAAGATATACGTGGACCATCTTCATGCGCCACAAGAGTGAAACCCGAGATGAGCTACCCAAGCTGATGGATCGGATATCGAACCAACAAGAGATGAAGATCATTTCTATCCGATCAGATCGTGGAACTGAGTTTCTAAATGAAACCCTCATCGAGTACTGCGAGAAGCATGGAATTACACATCAAACATCAGCAGCGCGTACTCCGCAACAAAATGGAGTAGCTGAGCGAAGAAACCGAACACTGAAAGATGCAGCTACATCCATGCTAACAAGCTTAGCTTTGCCAAAGAGATTTTGGGCTGAGGCCATCAATACTGCATGCTACACTCAGAACCGGTCTCTTCTGACCAAGCGGTTAGGAAAGACACCATACGAGCTATGGAGACGCAGGAAGCCAGATATTTCTTATTTTCGCATTTTTGGTTCTAAGTGTTATATTCACAACAATGGGAAGACTCAGTTGAAAACTTTTGATGCCAAAGCTTCGAAAGGCATATTTCTCGGATATGCCGCTCGGATCAAGGCTTATAGAGTTTTCAACAATGGCTCTCGTGTTGTGGAGATAACACCTCATGTTAGTTTTGATGAATCTACTTTTGAGTGCATGGAACAGGCTAAAGGACAACAGGGTGATCCACAAGTTCCACCTGTTCTCACCAGATCACAAGCTCTAAGGGAAAAGAATCTAGCTGAACCACTGGTATGGGCAACCGAGGATGAGGATCCATACTCCTTTGAAGATGAATGTGAAGACCCCAGCTCATCTCAAGGGGGAACTTCAGCTGATGCTTCTCCAACTGCATCGGCATCCGAAGCCCAACCGAGTCCGGTTCAAACTAATGTCAATGTTGAGGATCCAGACTCAACAGCTGATTAATCACCAGCTCTGAAGACTCCAACTCAGATCACGGAACAACCACAATTGGAAGAAGAAGGAAGACGCAACCGAAGATGGTATGAAGTTGATTCTACTGACAACATCATCGGAGATCCAACCGAAGGTGTGCGTACAAGAAGCAGAGTTGCGACTCAGGATTCAACCGAGAAAGATTCCAACACTTATGCCCAATATGCTGAGAAGTTGGCAGTTCTAGAGGAGTTCGAGCAAGCTGGAGATGTTGCCATGATTTCTTGCTTTGTAGCTGATGTGCCAGAACCGAAGAATGTTGTGGAAGCTCTCAACTGTGTTCACTGGACAACAGCCATGCAAGAAGAACTGAATGAGTTTCTACGCAACTGTGTATGGGAGTTGGTAGAAAGACCAAATGGTGTCAAAGTCATTGGATTAAAATGGAGTTTCAAGAACAAGAGAGACGCCATTGGATTCATCGTGAGGAACAAAGCAAGGTTGGTAGCTCAGGGATATTGCCAACAAGAAGGAATTGACTTTGAAGATTCCTTCGCACCAGTTGCAAGGCTGGAAGCCATCCGAATCTTTCTAGCCTATGCCGCACATCACAAGTTCAAAGTATATCAGATGGATGTGAAGTGTGTATTCCTCAACGGAGATATCAAGGAAGATGTATATGTTGAACAGCCTCCCGGTTTTGAAACTGGAGATGGAAGAGTGTAAAAATTGAAGAAAGCTATCTATGGACTAAAGCAAGCACCCAGAGCTTGGTATGACACTCTTTGTAGTTTTCTTCTGGACTCGAGTTTCAAACGAGGGTCAGTTGATAAAACCCTGTTCACCATCAAAGTTGGAGATGACATTCTTGTTGTGCAAATCTATGTTGACGACATCATATTCGGTTCTAAGTCGGAGGAACTGTGTGAAAAATTTTCAAATCTCATGAAGGAGAAGTTCGAGATGTCGATGATGGGCGAGATGAATTATTTTCTTAGGCTACAAGTGAAGCAGTCAGAAAAGGGCATCTTCATCAATCAGTCCAAATATACAAAAGAGCTCATCACCAAATTCGGATTGCAGACAAGCAAGACAACAAGGATCCCGATGAATACTAACTGGAAGATTGAACCTGGAACTAAGGGAAAGCTCGTGGATGCCAGTAAGTATAGAGGGATCATCGGTTCTTTGCTCTATCTAACCGCCAATCGGCCAGACATATCTTACGCAGTTGGAGTGTGTGCCCGGTTCCAAGTTCAACCAAGGGAAGCACACATGTTGGCAGCAAAGAACATCATCAAGTATCTGAAGGGTACAGTCAATGTTGGACTGTGGTATCCAACTGACGACAATATTCAGCTGACTGGATACTCAGATGCAGATCTAGCCGGAGATCGGTTGGACAGGAAGTCTACCTCTGGACACTGTCAGTTCATGGGAAGCAAGCTGGTTTCATGGTTCTCCAAGAAACAAGCATGTGTTGCCACTTCTACAACCGAGTCAGAGTATATGGCTGCCGGAAGCTGTTGCATGCAAGTGTTATGGCTCAAGCAACAGCTGAGAGATTATGAAGTTTCAACTGGACAGGTTCCCATTCATTGTCATAGCTCAAGTGCCATTGCTATCTCTCTGAATCCTGTTCACTACTCTCGGACAAAGCATATTGACATCCGTCATCATTTTATCCGAGATTATATTGAGAAGAAGTATGTATCCATGGAGAAGATTCCAACTGAGATTCAGAGAGCTGATATCTTCACCAAACCTCTAGCTGAAGCACGGTTCAAGATGCTATGTGACCTCCTTGGACTATTGAATCCATAATATGAGGAGTCAACTGAGGTAAAGAGATAGATATCCATCTGAGGGGGAAACTCAGATGAAGGGGGAATCTCAGATGCGGATCGCCAACTGAAGACATCAGACGTCAACTGAACAGACGAACTTGAGTCAGTTGATGGTATGCCGATCAAATGCAGATTGCCAACCGAAGGAATCAGACGTCAGCTAAACAGACGAACTCGAGTTAGCTGATGGTATGCCGCAACATGGGAACTCAGCTGATTCCAACATCAGCTGGCAGGTAACATTTATGGCTGAAGGTGTTATGTTCTTAAATGAGAATGTTTGAAACAAATTCAAACATTCCTGAGCCAGTCAGTTACATTAAAATAGCCATCATGTAGCATTAAATGTAAAGTACGGCTGAACATCCATAGCCTACTTTATAGTGCGACTGGGCTGACAAGATAAACTGTACACCTTCTCACGTGCGGGTTGGAACTCGGTGCATGACGTCAAGTCAAAGATAGTCAACAGTCGCGTAATCTCAGCCGTTGATGGATTCGCCCCATTTAACCCCAGCCGTCGATCTCTATCGAGTCAAAAACCTATATAAGGCGGTAAATCAGGAAGAAATCTCCTACTTTCCTCATTCGTGTATATCTGATTTAACTGTTCATCGTCTTCATAGATTTTGCCTAACCCTTTTCTGCAAAAGATCTTCTTTCCTTTCCTCTATATATATTACTTTTGCATTGATCTTAAATGGCACCGAAAAGTAAGAAAATGACCTCATCGGGATCTTCTCTCGTCCCTACTTCGTATGGAGAATCCTTCGACATGTTGGTGTCGAAGATCCACTTCGAGCAAATACTTTCCGACGAGGAATTGGAGTCAACGGTGTTGGCTCCCCTCGCAAACATGCTCAGAGAGAACGGCCTACTAGAATGGGCGAAGCTTTGCCCATCCCATCTTCTCAGGCGACAAGTGGGGGAGTTTTACGTAAACTTGAAGGCCCCCCTTGAATCTACAGAAGGAATATCTACGGAAGTCTCCTGCCGGCAAAGAGATGTTCCAGTCAGGACCATACGTCGTGTCTCATTCCCCATCGACATTTCCGATGTCCTCCGTTACATCATCCCCATCAACCACACCACCACTGAACTTCTGGAGAATATATCCGACGAGCACGTCGATGAATTATTGGAGAAAGCTCTGATCACTCCGGAGAAGTTAAGGAGTAATATGCAGAGGACGAAGCTGAAGCCAGAACATCGCCTGCTGTTCGATGTTATCTCAAAGGTGGTGTTCGGTTACAGTGGCGCATTCGTCGATATCAGCCTATCCAAATTGAGGCAGTTGGTGGCCTTGGAGCACCAACACCAGATCAACTGGTTCCAATACTTCTCGAACCAGTTGATGGTGGAGAAGTTGAAGATCACCGAGATGACAACCGACTCATGAGAGAAGCTGCTCAGTGTTAAGGGGACACTTAACTTCGGCTGCAAGATCTCTGCCCTCATCTTGCTCGCGACCAAGGACCGCAACATGGTCTGGGCAGACTGCGAGGAGACGCCGGTTAAGAAGTTGTTGTTGTTCCCGACAGCCAAGAAAGCACAGGAGGTGCTTAGAAGTGTGTACACTCCAAAGGAGAAAAAGAAGGTTGGGAAGTCTACTGAGCCAACAGCTGAGGGGGAACCAGCTGTCGCTCGCCCCGCCAAGTCCAAAGCTGCACGCCGACTAGCTGAGTCGGAGAAGGAGTCAGCTGAGGAACCTTCCCAGAAAAAGCTACGGGTACGGTTCAAGAAGTCGATTAAGAAACCAGCTGATGTGCCAGATGATGAGCCAACTGAGGTGCCAGCTGATGAGTCAGCTGAGGAACCAGTTGAGGTACCAGCTGAGGAGCAAGCTCCAGCTGAGGAGGAGGCACCGGTTGAGTCGACACCTGCTAAGGAGCCTTCCGAGTCCAGCCGCTCAGCTGAGGCCGCCACGTTCGAGATAGTCCCTCGAGCCACCGGAGCTGACAAGGCTGACGGAATGGAGACGGATTTAACGTCAGATGCTTCTTCCTCATCTGAGGACGTTGAAGATGTTCCCACCTCCCCCACGGCAAGAGTTGATGCCGTACCACCCCCAGAGCCTCTTGCTCTTTCTACCCAACCAGAGCCAAATGTTCCGAGCACCTTGCTCGATGCCAACATTGTGACCGCTTCTTCGGCCAATGTTGAGGAAACAATTGAAACCCCCCTTCCAACCGAATCCAATATTCCGAGCTCCCAGCTCGATGCCGATGTTGTGACCACCTCTTTGGCCAACATCGATGAACCTTTTGAACCATTGCCTTATGATATTTCTCCTTCCCCAATCAATGAGGAAGACGACCTTCAGGCAGTTGCGCTGGAGTACGAGGGCAGGGTGGCCTACTGCTTCCAAAAGCTGCTAGGCATGTTCCCTAAAGCTCGCAACATGCCAGTCTTCGCCACTCTGGGAACCGAGCTCTTGTACCAGTTCCACCTGATCTTCAGCCATTGGTACGTCAAAGAAGATACGATCAGGGTGCAGAGCTGAGACAGGCTGAAGTCAGATGAGTCCCGTATCCGAGCCTACTTCAACTACTCCAACCTGGAGGTGGCTTACAACAACCGGATTGCGCTGCTCACTCGTCGGCTGGACCAGAGCAGAGCTGAAGGGACGGACACAAGGGAGGCAGCTGGACAGGAGTGCATTGACTTCCTCGACAGCATGGTGATCAAGTCAGCTGACTTCCTTGAGGATGTGGATGCAGCCGCCGCAGCAGCGAAGGAAGAAGAAGAAGAGCTGAAGCTGTACCTGGGCAACCGACAAGCCACGGTCACAGTTGAGCCTCTAGCTCTGATTGCTCAAGCCCCTCCAGCTGATCAGCATGCTCCCACAACTGAAGAGATATGTGAGCTGGTGGCTGAGAGGGTGAACCAATTAAGAACCGAGCTGCTTGCCAACCTCCAGCATCAAAAAGATGACCAGCTGAGGGCGTTGGAAGCACAAGAAGTTAAGAACCAACAACTGGTGGAGGAGAATGTTGAACTGAAGACCAAGCTGAATGAATTCTCCTCCTCCACCAGTCAAGAAGTGTCGGAGTTGAAGTCCACTCTGTTGGGATTGAAGTCGGAGCTGAACGTCTTCAAATCCTTGGCCGACTCCAATCTTGCCAAGTCCCAACAGACACAAGATGCAGAATGGGAGTCTCACTTCGAGTCGCGATGGGCTGAGTTCGCTGCTTTTCAGACAGAGGTCATCGAGAACCTCTCTGTCTTGAAGAAAGCCGAACAAGAGCGCCAGGACTCGGATCTGGCGAAGAAGATGGAGCTTGAGTGCGCGGTTGATGAACTCTTCAACCGCATCAAACTTGCCGAACAACAACTCACCTCACTGGACGGCTCAGTAGCAAGCCTTATTGCTGATGCCAAAAAGGGGGAAGAGAAGGAGATGGAGGTTGAAGTGCAGGGAGAAGAAGAGACCCAAGCCGAAGGAGAGACGCCAGCTCAAGGGAAATCTCAGTTGAAGAGAAGGAGGTCTGCTCAAAGGAAGTCTGCTGCTCCCAAGCCAACCGAAGTCGGTGGAGCTGGAATGGAAAAGGACTTAGAGCAGGCAGAGAAGTTCGGAGTTTCCTACAACTCCATAGCCGAGATCGCAGCCGAGCTGGATTCTGAACTCGACGGGATAACAATCGAAGAGTGCATTGCAGTGGCCAAGGCTATGGATGTAGAGGAGAAGGATTACATGAACCCGAGCTAGATCAGAAAGTTTGCCGCCAGCCAGGCGAGGAGGGTGAACCAGTTCGAGGAAGAGCTGAAGAAAATGTCCCAGAACCTGGACCGCAACGTTGCCTCCCGCAGCCGATGCCGCATCAACAAACATCAATCAAAGGCGGAAGCTCGGTTGAAGCAACAAAGGTTGCCAGCAAAGTCCAAAGTCAACAGTCGGTTTAGGCATGTTGACAAGTGGATGCCGACCGAGTGGAATGAAGATTGGGAGTTGTTCAAGCAGGAGTTCGTGAACGACTTCTACTATAGGAAGGTTTACGCAACTGATGACCCGAGGAAAGCGTTCAAGGAAGCGCTGACCGAGTTGCACGCAGGAGACCCGGGCATGTTCAGCCAATTCAGGCGGGCTATGATTGACGCCAACCTGAACTTGAACACAGTTCCGGTTCCCCAGAAGGTTACTTACCGGCCTCCCTTCCTCCCAAACTCTCGCAACCCGAACCGCACGAAGATCGCAGCTGAGGCGAGGCAGGTTTGCAAGGAGCATGGAGTGGACATTTCTAAGGAGTCACCTACCAAGAGAGAGATTTTTGTTAGGATTTTTAGTAAGTATGGGCTTCAATTTTAGCTCAGTTAGTTTTCAAGCAACTGTTGTAATTTTTGGCTTTTGCGCTTATCTTTGTAACACTCAGTTGTAATGAAAACTACTCAGTTATAAGATTCAACTTGACGTACAATCCCTCATTGTCCAAGCTCTGAATCGCAAAGTTATTTCAATACCATGTTATAACTGTGCTAACCCTTTGATGTTTCAATCTTATAGACTGTCTAGAAGTTCAGCTGAGATTTTGGATATGTAAGAATTGTATAAGGGTTTTAAAGTTTTACAGTCTTGATCTGTAAGTTTGTAAGGGGTTTTGGCATCATCAAAAAGGGGAAAATTGTTGGGAAATTTGTTAGTAAGAGTTTTGATGAATTCCAAAGCCAACTGACCCCAACCGAGTAGATGTTGCCAGAACCTAATATTAGTAGTTAGACTCACTGTTTGAGCATTGTCAAGATTTTATCTTTACAGGTCTCCAGCTGAAGATGGCAACAAGGCTTCACTCGGATAGAACATCAGTTGTGAGGAAGACAACTGAGCATTCAGTATATTAAAAAGGAGGAAGTTACGTTCATGTCTCAGATCAATAGTCAAGTATCCAAAAAGGGGAAGTCACATTCAAGAGATAGAACATCAGTTGTAAGAAATATAACTGAGTGTTCATCGGATGAAAAGCAGTATGGGGGAAGAGAACATCAGATGAAAGGAAGCCATCTGAGCGTTCGAACCCAACTGATCAGATACATGGAAGACAACTGAGTGTTTAGTTTCAGAACATCAGTTGTAGAACTCAACCAAGAAGACCAACAGCTTGAAGTTGAAGTCAGTAGAGAGTTCAACTGTTAGTAGTCAGATAGAACATCGGCTGAAGAACAAGTTAGTTGAAGATCGAAAGTCTTAACCGACCACTCCTTGTTGGAAGTCTGTTGTTAAGATTTGAATTTCAAAAAGGAAGTCACGTGAGGGTTTGACCGTTCAGTCATTACCCCATTTGGCCCAACACAAGGTTGTCTCAGATGAAAAGCAGAAGAGCACAGATGCCAAATCCGGAAAGTCTGCAGAGATGAGAGACAAGCCATCGCTTTCAGAGAACAGAGATCAACAGCTCCTCCAACGGCTAGTTGATACTCTCCGCCTATAAATAGAGGCCTTCATTCATTCAGAGAGTACACAAGACACACACGCGAGAAGAAACCAGAGAGCGAAAGAAAGAGCAATATTCTTCACGAGCTGAACTGAATTCAATCTCTTAGAACATCACTTGTTGAGGGTTCTAGAGTTAGTTAGTTTTGTGTCTTTAGATCGAACCTTGAGAACATCACGTAGTGAGAGTTCGTAGAGTGTTAGATCATAGCTCACTTCGTGTTCGAGCTTTTAGTTGGAACCCCATTTTCTTTCACCTGAAAAGGTTTTAGGACCCTACTCTTCCTGCAACTGAGTAGATAGGTTGTTTAGTACCTGAAAACTAAACTATAAGGTTGATAAGTACCCGCAAACTTATCCTTAACGGTTGCTCATCCCGCGTAAGCTGAGTGGTTTGTCCAGAAGAACTTGGACAGAGTTGTGTGGACTCACAACTCCCCGTGGACGTAGGAGGTTTCTCCGAACCACGTAAATCTCTGTGTGCTAGTGTTTATTTTGTTTATTTCTTGCATATTCAACTGACCTTCTAACCAGCATACAAATTGATCTTAGCATTCTCAACTGTCTTGGTTCTTGACCAACCATGCATAAAAGCGTGAGTTAATTTTAACGAGTTAATTTCCACCACATTCCGCACAGCATATCTCTTCCAACCGAGTGTTTCTTACTAGATTGTGATTCCAACTGAGCTTCCTTATTCGGTTGAGATAATTTTTTAGGGGGTTATTTTAAAAGGTTGTATTTGGTGTATTCCCCCCCCCCATACACCAGAACTCGTTTCGGGACCATCACGTACCGAGTGTACCCGTATTTCATTATTTGCAAGTACGTATTTGCAAATGCGTACCTACATGACAAGTAAATTAGGTACGCATTAGCAAAATCGTACCAAGTGTACGAGGAATTTTTAGTAGGTATTTGTAAAAGTTTATCACTTTTTTACCAGCAGATTATGACTAAACAGTGGATATGAATTTGTGAATTATTTTTTGTGTTATTGTAGCACAACTGAACATACAAGAGGCTGGAGCTTACCACCTTGAAAAGCAAGGTGATGACTCATGGTTATGAGTCACTTATTTTAGACATTCGAGGATGCCTCATTGCAAGTGGCAACTCAACCTTGGAGAAGCTGAAGCAGTCCTCATGAATTTCGATGAAGGCAATGAAGGCAATGAAGACAATGAATGAACAATGAATTGGTGTTAATATTTTGTGCATGATGGATAGTATTTTGCGAATTCATAAATATTAGTTATTCTGAATCTGTACTTTGGATAACTATTAGCATATGCTACTGATACTATGTATATTTTTTTTATCTTTATTCGTATTATGCATAAGATAACTATGTACTTGCATTCTGGTACGCACGGTACGCAAATGTAATTTCGTTACAGTTTTTCTAGTACGCAAGGTAAGTAATTAAACAAAACGTACCAAGATTTACTTACCTATCTGTTACAATATATGTAAAAACGTACCAGTACAATAATATTTGACACAAAATTCATAAAAATGTCAAAAATTTCAAACAAAACCATGACAAACAGCACACATCTAATAGAATCCAATAAATCTCCAATTATCAACCAAATCTATGTGGATCTTGACATGTTTGGCGAGTATGACCCGCAACACCACAAATACCACATTTCTTCATTTTGCGGGTCCTCATTTTGATGCTTGGTTGGTTGCTACTGTTGGGAAATTTAAGTAAAGTTTTGATTGATTCCAAAACCAACTGACTCCAACCGAGTAGATGCTGTCATTTCCTAAAGTTAGTAATTAGGCTCGCTGTTTGAGCAATGTTGAGATTTTATCTTTACAGGTCTTCAGCTGAAGACGGCAACATGGCGTTACTCGGATAGAACATCAGTTGTAAGAAAGACAACTGAGCGTTCAAGTGAGAAGATGTAATAGAACATCAGTTACAAGAAAGACAACTGAGCGTTCAAGAAAGATAACTGAGCGGTCAAGATTCAGAACATCAGTTGAAGGACTTGAACCGATAAGATCAACAACTTGAAGTTCAAAGCAGCTGAGAGTTCAACTGTTCCTATTCAGACAGAAGGACAGATGAAGATATTAATCAGATGGAACATCAGCTGAAGACCACTCAGATGAAGACTAAAACTTCTCAACCGACTAAACAAGGTTGAAAGTCAAAGGTTGAAGATTTGAATTTCAAAAAGGATGTCACGTGAAGGTTTGACTATCTGTCATTACCTCATTTGGCCCAACACAAGGCTGTCTCAGATGGAAAGCAGAAGTTCACAGTTGCCAAATCCGGAAAGTCTGCAGAGATGAAAGACAAGCCATCGCTTTCACTGAACAGAGATCAACAGCTCCTCCAACGGCTAGTTGATTCTCTCTGCCTATAAATAGAGGCATTCACTCATTCACCAAGACGAACAGAACCAAGTGACAAGTGCAAGAACAGATAAACGAGCGAACATCACCTGTTGAGAGTTCATATTGCAAACGAGCTAAACTGAAATCAATCTCTAAGAACATCACTAGTTGAGAGTTCCTAGAGTGTTAGATTATGTCTTGGTGTTTTTAGATCTTAGTTTGAGTCTCCATTTGTTCAAGCTTAGATCCTAGCTCACTTCTTGTTCGAGCTAGTAGTTGGAAAAACCCACCCTTTACACATCCTCTCAAAAGGATTGTTAGGACCCTACTCTTCCTGTAATTGAGTAGATAGGTTGATAAGTACCCGTAAACTTATCTGTAAGGTTGATAAGTACCCGTAAACTTATCTGTAAGGTTGATAAGTACCCGTAAACTTATCTTAACGGTTGCAAAGCCCGCGTAAGCTTTGTGGTTGAAGTCCTAAAGAAATTGGACTGAGTTGTGTGGACTCACAACTCCCCGTGGACATAGGAGTTCTCTCCGAACCACGTAAATCCTTTGTGTGTTGTGTCTTCAATTCAGTTATCTTATTGCATATTCAACTGACTGACTAACCAGCATTCAAACTGCATCTTTGCATTCTCAACTGTTTTGGTTATTGACCAACCTTGCATCTGAGCGTGAGTTATTTTACGAGTTGTTATTTTCCACCACATTTCGCACAGCACTACACTTCCAACTGAGTTGCATTACTCGGTTGTGATAATTTTCAGGGGGTTGTTTTTAAAATTCTTATCTGGTGTATTTTTTCCCCCCATACACCAGAACTCATATCGGGACCATTGGCTACTCCCTTCTTCTTCTGGGTTAATCAAGCGGAGTCTTAAAGGGCATGTACTCATATAATGACCTTTCTCATGACACCACAAACACCCTCGACTGCATTTGGTATGAGATCCAGTTGGAATCCTCTTAGTACGCGGTCGTCCAGCTTGCTTAGGTTCCTTGGGTGTAAGAACAATCCTTGAAGCAACATGTAGCGGCACACACCACGAATCTTTATCCAGAATAGGCATCACATCATCAGCATAAATCTCCCGCCACGTCGCAGTAGAATAATATTCATGCACATATGACAATGGGGATTCCCTCTTAAACCTAAAAATGTGTAAAAAATTAATATTTCGTCGAAGAAAAACATGGTACGTAATTATAACTGCGTAGCAGGTGTACCACATAATAACTTGAACACTTGGTACACATTGGGTAATGCGTACCGGATTCTGATAAGCAAACTTGATACGTAACTATAAATGCGTACCATGTGTACCTCATCCGAACTTGGTACGCCGGTACGTTTTTAGTCAAAGTGTACCCGCGTACCAAGTTCTGATGAGCAAACTCGGTACGTAATTATAACTACGTACCAAATGTACCACATCGCAACTTCCTAACCAGGTACGCATTGATCAAAGCATACCTGCGTACCAAGTTTTCATGTGGTACACTTGGTACGCATTTACAATTGCGTACCAGGTGTACTAAGAAGTTTTGGCAAAATAGTACGAATTTGCAATTAATCCAAAAACATAAAACTTCAACTTCACCTGATTGCAGCAGTAGCGTGAGAGCAAAGTATTAAGTCCAGATACCATGCCCGACATGAGTTTTTCCTGAAAGCAACATCAACAACATTGCTCTTTACTCCAAAAATGACATTAAACTTCGTATCACATATCGGTTCAACTCTCATCACGCTGTAATACACGGCTTTTCTTTTCCGACGAGAAATAAAAAATTTCTAAAAAATTAAGGCTTTGCACTTCTAAGTTGATGAAATTCAGTTATAAGAATAACGGCGAAGTCCGTTTCTGAAAATAAGTTGCAGAAGTCGTTCAACCGATAAATTTTTCGTTAGAGACCTGAGATCAAAAAAAGTCTAACTTTACATTCACTTATTTTGCGATACGAGTCAAATGGTAAAAGTTAGTTTTATTTATTTTTCTGGGCGAAATTTGTACTGTCACGTCTCGACTTTTCAAAGTTTTTCGGGAAACGAGTTGTCCTTTCCCGACTAAGTAAAATATTCCGGAACTAATGGTCGTATCCATTTTTGCCGAAAACATGTCCGTCTAATAAAGTAATTGTTTGTTTCTAGTTTGTTGTATTAGACCCGGAAAAATAGATATTTTGTAGAGAAAAAGGTGTACAACTTGATTTTCTCTTCTCCTATATAAATATCACCAAATATCTCTCATTTCCTTCTCCACCAAACTGCCATCTTTCTCTCTCTCACCATTAAAGAAGTTCTTCAAGGTTTCTTCAAGCTTTCAATCCTCATATCTTGTTCGTTTCTCGATCGATTTCATTTCCAAGTTCGTATTTGATAAGGAAGAAATCGAGACTAGAAGAAAGGACAGAAGATAAAAGGTGGTTTTAGTTCTGTAATCCGGTTAAGGTGGGCTTTTCTATCTATCAAAATAAAGTGAGCGTTGCTCAAAATGTTTACTTATTGCTTTATAAGTGTGTTTTAAAGTGATTATCATGGCATAAAATACTTTGTTTTTGTGAGTTCTTTTGTGCCATTCTGTGTTGGTTCGCCAACTAACGATCGGATTCTGAGTTAGCCCACAGAGTGCTATCCAGAGGATCGGATTCTGAGTTAGTCCACAGAGTGCTATCCAGAGTTACTAACCGATCGGATTCTGAGTTAGCCCACAGAGTGCTATCCAGAGTTAGTGTACACGGTAGCCGTTGTGTGTGGTACTCTGTTGAGGGGTAGCCAGCCACGGTGAGGAACGTGTACGGAAGAAGTTAACTCTTCCCCGGCGTTGAAAAAGAAGTTGGGCAAGTTGAACGTAACAACAGAAAAATCTTGCGCAAGTGTTTATGAAAAGAAAAGTTTAGTAAGCACGGGCATTTGAAAGAAAAACCCCGTTGTGTTACTGTTTAGATGCCTGATGAATCTATATAAAATCTATGATATGTTTTCGACAAAGTGCCCACTAAGTGCTTTTTGTACTTAGCCCTGCATGTGTTTATAAATGTGCAGGTTGAGTGACATAGACGGCGGAAATTGAGTAGAGGTCGTACTTAAGGAAAGAAGTTTCGATTTCACATCTGAAAATATGTTATCACTCTACGTTTTATTCCGCTGCAAAATACCTCATATGATGTATTAACTTTCGGTTTAAGTATTAGGTACTTGAAACTCTAGAGATCTCAGAGATAACTTTTGTCGAGCGATCCTTCGGGATTGTCTCACTTTTGATTAATCGAAGTACTTCATGTTTGCTATCTTATCAGAGTTATGTCAGTTTAGCATTTATTCAATAATTCTCCCTTTCTCCCTCACTTCTTTAATCCAACCCCTAGTCGCACTCCGGCTTTCCCATCTCTCGGGATTTAGGGCTGTGACAGAGTGGTATCAGAGCATTCGTTTTTGCTTTGTATACAAGTTTCTTTCAGTTAGTACGACAGAGCATTTGTTTATGCTCTGCATCCGAGTCTTCTTTCAAGTAAAGTTTAGTTCGATTCACTAAACTTAAGAAGTAGTTAACGACTCAACTTCCCGCTACGTCGACTCAACTGAAGAAGAAAAGAAAGAAAAGTTTCAGAAGTATTGTTTCTTTTTACAGAAAGTTTATGAATAAGTGTGCAAGCATGTTATGAACAATAGTGCCAATTATGAATTAATTGAAGTATGAGATATACTTTTGTTGAGTACCAAGTATGAATTGATTGAAGTATGATAGTTATACTTTTGCTGAGTAAAAGTATGAACTGATTAAAGTATGATTGTTATACCTTTGTGGTATTAGATGAAATTATGTGAGTTATAATTTCCTTTTATTAAGATACATGTCAACATGAGATATTATTTTTATTGAAATTATTTGAGTTATAATTTCCTTTTTATCAAGATGTATGTTGGCCTTAGAGAAACATAGAATTTTTAAAGGCCTTCCCAATTTCTATGAGAACATAGAGCTATTAAGAAGTGTGAGTCATTTCCGAACAAAATGACTCAAAAGACGCGATCAGAACGAGAAAGACAGAACCTATTATAGACGAATGTCACATGCGTATAAGTGACATGAACAAAGCCTCTTTGGAGTTAACTTTGTTTTATTTATTAAAGAATCGTTTAAGAATTTCTTATTCTTAAGTCAGATTTTTCTTCAAGGAAACTAAGAAGTCTAAGCTAAGAATTGGAAAATTTCGAAAGTTTCTTTTTAAGAATGTTTGTTTGCAATGTGAGAAATTGCTAGATGATTAAGGTAAGTTAATTCCTTATTAAGTGAATGATTGAACGGGACAGAGGTTCCATGTGATTGAAGGACTATTATGTGGACTTGATCAACCCACATAACAAGAAACTCAATAATATGGGTCTTATGCCCCGTGAGCAAAACCTCTTTCAGTACGGTGTATTTTGGGGACGAACTAGACGAAAGCTAGTGGGCCTATAATCCCGGGGCAGAAGTACGAAGTGAACGCCGGTGCATAAAGGCACGGTCAAGGAGCGGCTTCGATTAAGACTTCAAGGCGGAGGGGACATGAATGAACTGAAATACACCTGAAAGAGAGGGATTCTGAGAATAGTCGGTATGGGATGACATATTCAAGGAGAGTCTCCGAGATCAATTCTTTTGTGTTAGGTCTAAGTTTAATATTTATTTGTGATGCCACAGAGTGGTATTTTTGGGACCATTTTGTTTTAGAAGGCGTTATACGACAAGTACGTATCTAAGACCTATAGAGCGAAGAAAGAACTAGAGGTTTAGAATCTAAAGCAAAGGGAAGATGTTAGTGACTAATTATGACGCAATCTTTTGTGAGTTGTCAAGGTCTGCACCCGGGCAGGTGGATACAAAAGAGAAAATAGTAAAGAAGTTCCGTGGAGGTCTAAAGAATGAGCTTGGAGTGGCATTAGCCAGTCACGGAGAACTAAGTTACACTGAGATACTAGGGCGAGCCCTAGAAATGAAAGCAGCAGTGCCGAATGAACGAAAAATTATAGCGCTTGTACCAGCACCAAACCAGACTCCGAATCAAGGCCATTTTAACAATCATAACAACAACTATAGAGGAAAAAGGAAATAGGGAAGAAGGAAACAACCAAGAAGAGAATGAGGAAGAAGAACTGCAAAGATTACCTTGTTTACCTAAATGGAGAACGCGGAGCAAGAAGGATAATAGGAGACGTGGAAATTGTTCGGGAAAATGAGGATGTTTTTCTAGAAGTGTTACCAGGATTACCATTAGACCGTTAAGTAGATTTCACAATCGACTTGGAACCGGGATCAACCCAATCAAAAAGCCCCATACAGAATGGCGCCAAAGGAATTAGGAGAACTTAAGATACAACTACAAGAGTTGTTGGATCTTGGTTTCATTAGACCAAGCATTTTCCCCGTGGGAAGCACTAGTTTTATTTGTCAAGAAGAAGGATGGTTCTATAAGGATGTGCATATGGAGAGTTAAACAAGAGTTTGAAATGCTTCTTCGAGCAGAAAGAATTGAATACGAGGCAAAGAAGAAGACTCGAATTAGTTAAGGATTATGATTGTAGTATCAATTACCATCCAGGAAAAGCTAACGTCGTAGCTGATGCGCTGAGTCGCAAGATTCCAACTAAAGTAGAGTATCTCTCTATTGAAGAAGAAACACTCGTACGGGAAATGGAAATGATAAATTTAGAAGTACTCGATACACCTGAGACAATAACTAACCGAATAGCAGCACTAGTAGCTACACCAGACTCACGAGAGAGAATTATAAGTGAATCCGAGGGAACGATTCAAGTACTAGAAGATATGTTAAGAACGATAGTGTTAGATCAAAGTGACAACGGGGAGAATATTTACCATTGATCAAATTTACTTATAATAATAGTTATCAGGCTACGATAAGTATTGTGCCTTACGAGGCCTTGTATGGAAGGAAGTTTAAATAACCGTTGTGTCATAATGAAGTAGATGAAAGGAAGAATCTAGAACTAGATTCACTCAGTGAAATGATAGATATATTCTTTCGATAGATTCAAGTCAGAATGAAAGAAGTCTAGAGGTGACGAAAGTCTTATGTAATTTATGCCGATCTGACTTAAAATTAGAGAAGGGGGACAAGTTTTCCTCATGATTTTCCTTCTAAAGATATGGTAATTATTTTCTTGTCAAGTATAAGCTTAGACAAAGATTTATATGATTAGTAGATATTTTGAAAAAGATAGTTTTAATGTGTATAGATTGGTCTTGTCGCCAAGTCTACGGAATGTTTATTATGTTTGTGTATCTCATTTGAGAAAGTACGTGTTCAATCCTACACACGTGATTCATCAGCAAGACATAGTTCTTGATTCCGATTTAAGTTATAAGTTATGGAGAAAGACCGCAATCGATCTTGGATCGAAAAGTGCGAGAGTTAAAAAGCAAGTCAATACGATTAGTAAAGTGTTATGGAGTCACCACGAGCAGGAAGAAGCTACGTGAGAACTCGAAGAAAAGATGATGGAGAAATACCCTGAATTTTTCGAAGGAGATAAGCAAAGTTCGGGAAGAAATTTTTTGTTAGAGGGATAGAATGTAATACCCAGCTTTTCTTTTCCGACGAGAAATAAAAATTTTCTAAGAAATTAAGGCTTTGCACTTCTAAGTTAATGAAATTCAGTTATAAGAATAATGGCGAAGCCCGTTTCTGAAAATAAGTTTCAGAAGTCGTTCAACCGACTACTGTATTAGGGTTTCGACGACCGATAAAATTTTCATTAGAGACCTCAGATCGAAAAAGCGTCTGACTTTACATTCACTTATTTTGCAATACGAGTCTAATGGTAAAAGTTAGTTTTATTTATTTTTCCGAGCGAAATTTGTACTGTCACGTCTCGACTTTTCAAAGTTTTTCGGAAAACGAGTCGTCCTTTCCCGACTAAGTAAAATATTCCAGAACTAATGGTCGTATCCATTTTTGCCGAAAACGTGTCCATCTAATAAAGTAATTGTTTGTTTCTAGTTTGCAGTATTAGACCCGGAAAAATAGATATTTTGTAGAGAAAAAGGTGTACAACTTGATTTTCTCTTCTCCTATATAAATATCACCAAATATCTCTAATTTCCTTCTCCACCAAACCGCCATCTTTCTCTCTCTCACCATTGAAGAAGTTCTTCAAGGTTTCTTCTAGCTTTCGATCCTCATATCTTGTTCGTTTGTCGATCGATTTCATTTCCAAGTTTGTATTTGATAAGGAGGAAATCGAGACTAGAAGAAATGACGGAAGACAAAATGTGGTTTTAGTTCTGTAATCCGGTTAAGGTGGGCTTTTCTATCTATCAAAATAAAGTGAGCGTTGCTCAAAATGTTTACTTATTGCTTTATAAGTGTGTTTTAAAGTGATTATCATGGCATAAAAAAATTTGTTTTTGTGAGTTCTTTTGTGTCATTCTGTGTTGGTTCGCCAACTAAACGATCGAATTCTGAGTTAGCCCACAGAGTGCTATCCAGAGGATCGGATTCTGAGTTAGTCCACAGAGTGCTATCCAGAGTTACTAACCGATCGGATTCTGAGTTAGCCCACAGAGTGCTATCCAGAGTTAGTGTACACGGTAGCCGTTATGTGTGGTACTTTGTTGAGGGGTAGCCAGCCATGGTGAGGAACGTGCGCGGAAGAAGTTAACTCTTCCCCGGCGTTGAAACATAAGTTGGGCAAGTTGAACATAACAACAAAAAAATCTTGCGCAAGTGTTTATGAAAAGAAAATGTTTAGTAAGCACATGCCTTTGAAAGAAAAACCCCGTTTTGTTACTGTTTAGATGCCTGATGAATCTATATAAAATCTATGATATGTTTTCGGCAAAGTGCCCACTAAGTGCTTTTTGTACTTAGCCCTGCATGTGTTTATAAATGTGCAGGTTGAGTGACAGAGACGGCGGAAGTTGAGTAGAGGTCGTACTTAAGGAAAGAAGTTTAGTTGAGCCTCGATTTCACATCTGAAAATGTGTTATCACTCTACGTTTTATTCCGCTGCAAAATACCTCTTTTGATGTATTAACTTTCGGTTTAAGTATTAGGTACTTGAAACCCTAGAGAACTCAGAGACAACTTTTGTCGAGCGTTCCTTCGGGATTGTCTCACTTTTGATTAATCAAAGTACTTCATGTTTACTATCTTATCAGAGTTATGTCAGTTTAGCATTTATTCAGTAATTCCCCGTTTCTCCCCCATTTCTTTAATCCAACCCCTAGTCGCTCCCCGACTTTGCCATCCCTCTGGATTTGGGGCTGTGACACACGTCGCTTCCGTCGCTTCAACCTGCACATTTAGAAAACATATGCAGAGCTAAGTACAAAAGTACTTAGTGGGCACGTTGCCGAAAACATAATCATAAGTATAGATAATCAGGCATTTCATTTCTGTAGCACATCAGGGTTTTTCATTAAAGACCCGTGTCTACTAAACATTTTCTTTCTCATTTTCATAACTTAGCTTGCAAGCATTTTTCATAGATGTTACGTTCAATCTTGACCATTCATAATTCACCGTGGCTGGTTACCCCTCAACAGGATACCACATACACCACAGGCTACAGTGTACACTAAACTTTGGGAAGTCCCTTTTGACTAACTCAAAGCCGATCGTTTAGTTAACCCCTTTTGGCTAACTCATATAGTACAAGAGAACTCACATAAAAAAATAGTTCATGCCATGATTATCACTTTGAAAACACGATTATCAAAGCGATAAAGAAAAAGTTTTCGAGCATTACTCGTTTTGTTTCATATATAAAAGCCCATCTTGATAGAATACAGAACTTAAGACACGTGCTTCCGTCTTCTGATCTTCCGTCCTATCCTTGGTGTTGACTTCCTCCTTCATCGTAAAAATCATACTTTAAAGCTCGGTCGCAAACGATAAACGAATACGAAGAATCGAGTTAAGTTTTAGTCCTTTAGACTTTTTAGGCATTTGCACGCTAAACTAAACTCTTTTAGTTAAAAGAAACGAGATACGAACGCATCTCGTTTGACACTCATTCGGTTCTGTACTTGACACTTAGGTCAGTAGAAAGAAGGTAGTCGATAACTTGAAACGACTTAAAAGATCGAAAGAGTTCAAGTTGAGAAGAATTCAACTTAAGAAACTACGTTTTTGAACAATCTGCACAGATCAGTAGGTTTTTACAGAATAGGGGATTGCGAAACAGGGGACAAATCTTATACCAAAAGAAAGGTACGGGTGTCTAGTTTACTCTCCAATTTACGGATCTCAATTCCGATAAATGAGCTAGGAGTTATGGCAGTTTCCGTGAAGGGTCGCAAAATCTGCCGAGTGAAACCCTAATGCTCGATAAAATCGGCGCACGGTTTTCTAGGTTCGTTTTATGCTATCGTACTTAAATTCTCAAGAAATTTATACATCAAGGCAGTCAACACGCACTAACATACGTGAAGAACTCCTTTCCATGCCTCGTCTATAAGCACAACGTTTAAAACCTCGTCTCTTCAACTATGTAATTACTATACCAAAAGAATTCCAACTTCTCGTTTCTACTTCTCGTTCATAACTATAACTTATCATTTCATAACTCGGATGAACAAGTCGTTAACTACAAACTCATTCATTTAACAATAACGATCATTAATATCCAATTATTTTCCTTATTCGTCTTTTCTAACGATACTTAGGTTCGATTCTTCGTCTCTTATGAAAAATCCAACGTTATTAGAATTTGTTCTAACTTTCCGAAATCGATCATCATCTATTACGATTCATTAATACGTAATTCACATACTCATATCATTATCTAATCTCGACTTATCGTCGATCGTTCGTCTCTTAACGAAAATTCTACGTTCTCCGTTTTCGTTCAAATTTTACGACAATGATTATCATCTAACGAGCATTAGTAACATGCAAATCATATTATCAAAACATTAACGAGCTCTAACTTATCGACACTTCTTCGTCTCTTACATTTTTCAATTTATTTTTAGAAAAATCTCAATTAAATATATAATCATCCTCTTATATCCTATATCTCATTTCCATTAAACAATCGAGCATATTATAACATTTACCATACTAAATCGACCCTTCTTCATCTCTTAGGTTTCGAATTTTATTTTTAGAAAAATCTAAAACAATTCATATAGTCAATTAACATCATGAAGAACACTAATCTATCGATCAAACGACAAAGAAATCGAGCTACGATCAAAGCCCCAAATTTCCCTAAAATTTCGGTCATAACCCTAAGACAAAGAAGTGTGATTTTCTTCACGATTCAAACCATAGAACTCGATTCTAAACATCCTAGAACATGTATCGAACAAGGAATAACATGCCTCTTACTCTCATAGTTTTCAAAAAAAATAGAAAAGATAGAAATGGATTTGTGTTCGGTTCATATTGGAGACGAAGTTCTCACCTTGCGTAATATGGACTCGGATATGGAATCGATCGGTAGATGAAGATCTTACGAGCCTGTGAAGAGCTTGGAGTTGGAGCTTTAATGGAGGATGAATGAAGAAAAATGAGAGAGAGAGGAGTGATGTGGGTGGCGGCAATGGAGGATGAAGGAGAGAAGGTGATGACTCACTATATTAGTCATAAAGTAGGATGAAATATCTAACAAGGCATAGTGACTCGCTAAGGACGTGTTTAGCGCGAAATTACTAGACGGAATATCTCGTTTCTGGCTCTTAAACGACGATTAGAAAGTCGAGAAATGATTTCTTAGTTGGTTACAAAATCGACGAAATCTAATTCGTCCGTTAGATTGAAAATAATTTACGTACTCGGAAAACCTAATTCGTTTTTCAAAATCCGAGAAAAAGTCGGGACTTCACAGTCCAAAAATTTGCCCGGAAAATCATAAAAACTAACTTTCTCCGGTGAACTCGTCTCGAAGAAAAAGTGAATGTAAATTCTGACGGATTTTCATTCTAAGTTTTCGAACGAAAAATTTACCGGACGCGAAAACCCTAATACAGTAGTCGTTCATCCGATTTCTGGAAATTATTTTCGGAAACGGATTTCACCGTAAATCTTAGAATTAAATTTCATGATCTTAGGCGTGCAAAGCCATAATTATAATTAACTTTCATTTTTAAAGACAGTAGAAATAATCGGGGTATTACAATTACGACAGTTTTCTAGAAGAGAACATGCCAGAAGTTTTCTAAAAATACGAAATTAATAATTGCGTACTGCGTACCCAGTAAACTTGGTACGCATTAATAAATGCGTACTGCGTACCCAGTAAACTTGGTACGTACTGGTAAATACATCTGCGTATACTTGGTACGTATTGGTAAATACGCACCAGTACGAAATTGTGAAAACGTACCAACTCATAACCAAAATTCAGTCGCCGGAACATTACCTCCATAGCTTTGACGCCACAACAAAAAATCGTCGGAAAATTACAATTGAACGCACGTAATACTTTCTAAACGAAAATTCAAGCATAAAACACAGCAAAATCGCAACAAATAGCAGCAAAATCGCAAAAAGATCTCCACAAATCACAACCAAATTGCTGCAAAATCACAGCAAAAACAAGAGAAAGATAGACAACGACGATGAAGCCACTTCGCAACAACAAAAACAGAGGCCACGACGACGACGAAGAAGACGGCGACGATGACGGAGAAAAAAGCTCTAAAATATGGAGACGACAGAGACGACGGCGCGACGGTGACGGTGATGACGACGACAGAGAAAAAAGATGGAGAGATCAGGCAAATCGTGCTGAGGGAGGAAGAAGAAAACAGAGAAAAAAAAAACAAGAGGGAGAAACATGTGAGGTGAGGGAAGGAGAGAGAGAAAAATAAAAGTGAAAAAGTAGGAGAGAGAGTGTGCTAGAATGGAATAAGCTATAAAACATAAGGGTATGAAATAAGAGCTTGATTAAAGTATGAAATGTGTGTTTGTGTGTGTGATTTAAATGTGTGTGTGCGTGTGTGATTTAAATGTATTGTTTGCTTTCATTTTGGTTTCATTAAATTTTATTTTTTGCTTTCATTTAAATGTGTGTGTGCGTATGTCATTTCTATTTCTTCTTAATTTTAAGTATGAAATGTGTGTGTGCGTGTGTGATAATTGTGTGAATAAAATCATTAATCTTCATTGGTAATAGAAAAAAACCGATTAAGAAGCAGAGAAAGATGAAACTGTACAATGCATGAGAGAGAATCAGTTTTAACTGAGAGGGAAAATGTCATTTTCATTGAAAATTTGGAGCCAAAAGTACACAATACAGTGGAGGGAATTTCAAACATCCTAACACACCTAAACATTCATCACACCAACTAAAAAGCATTCAATATACAGTCTGAAAAAATGGTTCCAAAACTGAGTGATGACCAGAAAAATGTCATCGCACAATGGTTGATTCAACGAAGCACTAATCGCAAGTTGATTTTTGGAGCAAAAACAGAGGCGGCACAGAAGTTTGGAGTCGATTTGAAGACCATATATCGCATTTGGAAGACTGCATCAACTCAACAACTCCAAGATATACCCGTCCATGTAAAATCATTGAGAAAAGGGTCACAATATGCAAATAGGAAGAGTATTGATGAAGAAAAAATAAAATATCTCTCAGTCCAACAGAGGTCCTCATTGAGAGTAATGGCAGAGAACATTGGAGTGAGTAAAAGCCCCATACAAGTATGGGTGAAAAGAAAACAGCTTGTGCCACATACCAATGCCATTAAACCCTTCCTTACCCTAGAAAACAAGCTGACCCGACTCAATTGGAGCCTTAGTCAGCTTGCTTCCACAATTGAGAATGGCAAAGTGCAGTTTCAGACCATGTACAACACAATACATGTGGATGAAAAGTAGTTTTACCTCACCAAAACAAAGGACAGATACTACTTGGTGCAAGGGGAGATTCCTCCACATAGAGTATATAAATCAAAGGCACATATCCACAAAATCATGTTCAATTGTGCTGTGTCCAGACCAATTATAGACAAGGAGGGTATTGTAATATTTGATGGAAAGTTTGGTATCTTTCCTTTTGTCACAGAAGAACCATCACAAAGAAATTCAAAAAACAGAGTCAAAGGCACTATGGAGATGCATGCTATCACATCAGTCACAGGGCCAATTCAAAAGAATTCATTAATCAATGAGGTCATGTAAAAATGTGCATTTTCAGTACATTAGGCAGCAAGATTGCATCAGAAAATGCAAGTTCTACACTTCATATGATGCATTTTCAGTTTGCATAATGGACTCAAGTGTAGTATCTGATTCTTATCATGAAAATGCAAGTGAAGCATAATATATGCATCAAAGGCAGCAAGTTTGCATCAGAAAATGCAAGTTCTACAGTTTTGTCATATGCATTTTCATTTTGCATAATGGACTAAAGTGTAGTATCTGATTCTTATCTTTACAGATGTTGCCTGTTATAAAAGCCAAGTGGCCAAGCTGTCTAAGCAAGAAAATATTCATCCAACAAGACAATGCTAAACCACACATCAAGGAAGATGATCCAGATTTCCTAGCTGCTGCGAATTCAGATGGATTTACTATCACACCGATCCAACAACCTCCTAACTCACCAGATACAAATGTCAATGATTTAGGATTTTTCAGAGCAATACAGAGTTTGAAAGATCAGAAACCAGCAAAGGATTTGACAGAGCTAGTTCACAATGTCAAAGAAGCATATGAAAACTATCCAACAGGTAAGTTAAATAAAGTTTTCCTTACTTTGCAAGGTTGCTATAGAGAAATCATTAAAATCAAAGGGGACAACAATTACAGTATTCCACATATGGGAAAAAATCATCTTAAAAGGTTGGGAGAGCTACCAGAAGTCCTAGAAGTTGATGAGCAACTAGTTAGGGAAAGCTTAGAGTTTCTAAACCAGGGGACATCAATTGAAGACAGGTTCTACAACATTGACAGTCTAGTTGAGGGACTTAATCAGATTGTTTTAGAGGATTAAACATAGTAGTTGTGTTTTGTAGTTGGTGGTTTACAAGAACTAACAACTAGTGACAGTTTTTGTGGTTGTTTGGAATGTAAACATGGTTTCTATCATAATATAAAGTTTATCTTTTGTCTCAGTTTTATACATTTCAGATTGTAAATTTTCAGATTTCAGTTCATCAGAGGCAGCAAGTTTGCATCAGAACTGGAAACATTCATTTCATCATTTGCATTTCCAGAATTCCTTGGCATCCTCAAATCAACCTCCTAAACTAGATAAAGAATTACCTAGTGGTGGCATCATTGAGGTGTCTTCAAGTGTAGTATCAATGCTCTACAACCATATGCACATCACAAATCACATTTTATAGGCAGCAACAAATGCATCAGTTCATCAAACATATAATCATCATGTGCATTTTCAGATTGACAGTCATTTAATCTCATGGAATCTATTCATCATTCACATTTTTCAGTTTGTATCAGAAATTCAAAGGCACCAAACCAGCACAAATACATTAATAGGCATCGAATCTGAGCACAAAGGTCATGTAAACAGGGCATCACCAGCCGCCAATATCGCCAACAAATGCAATCAATGCAATCAGATCATAGAACTCATATAATTGGAATCACCAGCCCCAATATAACCAACCAAATAAAATCAGTCATGCAAACATGGCATCACCGGCCCCAACATTACCAAGATAGAGATTAGAACACAATCACCTAGTGTTTCGATGCTTTTTTAAAAGGATGCAGCAGACCCAAAGCGATGTATTTGGCTTTCCAATCATCGTAGGTGAGATCGACATCATTCTCATCATCGAACACGGCAACTGAGTCTCCGGCACCATCTCCGACTGAGAATGAGAGACAGACACCGGCACGCTCGGCGAGGCAGCGTACCAGTCAGTCATCGGTACCAAGTCAGACTGAGCGGCGGGAGTCTCCGGCACCATCTCCGACTGAGCATTAGAGCCAGACACCGACACACTCTCCGAGGCAGCGGAACAGTCAGTCATCGGCACCATCTCCGACCGAGCGGTGGCTTGAGACAACAGCACCATCTCCCACTGAGCGCCGGAGTCGGGCACCACCACCATCTCCGACTGAGTGCCGGAGTCGGGCGGCGCCACCATCGAGTCATTGTCGCTTGAATTATACATATGCAGAGAGAGAAGATTGCAGATCGAGCGAGATGTGAGGAATTAGGGATTTTTAGTGGGTTTGCAGATCGAGTGAGGAACGAAAAGCCCCCAATAAGTTTGGGCTTTTTAGAGATTTGCAGATCGAGTATGTGGTATGGAGTGAGCGAGAGATTTGCAGATCGACTATGTAGTATGGAGTGATCGAGAGATTTGCAGATCGAGTGGGAGAGAAAGAGAGAGGAAGAGATTTCTGGAATGAGAGAGAAAGAGAGTGGAGCGGCGCAGTAGGTGTGAAAATTAGGTTTTTAGGGTGGGGTGGGTTAAGTGGGTATTATTTGGGGTGGGTAATTAGTTGTAATTAGTGGGTTCTGCAAATTTAGGATTAAGGGTCTAATAATGGGAAGGGTAGTAATTGTAGGTAAAGTGGAAGAGTATAAATGTACAAAAAGGTAAGTAAGACTTAAATTGTGGACAAAAAAAAGTGGGCAAATGGGGACTTAAATCATGGACGGAGGGAGTACTTAGAAAGTGTGGTTTACCTATTCTGTGTGGAGGAAAGTGTGATTTACATGTCCTATGTGATTTGCAAGGGGTTAGGTCAAGCGTGGTTTGCAGAAAGTTTACCCAGTGCACACCAAAGGTAGTGGCTAAGTCATTTTGTTTAAACTCAAAATTAGGGGAATTAAAATGATGTATACAAAAGTACGAGGATTACATTGTAAAATCTTACATCTTCACATATTTCTAAACTCAAGGTATCTCTTTTAGAAGAGTGGGCGTAAAGATATATATACGCAAACGCATCGTTTTGTCTCTCTCTCTCTCTCCAATTCTCTCCAAACTCTCTTCCCTACAAAAAAGCGAACTACACAGTGTTGTATGCAAAAACTCAGAGCTCCCTCCAATATCAGACAATTAATCATAAAATCCGACCTCAATTCTCCATCTTTCTCTTCATTTATTCAATCCCTTTGATTTTCTTATAAAATACGATGTCGAAATCGTATTTTATTGCCTAAATTCTTGTCACATTCGATCCCCATTCTCGTTTTCGTTTCAAGTTGCAAGCTCCATTGTGCTCTCTGTTGTGGCAACTGTGTTATAGGTGAATATTTGAATTTAAAAACCCTAGAAAAGAGGGGAACTTCAGTATTTAACGTTCTTAGTGTCCAGAAATTTGTGGGGGCGTTTTTGCATGAGCTTAATGGATCCTGAATTGGGTGATTCCTTTTGTGAAATTTTCATGTATCTTACTTCTATGTCTGATTCTGTAGCATGGATAACTAAAAAATTTAGGGTTTTGTTTCTCAATGACACAGTGTGATGCGCATGGGAGATGTTTGGTCTGGGTTTTGGAATTTAAAGTCTTCCGGTAGAGTGGTTAAAGAACTTGAGAGGTATAATTACTCTGTGGCCTGTCAAGTTTCAGGTTATTATGAATTTCAGTTTTATATTATTGAATTATTTATATTTTAGCAATCTTGATCATTTGATTGAGTGGAATTTAAGTCTTTTGGGTATAATTATCTCCAGTAGTCTGTAATTATGATTAAGTTCATTTATGTAGATTGTCTTTTGCTTAATATGCCTGAATTGTTCAAGTATGCTATTCTTTGGTGGAGAACTTCTGATATAAGCTGGTGCACGTGGTTAATCATCAACTGAGAGAAAATGGTGTGGGTTTCATTGTTTCTTTCATAAGTATTGATTGTTTTGTTGGAGAAATGTGAGATACAGTGTTAGATTATAGTAGTAGCTAATTATCTTATCATACACGAGTATTGGTCCTATAGGTTAAATGGATCTGATCTCAAATAAGAGAAGAGAAAAGACAAAAAGTAAACTGAAAACTACAATTGTTAAATTGATCAGATTACAATTTTTGAACAGTCTTTGCTTATATTACCTTTTATTTTGAATTTTTTGGGGTGAGGGGCAGGGGTGCAGGCGGATGTGCATTTGACCTAAAGTAGCAGTTGACCATTTTTCATTTTTCTTTCTTTCTTTCTTACTTTCTTTCTTTCTTTCTTTCTTTCTTTCTTTAAATTGATAATAAACTATAAAATTTGAAGTACTGTTCGAGTCATTCCTCATGTATAGAGGTCATTCTATATTTATAAATTCTCACTTTTCCGTAAATGATATTCTAACTGATGGGAGCTTAATGTTTATGAATATAGCTTCTCTTTCTTTTGTCAGTCAGTGGACATTTTGTCCTCTATCTGGATTTTATTAGTATTTCTACTATGATATAGAATTATACTGAAAAAAAAGTAGTGGAGAGACATGTGGTTGGGTGGCAGTCTTGGACTCCTGGTAGGCTGCCACTTTTGGAGTTTTCATTCTCAAACAGGAAAGCCTTTAAATTCATCATGTTTTGATGCTCATCAAACTACTTTACACTTGAACCTGTCCCACGCCTCCTCCAATTGCTTGAACAAAGAATGCATCTCTTGAAATTGATGGTCTTTAATATTACAAAAGTGCTTGAAGTCTGATAAAATATAAATATAAAAGTGGAAGAAAGGAAGCATTTTGAGTTGATGATAGAAAGAAAGCAATGGGTTTGTGATGCCTCCAAGCGGGTTTGGTAGAGAGAATGATACTAGGTTGCAACAGGGGCATTCCCCAGATAACCACCTCCAAAACCTTGCTTTATTAACACCACTGACAAGGACCTTTACTGGTTGATAGAATTCGGATGCACTCAATGAATTTCTTAGGATTTCTAAAAGTGGACCTGACAGCAAATCCTGTATCCCAGTTGTTCGCATCCTGCTTGGTTTTCGTGCAAATGATCCCCAATGCCCAGAATTCCCATCTGTTTAATTGAACTGCCATTTCCAATATCCAAAGAGATTGATGGATACGACTGTATGAACCATACTATAAAAATTCCTTATTTTCTTCTCCATCAAAATTAGAAACCTTTTGGAACTTGAAATAAGATAGATACTAAGTCAATAATGAGCTAACGGACTGAATAATCTTTAAAACGACATTACAGTTATCAGTAGATCTCTTTGGTAGTAGTTAAATTGTATGTGTGAGAGACAGTGTGTTGGCCTTTTTATGCTCGATACAGATTTTCTTTTTCTTCTTGTTATTGTTATTTAATAACAATAAGGTGGAATAACTTGTCTGGTACAGATTCTAGTATGTTTTGGAACCTCTCCACCTAATATATTTGGGTTGCCTTATACACTTCCTATATAAGTTTGAATGCTGTCTTTAATCAAACTGAATTAGATGTTATTTTTCTTTTTATCTTTTAATTCTTGTTATATTGTGTTCTGAATATAATGTTGCAGTTGTTTTGATCATTTTCTGCTTCCCCATCTTACCTTTTCTAGGATTATCACCCTTTAATAGCTCCATTCATGGTATTGTTTGGAGTCGCAAGTTATCAATATTTGGTGTATGTTCGAAACATTCCTGTGTGTTTTTACTATTTTGAGAATACTCAGCATATCTTATAATCCTTCTCAGGGCATATGGCTCTCAGGAAATATGTTCCCAGTGGTAATGCAACTCCTGTTAATATTAAATCCTTGAGTTTCTCTAACAAGGAGAATGGAAAAGCCAATGAGGCAGATTTGCAGAGAAGACCTACTGAAGCTAATGTGGATATTGATCTCAGAGAGTTATATTTTCTCATCATGCATTTCCTCTCAGCTGGACCATGCCACAGGACTTATGGGCAGTTTTGGAACGAACTTTTGGAGCACCAACTCTTACCTAGACGATATCATGCATGGTATTCACGTAGCGGCTTGCCCAGTGGAGATGAAAATGATGATGGCATATCATTTCCCCTGAGTTATAATAAGTTGGTTGAAAGGTAATCTGTGTTATTGAAGCCTTTCATATTTATATCCCTTGCTTAGGGTTATTATGGTTTGACAAGTGTGATTGAAATCATTTGTAGGCATCCTCATGTTGAAAAAGATCACTTGGTAAAGCTTCTGAAGCAATTACTCATTGGTGCAGTTGCTCCTACTCAAGATGTCATTGGTGGAAATATGGTTAATGCAGCTACCGTTCCTACTCTTCTAGGATCTGGATCTTTTTCACTTCTGGCCAGTACGTAAATATAACTTGTAGTTTATGCTTCTTTTTTTAATTTTTTTATATATTTATTCTCGACTCATTCTTTGGGTTATGCTGATTTAGCAAAGATTTTTGTTTCACAAATTCATATTTATGTTCCGTTTGTTCAGCTAAACTTTCTGAGAAATACAGTAGTACTTCTTTTCCTTCTCTGTGTTTAGTATGTATGCCTGTCTCATCCTTGTTACAATTAGGATATTTAAATGTTATTTCCCTCACACAAGGTGATCACAATGGGAGGGAGAACAAAAGTAGGCATCCCCCGAGCTACATGCGCTGGCCCCACAAATTGACAGGTCAAGTACATGGATTAAGTTTGAGGGAAATTGGCGGTGGTTTTACTAGGCATCACCGTGGGCCATCTGTTCGTGCTGCTTGCTATGCTATTGCAAAACCATCCACCATGGTACAGAAGATGCAGAATATTAAAAGTGTCAGAGGACATCGTAATGCTGTTTATTGTGGTAAGTTCTAAGTTTTTTCAGTTTGCATTTGATTGCTGTATCAATTTTTGTACTACTATCTTGTTTTTCATCAGAATCATTCATTTTTTCATTTGTACAGGTATTTTGAAGTTACTTTATACATAAGCATGCAATATAATTGTGAGCGTTGATATAGATACTCATCTCAAAGAGTTTCTTGCATGCAGCTATATTTGATCGGTCTGGTAGATATGTGATTACTGGCTCCGATGATCGTCTTGTTAAAATTTGGTCAATGGAAACTGCATATTGCTTGGCCAGCTGCCGAGGACATGAAGTGAGTCTTAAATTAGTAGTATTGAGCTATCCCCCTGCCCTTTTCTTCTTGATTTTATTAAATTCGTTTTTGTAATCTTATTTCAAGGGTGACATAACTGACCTGGCTGTGAATGCAAACAACACTTTAGTTGCTTCTGCTTCCAATGACTGCGTAATTCGAGTGGTAAGGTTCTTCTTTTAGCAATTTTCTACTTCTATTGTTTCTTGAAACTAGCTGTATCATGGACCTTTCCCTTAATGTCAGTGGCGCCTACCTGATGGGTTACCGATCTCTGTATTACGAGGTCATACTGGAGCTGTCACTGCTATTGCCTTCAGTCCTAGACCAGGCGCTTTCTATCAGCTTTTGTCGTAAGTTCCTTTTAATGCAATGATTTTGATCGGTTGACCTTCTACTTGAGTTCTTATGTACCACCCTTCTTTGTGTTACTGATCTCTGTGTTAGCACCCTTCTTTTCCTCGTCTCAAGCTGATCAACAGACATATTCCACACCTGCAGAAAGTTGTCTACCCATCATGTGAATTAACGGACTACATAAAGAGCCATTACTCGAGCGTAATTGCAATTTATTATGGAAGATGAGAACTCAAGTACCTTTTTGGATTGCTCTAATCCAAAGCAGTGATAGAACATAGATTTTGCTAAGTTGCAAACTGGATAAGATATTGTGTTAGAAACTGTAACTGAATATACTTCAGTCCACACATGGGGAAAATAATCTAATTAAGTAAATTCTTATTGTAATAGCTATCAATTTCTTCTCAAGTATTTGTCCACATGCTTTTGCTGTACTTTGTTTTTGTGCTACTGCTATTCCTCTTTTCACATTGTGTGCGCCTTTCTTTTGAAAATATGCTCTTTATTGTTCTACATCAATTCTTCTGTTGATGGTATAGAAATGAACACTGGAGCTGTTAGTCTGGAATTACTTACACTCTTCTTTATTTATTCTTGTTTATTTATTCTTCTTTAGCAAATTGCTTCATGGTTATATTTCTGTTGCAGGTCCTCTGATGATGGAACTTGTCGAATTTGGGATGCTAGATATTCCCAGATCACTCCACGTACATATGTACCAAAGCCTCCTGAGTCTTTAGCTGGTTCGTTGCTGTTTATTTATTTATTTATATATTTTTTTCTGACAAGTTTTTGTGGATTACATTTGTGGAATAATTCGAGTGCTGTAGGGAGAAACAATGTTCCCACATCCAGCACCACTCAACAGACCCACCAGATTTTCTGCTGTGCATTCAATGCTAGTGGAACTGTTTTCGTGACTGGCAGCTCAGACACTCTTGCAAGGGTATCAATTGTTGTGGGCTTGTCATAATATTCTCAAATAGAAAACATCTGATGCAATATAAATATTACAATTGAGATTATGGGTTGCTAACTTTTCAGGTATGGAATGCTTGTAAATCCAGCACCGATGATTCAGAACAACCCAACCATGAGATAGATGTATTATCTGGTCACGAGAATGATGTAAATTACGTACAGTTCAGGTTTGTCTGAGTTTATAACTTTTCTTTGTGGATTTATTCAGTTTTATGTAGTGAAATTCTTTCCCTGTAATGCAGCGGATGTGCGGTGGCTGCTCGTTTTTCTTCATCAGATACCTCAAAGGAAGATGCATTACCAAAATTTAAGAATACATGGTTATTGTCTGCCAATTTTATACCCCTTTTTTATTGAAGAATTGCTCCATTTCATGGTTATATCTGAATAATTCTTCATTTTAGAAGTTTATGCTGTGGTTGATTTGCAGGTTCAATCATGATAATATTGTCACCTGCTCTCGTGATGGTAGTGCTATCATTTGGATACCAAGATCACGGAGATCACATGTGAGTTTCTAGCTAATTAGACTGTAGCATCTTGGTAATGTTCAACTTTGGTGCATTATATTTACTTATTTATCCACTTGACATATGGCATCTTGTTCTCAAAATTCAAATTATCTTAGGGAAAGACTGGAAGGTGGATTCGGGCATATCACTTGAAAGTTCCACCACCTCCTATGCCCCCTCAGCCGCCCCGAGGAGGTCCACGTCAGAGAGTTCTTCCTACCCCACGGGGTGTAAATATGATTGCATGGAGTTTAGATAATCGCTTTGTTCTTGCAGCTATCATGGGTATGTGTATGTGGTGCTAAGATAGATTTTATCATAACTTAAATGAAATGGGTGGCGGTGAGTGCTTAGGTAGTTCTTAAGCATTATGTTTCATCCTTGAAGAATATTAGTTAATCAGTGGCTTCACTCTAGGTCTAGATACTAGAACTAGATGCTCGATTGTCATACTGTAGCAATAGATGACCACGCTTATGCAGGATTTTCATTTATTTGCAGATTGCAGGATATGTGTATGGAATGCTGTTGATGGTAGCTTGGTGCATTCACTAACTGGCCACACTGAGTCTGTAAGTTATGCTAATTCTTCCCATGACAGTAGTATTGGTGCTTATTTGGCCGTAATTTTAACTACAGCAGGTTGCTGAATTGCCTGTGCTCTATTGTGTTCGGTTTAAGTACTTTTTCGTTCTATATCAATGTTAATTCGACTTCATTTCAGTTTCAATGCATGCTTTTGTTGCTTCTGCTATAACAGAGCATGCTATATAGTTTACATTGCTATCTTATTTTTTGTAGACTTATGTACTGGATGTGCATCCTTTCAATCCTCGAATAGCAATGAGTGCGGGATATGATGGGAAAACTATAGTATGGGATGTGAGTTTGAAATCTTTTGTGCTTATAATCTTTTCTCACAAAGCTTCTTTTATCAACTGCGCACACCTCACCTCATATGGTTTTTACCCTATCTCTGCAGATATGGGAAGGTACACCAATTCGCACATATGAAGTTGGCCCATTCAAGCTAGTTGATGGAAAGTTTTCACCGTGAGTTAATATTCCTAGAAGAAACTTAGATCTTGTTCTTATTCATTTTGTGAGCTCTTTTCTTAATTCTAGACATGTCCTTTTATGTTAAGTACAAGACCTTTTTTGAATAATAATCTTTGAAAATATATTTCTTAAAGTTCAACAGTGAGTAGGTTTGTGATGAACAATAAACAAATGTGTAGCCATCTCTCAATTACTAATTACTAATTTTAATGCGATTTTCTTTGGCCATCCAGAGATGGGACGTCCATTATCCTGTCTGATGATGTTGGCCAATTATATATTTTGAGCACTGGTCAAGGTGAATCCCAGAGAGATGCTAAATATGATCAGGTATTTTATAGACGTAATGTTTTTGTTTGTGTGTTTGTATCCTCAGCTAATTTAATTGGTGATTTTGTTCTTCATTAATAGTTCTTTCTAGGAGATTATAGGCCTCTTATTCAAGATACACATGGAAATGTTCTCGACCAGGTTGGCTTCTGCAACTTTTACTGTGCATTCTCTCTAGAATGATACTTTCGGCCTTCCATACACCATTTTAATTTGTTTTCAACTTATATCTTGATTGAGGCAACTATAATTTGGTCAATGAGGTGATGCTTGCTTGCATTACTAATACAGGAAACACAACTTGCTCCTTATCGAAGGAATATGCAAGATCTCCTATGTGATTCGGGTAAATTGACCTTTCTGATACATTTTGTGACGATATACTCATTGTTATCTTATTGATATGTCCCCTATGTTCTTCTTTTTTTGTTGCTATGTTAGGAATCATACCATATCCAGAACCTTATCAGAGTACTTACCAACAACGACGGTTAGGAGCACTTGGAATTGAATGGCGCCCATCATCTCTTAGATTTGCTGTTGGGCCAGATTTCACATTGGACCCAGATTTTCAAATGCTTCCCATAGCAGACTTGGACACATTAATTGATCCACTGCCCGAGTTTGTGGATGCAATGGATTGGGAGCCACCTATTGAGATTCATAGTGATGATAATGATTCAGAATATCATATAACAGAGGATTACTCATCTGGATGGGAGCAAGTAAGCGTAAATTCAGATTCTGATGAGTCAGGAAGCAGTTCCGGGAACAGTGAGATTGATGAGTCAGAGGGCCGCCGTAGATCCAAGAGAAAGAAGCAGAAGGTAGAGGTGATCTCTCTGCTAAAATACATGCCAAGACTTCTGTTTTTGTACTTTATTTTACCTCGGAGTTTCTTTTACTTGTTGGGAAGGTCAATGCAGGATTTGTGCGATTTTGGTTGACCATTTTTGTTTTTAACTTAATAGTTTTGTTCAATCTTATAGGTGGAGATTATGACATCTTCTGGGAGGCGTGTGAAGAGGAAGAATTTGGACCAGTGTGATGGTAGTTTAAGCAGAAACCAACGTAATAGGAAGTCGAGAAATGGCAGAAAAGCTAAACGTAAGAAGTCCTCATCAAAATCAAGGCCTCAGAGAGCTGCTGCCAGAAACGCACTTCATCTGTTCTCTCGAATCACAGGAGCATCTACGGATGGAGATATAAATGGCTCTGATCACAATTCATCTGAAAGTGAATCAGGACTGCAAGACTCAAGTTTTGAAAGTGAAGAATCGGATGCATCTTTGCAAAATGAGTGGCATGAAAAGGGGAAAGAAGTATCATTGGATTATGCTATCAGAGCAGATCAACCTCATCCTGAATCTACTTCAAATGCTGGAAGCAGGAAGAGATTGATTTTAAAATTGCCAAATCGCGACTCAACTAAATTTGCATCGCAGCAAAACACTGGGTTGAAATTTGATGACCAATCTGCTGCAGCTAGCTCATCATATAGAAATTTTCAGAATGGTAGCACAAGTAAGTATTCTGAAGAGGACTGTTATGGTGTTGATGGTGATAACAGCGAGAGAAGCCATTTGGATCTTCTTGGAGGATGCAGAGATGGCTCAATTACGTGGGTAGGGGCCAGGACTCGCACCTCTAAGAGGTTGAAGATTGGAGAATCTTCATCAGCAGGTTTATTCTCCAGATATAATACAGTTCTTGATCAGCAAATTCGAACAGAAAATACTGCTAATGACCATTCAACCTTTACAGAGGTGCATGGTTCAGAGCACCCATCTTCTGGAATCCAATATCAGGATGGAAGTTTAGACGAAATTGTTTGTAAGAAAGAGATATCTGGTGGGGTTAGTGTACCTGGAAGTTCAGAGAGAGCAGAAAATGTCGAGGGACCCTTGGCATCGTTACATGGGGGGAAGGATGATGGTGCGTCCTCAAGTCAGTGCCATGAGAGTTGCAATGGTACAACATTGCCTTCTATTGCCTGCATAAATGGGACTGAGAATGAATTCAAATCGAAAGAAAATGGTGTTCAAATCCCAACTAAGTTACGCATAAAGTCTAGTGCTCTTTCAAGAGACAATGGTAATACTCCCAGAAAAGAAATTGTAGGAGATACTGCCACACCATGTGAAAACGCCGATGTAGAAAATAACTTAGATCTACCAGTTTCAGCTGATGACAGAATAGACATGCCTTGCGCTGAAAACAATGATCAATCTGGAGCACTAGGATCAGAGGGTCTGGTGAATGGATCTTCATTCAAGACTGAGTTGGAAGACTCATCGAGATTAGATTCAAATAAAAGGATGTTTACAGCCGTTTATAGAAGGCTAAAGCCTTCAAGATGTCGAAGTAATCCAGATGGTTATTCCAGTGGTAATACGAGACCAAGCACTTCAAATGTTGAAAACCATGATGTAATTGAGGTTCCACAGGAATGTATTCGTAGGGCCAGGTCTATTCGCGTGAGGTCGACTCCGCGTGATTTAACCTCATCAGTAGGCAACTTTGCATTTAGGGAACCCCATGATAATTCAGAAGATACGTCAGTTGATGTTGCCATGCCTTCTCCAAGCAGAGCTGAAGATAACTCCTCAGAAGAATGGGAATCATTACCACGAAGCTCTACTCGGTTAAGATCCACAAGAACCAAGAGAAGCAGCAATTATACTCGTGACAGTAGTCCACCTAGGAAATCAAACCAAAATGGAAGAAGTTCCTGGTTATTGTTGTCTGCACATGAGGAAGGATCTCGGTATATACCTCAACAAGGGGATGATGTTGTGTATTTGCGACAGGTAGATGCATACTTATTTTATTCCTCACATATTTATTAAATTATTTCCGTTCGTTCTTTTATATCTCAGTGATAATCTTATGTTATTCTCTACCTCCTCCAGGGCCATCAGGAGTACATAAATCATATGCGCTCAAGGAATCCAGTCCCTTGGGAAACTATTAGGCGGAACATCAGAGCCGTAGAATTTTGTAAGGTTGAGAAGCTCGAATATGCAACACTACCGGGTTCTGGTGAGAGCTGCTGTAGAATGACCCTTAGATTTGTGGACCCTACTTCTGATGTAGATGGTCAATCATTTAATCTCACTCTACCAGAAATTACTGGTTTTCCGGATTTTCTGGTTGAGAAAAGTAGGTATGATGCATCTATGGCAAGAAATTGGACTTCTAGAAGTAAATGTCAGGTATGGTGGAAGAATGAGGGTGAGGAAGACGGAAGTTGGTGGGAAGGCCGAATCATAAACATGAAGCCAAAATCTCTCGACTTCCCAGACAGTCCATGGGAAAAGTATGCGGTAAAGTACAAAAGTGACCCTGAAACACATCATCACAGTCCGTGGGAACTCTATGATTCTAGTACTCACTGGGAGCAGCCTCATATCGAAGATGGTATAAGAAAATCGCTCAATAATGCTTTTGCCAAGTTGGAGAAGTCTGGATACAAATCTCAGGTAGAGACCCTTTTTTCCAAGTGAACAAAGCATTTAGTTAAAAAAAATTCAGATCTAATAATTTGGTACCCCTTGCAGGATTATTATGGGGTTAACAAGTTAAAACAAGCTTCTCAAAAGACGAAATTCATTAACAGGCATGTCTTTCTCCATCGTTACATCTTTACTCACTTCTAATAATCGCACTTTTGCTCCATCTATATCATGCGTGCGTGTGTGTGTGTTCTTCCCATCCAATGGGTTCTGATTGGACATCACTCTTATCTCTCAACAGGTTCCCAGTTCCTGTGTCGCTTGAAGTCATTCAGTCTAGGTTAGAGAACAATTACTATAGGAGTTTGGATGCTTTGAAGCACGATTTTGAAGTTATGATGTCGAATGCTGAGTCATATTTTGGGAAAAATGTGGAGCTCTCGTCTAAATTGAGACGCTTATCGGACTGGTTCCAAAAGATCCTGTCTTCTTTGTAGTTTATGCGGAGCACAATTTTGTAGAGAATTAGCCACCCATCTTATAACCAAACTTTTTCTCCTATTCAATTGTACATATCTCTCTCTCCCTCTCTGTAATTTTGTTCTTCACTGAGATTAACTACGCAGTCGAGGAACCGTTCAGCGTTTTCTTATAGAATTGGAGGGGCAGGAATACCATAATTTACCGACCAACGACTGCTGCTGGAAATTGTCAGCAGGCGATTCTTTAATATGTATAGTCTCAAATGCTTAAAGGTCAATCAGTTGAATATTAGTCCATTTTAATTCATACAGTACATTGTTTGGTTCTCGTTATCTTGTTATTTGGTTTGTTATCTTGTTTGTAGATCACTATTTAATCTTAATGGTAACAGTCACGATAATATGATAATTGCAGGAGAATTTACTATTCTATTCTATACTTGAATTACATTTTATGGATAATTGATTTATCATAAATATATTTATTAATAATAAAAGTTGCAATATATATTAATTTTGCCTATTAGGTGCAAATAGAAATAATAATGGGTCCGGTACCTCCCATCAATTATTTTCCAAATTCAAATTTGTTTAAATTTTTTCTATTAGTACTCATCCTAAATCCGATTAAAAAAATAGTTTATTACTCACATCAACCCCAAATCTATTGGATCCAATGGTTATTGGTTAAAAATGAGCAATATATAAAGAGTAAATATTAGCAATAAATAATAGAAATAATAGAGGAAATAATTAATACATTAAAACTAACATAAGTTTTGTTACAATATAAATATGTACTAACAAAATTCAATATAAATCAATCTATAACTTTGTCATCTAATCATGCATGACCAACAAACCTTTATATTTTAATCTTACAAGTAAAATTAATTAAAAAGAGGGAAAATCATGACCTTATTCATTTTAATCCCTTTTGTCATTCCAAATTAATGCGTATAAGTTGATGCTAATATTTTTACCTAGTATTGAAAATTAAAAATTAATTAAAGGACTCGAGGCAGCGAGAACGATTAAGAATGTATCAAAATAAAATATTTTTATGTATTTGGAAGGAAAAGAGTAAGCAATAAATTAACTTATATTTAAATTAAAAAATATTTATATTTATATAAATATAATTTTTACATTATATACATACATGAGTTTGGGTTGTGCATGCTTGTAGTTAATTTTGAACCCAACTCAAACTCTTCACGGTTATCAATATTATACCCATCACCTTAAACACATTTGATGATTTCCAAACTCGTCTTATTAAGGTCTGGTAGGGGTTGATACTCGTTAAAACCCAACTCATATTAATTCAAAGAGTAATACGAAAATTCATTTATAATTTAAAAATACTCCTTCCGCCTTGTTCAACTTGGATAGTCCCACTCAACTTGGCTCATTTTCTTTTTGGTCAAAAATTACTTTATGATCAACAATAAAACATTATACATCAAATACACTAAACACACCTTTTATAGAGAACAATGAAAAGCACTATCTCAACTTTATTATCAACAATAAAATATTATACCAATTATACTAAATACACTCTTTATTTCTAATCATTATTCTTAATCTTCGTACCAAAAAAATGAGTCAAGTTGAATAGGACGAAGGAAGTATATTCTTCTTAGTGTACAATTTTAAAAAAATTATGACATTGGTAAAGAAGATCTATTATAATTTAATTAATTTGATTAACGACATTAGTGGTTAAAAGAATAAAAAACGCACATTATGGTAAAGCTGCCCACATTTGATATAGTTTGTGAAAATAATTGTATATTAGAAAATTAATTGTTATGATGAGTGACATACATAACTTGTATTTGAAAGTGAAAAGCGGAATATTATTATATATTGTTTTTGTTTGGATTTTGATGTACTATTAACCAACAAAATAAAAATGCTAAATATTATGTTCTTTGAAAGATTAAATTAAAGTAATATTCTAAAATATATATTTATTAATATCTAAAATGGTTCTTGTATATATAGCTAAATGATTTATATATACCTATCATAAATCATGGTGGCTAAAAATACATCATAATTTCAGTAAGAAAATTAATTTATAAGTAGATGTTAGAATAAAAAATATTTTCATTTATGATAATATATTTATCAAAGACTAATATGCAAGTGTTGTTCATTTTTTAATTGTTACGCAGATAATCTCTCTACTAATCAAAACCGCTAAACTGCTTACAAATTTTCAAGAGCCCATTTTGAATTTGTCGAGTAATGGAGAATTTAGGCCAAGTAAGGAAACTGTAATTTTAGAGATATGTACATTTTATCCACAAATTCAGTTACATTTTCGCCCGTTCCTTCCACAAATTATAGCGAAACATTAAAAAAATAACCCAACAATTCCTAAAAAACACATACCAGTTCAATGAGAAAAGAAAATGGAGCACCTAAGAACGCATCATCATAGACGAAGATCACCCCCTTCATTCTGTTATTTTCAACATATTATTTTCAATTTTAAAACTATTATTTTTATTTTAATACTTGAGAAATTATGATAAGGATTTTCAATTTTCAAATTATGCAAAATTAAAGCCCTTTGAAGCATATATGATTACATTAGTCATGCTCGATTCCACTTAGTTTTATGGTGTAATATGAGATTATTCTTTAAAGCTATTAAATTAATTTATCAACCACTAATTTATTGACTCTCTTCATAATAACCAAGGTTGTAGACTTTTCAATACTTCATAATCAAATCAAATAATAATAATTCTAAATTAAAAATTATTACACAAAAATATATAATTATAGCGTGACAAAGTAAAGTTGAGCTATTAAAATGTCTGTGTCTTTTCTCTTTCACTTTTGAGTAACAAAACATGTAGGACTACATTATTAATTAATATATTAAGTTGAGTTATTGTAGAAGTAGGATTATATTATTAATTTATATAGAAAAAGAGTTATAATAGAAGTAGGACTATAGTATTAATTTAATATTATAACTAATGTAATTTAGTTTTGTGACAATTCATAGAAATACACCTTTTGGCAATGCAAAAATGAAAAATACACCATACTTCCAAAAACAATGAATTTTACACCATTTTGAATATTTCAAATATAATATGCCATCTTGTCAAGCTCTTTATATCACATCTCTTACACATGTGTAAGAGATGTAATATAAAGTATATGACATTGCAATGATTTACTGATAATTATGTAATTATTTGACAATCATTAGCCAATAATTATGTAATTTAATTATTTTATATATCACTACTCGGGATTAATTAGGTACTAAATTCAGTCGAAAATTTTTGAATCGTCACTAAACGAACCTAAATGAAGTTCTCGCTCTGATAGAACAATTTCCCGCTAGACACGTGTCAATTCCCGCTCGAGCGGGATCATATTTCCCGCTCGAGCGGGATTTGACACGTGTCGAGCGGGAAATTATTCTATCCGAGCGGAAAATGGCAGAAAGCTGGTCAATGTACAGAATGATGGCTGATTGGTGCCTGGCATGAATTTATTTGCTTGTGCAGACATGAGACAATACATTTTCACGTGAAATGCGAAAAAAAATTTGTATAGCATTGACAACTCTATATATTTTACCATTCACACGCCTCTTTTACACACCCACAATAACATCATTTCAAATTCATCACATTCGAAAGTGTAAAATAATCTTTCAAATAACATCCTTTGAAATTCATCATATTCTATAGTGGGCAGCAATCTTTCAAGTAACATCCTTTCAAATTCATCATCTAAGGTATTTTTCCTCTCTTGTAATTTTCCTCTAGTGTCCACTTAATTTTTATTGTACGTTATAAATTCGAAAATCAGACTCTTTAATAATCAAAACATTTAAATTTATATGAATGCCGTATAGATTACATAGCAAGTGGATTTTATCATTTTCCGCTCGAAATTAAAATTTTCTGCTCGTGAATTTAAATCCCGCTCGAGCGGGATTTAGGCCTACCGAGAGGGATTTTGTATATTAGGACTCAAAAAATTTCTAGAATCTACATATATCATTTCCCGCTCGAAAACAACACTTCCCGCTCGTGAATTTAGATCCCGCTCTAGCGGGAAATTTGTGTGGTTGGCGAGCGGGATTTCATATTTTTATGTTATTTTTATTAATTATTATGTGTTTGTACTTCTGTGTAGATGGATCGCTATTTTATTATCAAATACGGAGGAACATGGTCTAGTTGTACGTACTCGGACGGATATCAATTCGTAGATGTCGATCACTGTCTCTCCGGCCTGAGGTACAACATCGATTGTCAATTGAGTGCAAACTCCTTCAGCACACAGTACGAGTTGCATTATCTATCGAAGAATGAGAGGGGACGTACTGTAAAGTGCCCATTAAGCACCGACGTTGAATTTTATCATTTGTGCGCGACACAGTCAGAAGCAACTGTACGTGACTCACCAATACACGAACGTATACGTGCCTGAGTTTGATGCTGATTATTATGAAGAAATGAATCATATCCAAACACAGATGCTTTCCTCCACTTTTAGTGCTGATGCATACCCTGCTGGGGGTAATTATGCATCGACCTCCATACATTATTTCGGATCCACGTCGACTCAAGTTCCAGAGACATCAGAAGATGCTATGATAGAATCAGCTATGTTGGAGGGTGAAGCTTGGATTCGCGGTGAAGAAGATGACGAAGTCGCTGATGTAGGCAGTTGGTTAGTTCCAGTGATTCCCGTGAATGTAACGAATTCTATCGTTGTACGTGAAAATGGCCCGCTAGAAGATGGTGATTTATCTGTTGGTTCTGTTTTTGAAAGCAAAGCAGCTCTAAATGTAGCAGCAGGCTTGTGGCACATGGAGATTGGAGTAGAATACAAAGTTGATGGCTCTGATAGCCTACGTCTCAGATGGATATGCAGGCGTATTGAATCTTGTCCGTTCGAGCTAAAGGCAAGATCAAGTAAAATATCACAAGCTTGGAGAATTACCAAGTTTACAGGCGATCACGCATGCACACGCCAGCTAGGACGTGTTGGTCGTCGAAAAGTTCGCATGAATGTGATTGCAACCTACGTTGCTCGGAAAATACGAAGGGAGTGTAAAATAATAGAGCCAAAGGCCATTATGGCAGAGGTGCAAAGCGAATTTGGGTTCACCATTCGTTATGATTTGGCTCTACGAGCACGACATGCAGCGATAGAAAGCATATACGGGGGATATGTTAATTCCTTCCGGATGTTGCCAGGCTATATTCACATGCTGCAGTATTGGAATCCAGGTACAATTACTGATTTGCAAGTTGGTATTGATGGAAAGTTCGAACACTTGTTTGTAGTTTTCGGCGCATGTAGGCTTGCTTACCCGCTGAACATGAGACCTGTGATTGTAATTGATGGCACTCATCTGAAGGCCAAGAATAGAGGTATCTTATTTGTCGCTGTCACTAAGGATGCCAACAAGCATACCTTTCCTCTAGCGATTGGCGTTGGGCCTATTGAGAATGATATCTCTTGGAAGTGGTTCCTCAGCCGATTTAGAATTGCGTATGGAGAATTGAATGATACATTAATTGTGTCTGATGCCCATCCCTCGATAGATAACGCTGTGAAGGAGATTTTTCCGAATGCAGTTCATGGTTTATGCTACTATCACTTGCTGCAAAAGATTAACCGTTACGGAAAAACAGTGGTGGAATTGTTTAAAAAAACTGCATTTGCATATCGCCGAGCAATTTTTGATAAAGCAATGGACATGATCCGCCGAGAGAGCGAATTTTCTTACCAAAAATTGATAAGTGCCGGACCCGAGAAGTGGTCTCGAGTTCACTGTTCTTTGCCACGTTACAGTCAGATGACATCTAATGCAGCCGAGAATTGGAATGGGCGGTTGGAGTGGGCACGACGGTTGCCATGGGTCGATCTTCAATGTCCGTGATGCTAAAAGACCGCATCAAGTGGACCTTGACACAAGGACATGCACTTGCATGGAATTTCAAGCTGATGGGCTCCCTTGTTCCCATGCCATTGCTGCAATACTGTAAGTAAACTTCACATTTATTCATCTGTCCTTTATTTATTTGAAAATACTGATGTTTTCATACGATTATTTTTTAATGTAAAATTGTAGGAAAAATGGTGATGAAATATACAATTACGTTCAGTATTACTACACACGAGAAGCTTGGAATACTGTAAGTAAACTTCACATTTATTCATCTGTCCTTTATTTATTTGAAAATACTGATGTTTTCATACGATTATTTTTTAATGTAAAATTGTAGGAAAAATGGTGATGAAATATACAATTACGTTCAGTATTACTACACACGAGAAGCTTGGAATACTGTAAGTAAACTTCACATTTATTCATCTGTCCTTTATTTATTTGAAAATACTGATGTTTTCATACGATTATTTTTTAATGTAAAATTGTAGGAAAAATGGTGATGAAATATACAATTACGTTCAGTATTACTACACACGAGAATGCAAGTCAATATTGCACACAACAATCATCTACATCAAACGAACTTAATATCATTACTTGTAAGAGAATTATCAAGTAAACGTTGAAGTGCGTCCACTTACATAGGTTGCACCAAAGAAGCTCGATCGTCCAGCTCTCGTTGCTCCATGCGCTCCATATAGTAGACTCACTGGAGGCTCATGGTCAGCATAAGTGCCCCAGGATCCCCTAAGTTAATGCTCGATGTCTGAGCTGAAGCTGTAATAAACAGGAGACACACTCATAAAATTGAACACGGTTGTAAATAATTTCGGTTATTCATTAAATTGAACTTACAAAGACATCGGAATCCAATAAAACAATGTTTGTGCTTGTCATATCGGGCTTCACATGCACTCGGTCAATTAGTCGTTTTCTCAAATAAGAGACGAACAAATCTACGACTTACAAGGCAAAATATAAGTTTGTGAATTAAATTAAAATTTAACATAATCGATAAAATAATATTGTCTTTATCTCAATATTTATGTCTGCGTTAGTCAGTATAATTTTCTTCCACCAGTGCTTGCCTACAAATCCCCCGCTTTCAGGAATAACCATGAATCCATCACCGCTCATAAATAGTTCAAGCACTTGCATCAATTCCGGCGGAAGTGGATGTGATTCTCTTTGGGCTAGCATGGGCGTCTGTATTGCTGCAGCAGCTCTCCGAATCCTTTCCCCTCTTCGACGCTGTTGCTGTTGCTGCTGCTGCTGTTGCTGCTGCTGCTGCTGTTGTTGTTGCTGTTGCTTTTCCCCCACCGATATCAGATTAATTAGGACTGCATGGATCGGCAACGCCATCTCATTTAGACGTGCCTCAAAACTCTGTCCATGGCCCTACACAAATAAAATAAATATCAATATCTTACGTTAAACAAGCCCTCAATACAAGATTTGATCTTGGGGAACAGTCTCCGCTCCACTTTCTCTACAATGCGATCCTCTGATAAAGCAATCTCTGATCGAATCCAGCGTCGATCACTGGACTCCGTAGGACGTGATCGGCCCCACCACTGGAGGATGAAGATCCTGACTGACGAACACGCTTTCCGTGTTCTGGACGACGGGGTGGCTCTCTGTACTCAGGATCACGATCCTCTGCCTCTACCTCTTCCTCTGCCTCTCCCTCAGCCTCTCGCTGGTCATTTGTAACAGGCTACCTCTTTTGACCTTGTTGTCTCTGTGCTCTCCTTCGAGGAGGTCTCTTTTCCTGGTCTTCATCATCAATTACTATGGCCTGGCGTGGCTGACGGGGGAACTGTTCCTTTGCACGTAACGGATTGCACGGCACTACAAAGCCCATTCCAAGTGCATTTGGATACTGACTGGACCGGAAATAGTATGTCTCCATTTCAGCATCATCCGGTACAAAAGGATTGAATCGACCAACCTGCAGCGCAAAAGATTTTATCAAACACAAATACAATTATAAAAAAAATACAGAAAAATACATATAGTGAAAAGATTAAAATTTACCTGCAAAGAAAATAATAGCTGAAGCTCTGTTCCACTTAACTTCTTGAACTTCCATCTAAGACATTTGGGCCGTGCATCCGGGTTATCAATGACAGCAACTGCAACGGCTAAGTCTGGCAGCACCTCCAACGACCAAACGTGGAAAGCCCAGGCTGCACCGTAGAAGTGGTACTTTTTCGTCTACTGCATATTGTCCACGTAGTGCTTCAGATGCAAATACGTGTATGCGCCCCAAGGAAACCGAGAAAATGCGTCCAGATCGTCCACCAGCTTCCACACCCAATCCGCAACAAACTTCTTTTGCTCAAGACCAAACAACAACATATACAGAACTAACACGTGCGCGACCTGCAGGTACAACTGTCCACTTTGATCTGTCACGTGCCTCAGACAAAACCGATCGAGGAGGTCCCCCACACTAATCGGCACGCCGTTGGCAAACCGCCGATACACTTGCACACCCCGTAAGTCATGGTCGTCTGAAGGTCGGAAATCAGACGAGCCGAATGACAATCCGGTAACCAGGGCATACTCCGCAGAAGAAAAATGAAGGTTCACCCCGTTGATATGAAACCACATATCGTGTGGCTGGCCCCATTGAACCGAAATCTGCCGGGACAATACGTGATGTACGCCCATACCGCACTTCTGCCCCGACTGCCAGTAAGTAAAGTGGCCAAAACAACCTTCAAGCCACCTCTCCATGAGATCCTGTCCCCTAACCGCCATCAATGTTGATTGAACGTCTTTTAAAACGCTGTGCCTGTAGGACGTGCTAACCGTGGACTTCCGGTCAATAGTCTCGGGGCTCTTGAAAATAATTTGCACGATTAAAAATTTAAATTAAACTACAAATAATAAAATCAAAATATACACAGTATTAAACAGTTCACTAAACATTTCCCGCTCGAGATTAGTAAATTCCGCTTGAGCGGGATATCATGCCAAATATGACAATAGCGAGCGGGAAATGACATACAATGCATACACAATAATTTCGGCAATTAAAAAATAATATCCCGCTCGGTTAAACTATATCCCGCTCGAAAAACCTATATCCCGCTCGAGCGGGATTTATTCCAATTACTCGAGTGGGATTTAATGTCATTAACATGTGAAAATTAAGGGAAAAAATACGCGTAAATTACACATTCAAAAAAATCAACAGTCTTACAAATCAAAATTATTAGTATAGATTCAACATCAAACAATCGAAATAAATATCAATATAGTAAATTAGGGATCTAACGCAGGTTACACACTATTAAATACGAGAATAAAGAATTTCCCGCTCGGTTATGACATATCCCGCTCGAGCGGATGTAATGTTTTATAGTGCTATATCGAGCGGGATTTCACATAAATGGATCCTAAATAATTTTAACAACTAGTATATGAAATCTCAGATTCAAATTCGAATGCATGAAAAAATTAAAAAATACTTACGGAAAGATGATATCTTATCTTACGGAAAATCTTAAATTACAAAATGAATATTCCTTATTCAATTGTAATATTTCCACACTTAATCTAACAAACTCATCTTAAACATCTAGCAATTTCACAGAAAATTGCTCCCGTACTCACAATATATAGAAATAAAATTTCAAGATTTTATTCCCATTTCTTATCCTATTCTTTTAATTTCTTACTTTAATTCATTATTATTTTCTTTCATTAATCCTTATCTCTTTCTCAAGGAAAAATTTCTTATCGATTCTCATTTATTAAAACAAAGCACGTCGACTTTGTTCACGTTACTTATGCAAAAGCAACATTCGTTTATAACAGACTTTGTCGCTTACTATTCATAATACTCATACGTGTCGTATTCTTCGTTCAAGGACGAAGTATAAAAATATAAATTCCCAAAAGAGAAATGGAATATATCCTAAGAATAACTTTTTAGAACAAGTTCTAGTCGTCAACGCTAAAATCGAGCGGTCGTTAGAAATTTAATCAAGCTTCGCGCTTGACTCCTAATAGTAAAACAATTCTCTTCGCAAAGTTCGAACAAGGCGAACACTACAAAAATGAAACGAAAAGAAAAGGAACGACGTCGTTACAAGTTACTTATACGTTAGTAACATTCGTCTCTTTAAACCACTTATACCATACTAAAAAGGTTTTGCTAGCGGGACATAAGACCCATATCACTGAGTTTCTTATTATGTGGGTTGATCAAGTCCACATAACAGTCCCTCAATCACATGGAACTTCTGTCTCGCTCTATCGTTCACTTCATACAGAATTTACTTTCTTGAATCGAGTAACAATTTCTCGAATTGCACACACAACTACTTCTTAAAAAGAAATTTTTGGAAACTTTCCAATTTAGCTCGGAATACTCAAACTTCTCGAGGGAGATACAAATTTTAAGCTAATCGAATACTTGAACGGCTCCTAATAAGTAAAACAAAGTCATCTCCAAGAGACTTTGTTCATGCCCTTACCACTAAGGTAACATTCGGCTCTTCCGTTTATTTCAATCTATCCTCCTTGTTTCAACCTTTTCTCGAATAGTTTGGAGTCACGTTTTTCTCACACGTCTATTTGTTTCTTTCATTCCTTTCGTACATATTTGCTTTATTTTATCAATATTTATTTCATTTCCCTCGAAGGAAATTCTTATCGGGTTTTAAAACAAAGATCGACTTTGCCGAGTCTTTATTCATGTCACTATACGCGTGTGACATTTATCAATAGAAGTCCTTCTCGTGTTGTGGATCTCCTTTCGAAATCATTTGGAATAACGTTTCTTAAAAACGTCTAAGTTCTCGAAGAATCGGAAAGATCTTAGGTTTTTCGTCTACATTCTCAGTAACCCGGAAAAATCCCTAGATTCCTTCTAGGTTCTCATGCCATGGTAAAATAATAGAAATTATAGCGCAAATAATCTCACGTAAGATAGTACTCGTACTATCACATAGCCACATAACAAACAAAGTATAAATTAAATTATACTTTCATGAGATTCTTATTTTGGCACACAACTTATTCTCATTCTCATTGAATACTCGTTTATAAAATTTCTTGGTAAAAGAAATCACATTATTAAAATTATTTCCTTTCTTTCCTCGTTGAGTCGACGTAGCGGGAGGTTGAGTTGTCGTCTACATTCTGATTCTTAATGCCATAACTTAACTCTTATCTTTACTTAAGAGAAAACTATGATCTAAAGTATAAGCAATATTCTATCTTACGACTCGAAAGAAGACTCGACATATAGTACGAATGAATACTCTATGCTTTACTACTCGAAGGAAGACTTGTATGCAGAGCAGAAACGATTGCTCTGATACCACTCTGTCACAGCCCCAAATCCTGAGGGACGGTAGAAGCCGGGGTGCGACCGGGGTTGGATTAAAGAAGCGGGGAAGAAGGGGACTAACTGAACATGCATACATAAAAGACAACATATATTATGTGAACAAGACTTTAATTACAAAAGGAAGAGTAGTTCTCGAAGGATTACTCGACTAAAAGTACACGATGGATAAACTAAGTTATAAGACAGATCTTAGTCTACAGTGAGTACATATATGTTCATCAAAATACTAGAGTTTTGCAGCGGAAATGTGATTTATACTAACTAAAGTCTCCCTAAGACAACTTTATTCAACCTTCGCCGCTTCCATCGCTTCAACCTGCACATTTAGAAAACATATGCAGGGCTAAGTACAAAAGTACTTAATGGGCACGCAGCCGAAAACATATTCATAAGTATAAATAATCAGGCATCTCATAATCGTAGCACATCGGGGGTTTTATTGAAAAAGAACATTTTTCTAACTCATTTATATAAATTAGCTTGTACAAGCATTTTTCTGGTATGTTACGTTCAATCTTGACCAATTCTCATTCACCGTGGCTGGTACCCCTCAACAGGGTATCACATACACCACATGTTACAAAGTGCACTAACTCTGGAAAGCACTTAGCAGCTAACTCAGAGCCGATCGTTAACTAATAAATCTGAAAAACACGAAGGTTTACTCAGATAGGTACAAGAGAACTCACATAAAATATTTGAACAGTTTATGCCATGATTATCACTTGAAAACACAGATATCAAAGCGATAAAGAAAGGTTTTAGAGCATTGCTCGTTTTATTTCATATATAAAAGCCCACCTTGTAATACAGAACTAACAAGCACTAGCTTCCGATCTTCTGATCTTCCGTCCTTTCTTACTGCTGGCTTCCTCCTTCATCGTAAAATAATAATACTTAAAATCGGGTCGTAAAAGATAATCGATCATAGAAATTCGAATAGGTTTTAGTCGTTTCATTTTCTTTTAGACATTTGCACGCTTACTAGATTCATTTTAGTTAAACGGGAACGAGACTTGAACAAATCTCGTAGAGAACTCGAAAGATCTCATACTCGACTCTTAGGTCAGTAGAGAGGGTAGTCGATAGCTCGATACGACTTAAAAGATCATAAGAAACTAAGTCGGAAAGAATCAACTTAGGAAAAATTACGTTTTAGTTCATTAAACGACTTAAGCAATTTCTCGCTTAACTATACTTCTTTACTTGAACGGATAAGAGGTACCGACCCGTCTCGGTTAGCACTTAAGGCTCCTTTTTTGACTCTAGGGTCAGTAGAAAGATAGTCGTTAGTTATTACGGCTTAAACGATCGAAAGAAACTAAGTTGCGAACGAAACAACTTAGAAGAATGAAAACTGAAATTTCACTGCGCAATGCAGTAACTCTGGGGACTGTCCAGAAAAGGGGATCTGGAAGCAGGGGATGAGCCCTGTACCTTTTGAAAGTTTGGGATGTCTAGTTTACGCTCCAATTTACGGATCGCAAATCCGATAAACGAGCTAGGAGATATTTCAGTTTCTGGCAAGGGTCGCAAAACTGCCGCGAATAACCCTAGTTGCTCGATAGATTTCAACGTATAACTTCTTAGGTTCGTTCTAAGTTCTCGTATTCGATTTCTTACGAAACTTAACCCTCAAGGCAGTCATCACGTACTCCCGTATGTGATGAACTCCTTCTCAAAACTCGTCCAATAGCATGACGTTCTAGACGTCGGCTTTCACTATCAAGTACTAAACCAAAGCAAGTTATCAAATTTCTCGTTCTAGTTCTCGACTATCACTATAACTCATATTATAATAGCTCGAAAGCTCATGACGTCAACTACAAAATTATTCCCAAGTCCATTATAAACAATAATATCAAGTTAGAATTCTTATTCGACTTCTCGATTATTACTTATGTCCACTCGTTCGTCTCTTACGAAATTCTAAAAGTTATCGGAATTCGTTCATTTTCTATGACATCAATCAACATCTAACATAGATCATTTTTATTCATATCATCACTCCATATCATTAACCATCTTCAACTTAGATCGAGTTTTTAGTCTCTTATACTTTCATTAATATTTTTAGAAAATTCCAATTAAATTCATAACATCAACTATTATCATTATAAACATTATTTCATCAACAAATCAACGACTAAATCAACTACATGAAAACCCCTAATTCTTTCATAATTTTCGGTAATAACTTAACAATTTAGGGGGTGGTTTTTTCCATCAAACATCATCATTAATCCATTAATCATACTATTATATCCTCAATTAATCAATTGAAGTCTAATTACACATTAAACAAAAACCCCCAATTCCAAACCCTAGCTCAATTCGGTTTTCATCCTATACATAGGGGTTTCGATTTCTCTTTGTTTTAATCACTAATTGAACCACTCCTAAGCATGATTATACCATCAATTAAAAGATTCAAAAATCCTACCAAAAAGCCCTAAAATTTCGGTATTCATCTAGAGGTTAGGGTTCTTGATTTCCATCAATTTTAATCATTAATTATCCACATCTAACACATCTAATTTCACTAATCCAAGATCAAACATCTAATTCATCTTCCTAAAATTTTCGATCCAAAAGAAAAATAAAAGAAATGGAATCCAATTGGATAGGATTAGAGAGGAGGAGATTACCTTGACAATTAATAAAGGAAGTAATAGAGTTTGATGGTTGGATGATGACTTATGTGAAATCTTGCTCAAGAACTTGAAGCTTTCTTCAACAATGAAGGAAAAGAAAGATGGGAGAGAGAGAGAGAGGGAGGGCTGCCGAAAATGGGGTTGAGGGAGGGAGGAGATGTGAGTTAAATTGATATAACATATTACTTTAGGTTAAATAGGTGTATAGGTTTGAATAGTGTTAGTAATAGTAGTAGGTGAAAAGTAAAACTATATAAGAGATGAAATATCTTGCTAAAGTGAGAGAGAGGGATCGGCTATGAGAGGGAAGGGAGGGAAAACATGCGCTTTTCCGACGCGATACGACGTTACGGAAATCGAACGACGAAAAACGTAGCTCGACACAAAAACGTCACGATCCGATTCGTCCACAAATTCTAACGTACTAAACTTAATCGGAAAATAATATTTATAAAATTTAATCTGACAAAAACTCGGGACGACACAGTCCGAGTTTCGTCCGGAAAATCATAAAAACGAACTTTCTCGAGCGAGTTCGTATCGCGATTTCGTGAATGTAAAAATCAGACGGTTTTCCGTTCTGAGTTCACGAACTAAAAACTTTTCGTACGAGCTAACCCTAAATACAGTAATCGTCTAGCTGACTTCCGTAATTTATTTTCGGAAACGGATTCGACCGTTAGTCTTGGAATTTAAAATCGTAAACTTAGGCGTGCAAAGCCATTTATTTTATTAACTTAAATTTTTGAGATCGTAAGGAATTTCCGGGGCATTACAATATTAGACAAATCAAATTTTGTAAGAATTCGCTCTTTGATAATAGGTATAGATTTGTAGAAGCTTTGCTAAGAAAATGCTTCTCAACATGACAATCTCTATGGCCAATTACAATGTTACGCTCAAAGTAGTATAGTATTTCCTTAAGAAAAATTGAGATTTCATGTCTAGAGTTGTTTCAAATTTTCCACTACTCCTTTCTAAAAAAATCGGTACGGGATAAGAAACGACAACGGGATACTCTGGGATGCTGCTGATTGGATAATAACCACATCTTCAGATAAAACAAAAGGAATAAGAATAATAAAACCATAAGCAAAACAAACTAACTTGCAAAGAATTAGGGAATGATCAAAATATAGAAATTAAACTATTGCAATAAGTATGTTAAGTAAGCAGTAAAAGAATTTACATACTGTGAAAATTGGCTAAAGTAGAGTTCCACAACGTTAGACTACCTGTAGTGGTAGTGTTTCTAAAAGGTGTCTCTTTAGATTTTTTTGAGATAGAGACAGTGAACTGCAGTGGAGCTGTATCTAAGGAGTGTGTCTTTCTAATTTCTGAATTTGTATTTTGCATTAATTTTAATAAAAAAATTCCAATTTCATTAATTTAAATAAAAATAATATATTACTACAAATAAAAAATTACATTACTAGAATGAAAAAAAAAATTACTAGAAAAAAAAAATTACTAGAGACCGGCCCGTGCCTTGCCCTTTCCTTTGGCCTGTGCCGCCTCGGACGAGGGATTGTCTTCGTCGCCCATGACAGTGTGGAAAGACTCGCTGACGGACGAGTTGAGGTTGATAGAATCAAGTCCCGTCGGCGTATATCCTCCGTATGCACCGTCATCTACCATTTCAGGGGGACGCCACGACGACGACCATGAATTATTTGGATTCATTTGAGAGATAATTGTGTTAAAGAGATGTGGAAAAAAGATAGAATTGTGTGAGAAAAATAGAGAGAAATGGTGTGAATGTGGTGGTATTTATAGGTAAAAAAATGAAAAAATAAAATAAAATTAAAATCGGCTGAATTAGCCATTTTTTGCCCGTTAATAAAAAAAAGTCCAGCGCGTGAATTACACGCGCCGGATCGGGACAGTCTCGAAGCCACGAGATAGGCTCGAGATGCCGGAGGTTGCAGCGACGTGTCTCGTCGCCGTGGGTGTCTCGAGCCCTCTCACGAGACACACCGCTGCGGTGAGTCTTACTAGTAAGTAAAAGTATTTATTCATATAGCGACAGTTAAAAACCACCAATCTTTTATCTCACGAAATGCTCAAATAATAATTTTGTGTCCAGTGACATATTTCAAAGGTCAGACCGGTCATACCGCAAAATATAAGTTACAATAACTTACACAAAATAATATACATTGTTCTGTTATTGTTGATTGCAAATAAAGTATATTTGGCAATACGTATTTTTCCAGATCAATCTCTCTATTATTACTTTATTCCTTGCAAATAATATTTTCTTGGGACTTGGGTTAATTTTAGTTAGGAAATACAGTACTATGTTTTGTTACATATATATCTATATATGTCGCAAGTAGACGTTCGTCTTTTTTTCTTTTTCAGAAGTGAACCGTGATGAAAAATATATCGTGGATAGACGTTTATGAAATAGAAGTTTATCATGCAATGCATTTAACAAATCTGTCATAATGTGTTTTCAAAAGAATTACAAATCAAATATCAATGAGTGCATGTATTACTTTTTTCTTTTTTTCCGACTTGATGAAAGTATTATTCTTAACAAACGTAAGAGATGATTTATCCAGTATCTTTAATTAATTACAAATAGTGAAGGCGAGGCGGGAAGGAGGAACAGTGTGGATTGATTCTGGTGTTCGGGCCGCGCATCACCGTTGAAGGATTAATGTTGCAAGAAATCTCACTGTGTGAAGTATGTGAAAAAATTAAAAATTGAAGTTGTTGAGTATGTTGAGATAGAGCAAGAATATTGGATATGTTTGCAAAAAATGTTGCTACATATCTTATTTATTTATTTCACACCATAATCAAATCAAACATCACACAAACATGGAAAAAGAAAGACATCTCACGATAATACAAACTAAATTTTAATATTTCCAGATAAATTCTTTCGTGATTTCAAGAATGTGATCAAGGGCATTTGCGCTTGTTGTGGTGAGTAGTCAATGAAGCGTAGCAGGGGCAGACGTCGTAGTTGCCATAGGTGCCCGGGGGCACACAGCCACACCGAGCACAACAAGTTCCACATGCCCTTTTGCATAGATGTGGTCTGCTTGATAGTTTGCATCTTGCTGCACAAGCACTCCCACAATCTGCACAAAATTTATTATGTATTGAACAAATTTTGATTATTAAGAGATTGATACAAGAATAGCTAATTGAATAATTAAGGTAAGAATATATAGTTTGATGGATTACCAATTTTGGAGGTGTGAGCAGCTTCTGATGCAACATTGCTAGTCTGCAATAAGGTTGTAAGAAACCAATAGTTATAAAATAATACTATGTGAAAATTAACTATGCTTGGAACGTAAGAGAGTTAATGTATTAATGTTAGAGGAATGGTCAAAATCTTGATTGATATGAGTTGATGTGTATTAATTGTGCTCGTTTTGATTGTTGTAGGCTTTTGAGTATTGTACAAGAATCAATTCTCAAATGCTGTGCAAAAATTCAAGACAAATAGAGACTATAATTGTGCGGTCTTGTAGATGTCAGCCAATATATTTCATCAGGTGTAGCATGTAAAGTAGTGTAAGAAAAACAAAAACGAACGAAAAATAACTCTAGGAGTTGAGGTAGTACCACTTGATTGGATTGTATTGCATGGACTCCATGGATAGCTAGAAGAGCAAGAAAGATTGAAGCTACAACAAGTTTGGGAATAGCCATTGAAGATTATGTATGCAGAAAGAGAGTCGACTATTGTTTTGTTGCCAACTTGAGTTGCAATATTGGATGTGTTGGAATGAGATAAAACTATAATATTTATAGCTAGAAGGGCAGTCTCTGTGTGTGTTTGTGTGTGTGTGTGTGTGAGAGAGAGAGAGAGAGAGAGAGTCCATGCATGCAAATGCAAATAATCTATATTGGCCAAACACAGCGTTTTGCCCTACCATGAAAGATACTCCAATCATGCTTCTTAAAAAACCAAAAGTGTACAACACAAAGGGGAAAAAAAATATTTAAAAGAAGTGTGCAAATGGAGAACAATTGAGAACAAGGATCATACACGAATATTAATTCATAATAATCTTCCCTTTTTTTTTGTAGACGATATTACATCAAATCACAAAAACTAGGACACTAACCAACTCCAACTCGACACCTACACTTAATCATGTCTTTTGCCAAAAATATCAATTACATTTCTATGTTATAAAACAGTCTTGCTTACAAAATTACATTTGTTGATTATATATATTTAATGAGTAATGATATTCGGATACACTGTGGTCAGTCACACGCGTGAAGAAAAAGAAAGTTAACTATAAAAATAAAAATAATCACATTTCCCTAGGGTTTATGCTCCCCATTAGGGTATATTTTTATTTTCAAAACCTATATTACAATTTTTAGTGCGTGTGGCTGGCCACAGTATGTCCGAATATCATTACTCATATTTAATTTAGGAACAATAACATTATTATTTTTATTGTAAAAGTGTATATTCTGACATATTTTGATTATTGTATCTAAAATACTTCAAAATGTGACATAATTTATCTATTTATTATTTAAATTCATTATTTTTACTTGCAACGCACGTACATTCTCTTGCTATAGTGTTAATAACAATTTTATTTTCTTACATAACAACAGCCACAAAAAAATTGCAATACCACCGTCCACAAAGTAACACAAATGGCATAAAGAATAAAATTAAAAAAAGAGAAGCAATGATAGGTAACGAATAATGATAATTGATAAGAATCACTCAAAAAAAATTCAACAAGAAGGAGAATAATAAATTTAAAATCAAAGGGTCCCTCGTATACCAACATCCCTTTTGTAGAGGACAAATACAATACTATTTACAACTAATTATAAACACATACACTGAAACAAAGTTTTGTATTTTTGCCCGACAGCTGTGTTCTTCTGGAAAAAAACCATTCTGCCAGCCATAATATATAATTTTTAAATAACATAAATAAATTTCACCCAAACTCATAGTTTCTGCTTTCAGATAAAAAGGAATAATAATAATAATGGGATTTGTAGTGTAATGATTTTCAGAACGCTCTGGAGAAAGGGATGTAATGAAAAGTTTGCCAAAGTCGCAATTTGGGTAATGTTGTTTTCTTCAATATAGTTTTCAAGCCATTAGGATTGTACAATTGGATGTTGATTTTATTGGTTCTATGCGTGACTGGACCGATCAAAAATCTATGGGGTCTAAAAATATTTAGGCCGTTCGATCCAAAAATTGTTTTATAATATAAATTATATGGACAAGCTCGACATGTGGTAAACAAAAGTAATTTTTTGTTGAAAATAACATTTGTTTAGATAAAAACTACTCTCTTCGACCTACTGAAATTGTCATTTTACTTACAGAGATTAAGAATAAAGGTAAAAGGATAGAAAGTAGTAGGTAGATCCCATCACTTTTGAAGGATTTTAAAGGGTAAAATTTTCTTTATTTGGAAGATGACAATATGAGTGAGACACCTAAATAAGGAAAGACGACAATATGAGTGGGACACCTAAATAAGGAAAGAAAGACAATATGAGTGGGTCAGATAGAGTAATAATTTTTGTAAATAAAAGTTATATTTTTTGAAGAAACAAAATTAAATTAACAATAATTAGAATTACTTAAAAAAGAAAAAAGAAAAATGATAAATATTACTAATAAGACTTAAATGCAATTTATTAACTAAGTGAAAAAAAAAGAAGAAGAAAAAAGTAAAGAAATAGAAAAAAAAAAAAATGCTAGGCATGGGACTCAATCCCACATGTAGATGTAGACATTTATTAACAAGTGAAACAAAAACGAAGAAAAAGAAAGAAAGAGAAATATTAACAACTAACAAGTGAACAAAAAAAGAAAGAAAACAAAGAAAAAGAAGGAAATATAAATATTAACAACTAAGAAGTGAACATAAAAAACGAAGAAAATGAAGGAAAGAGAAATATTAACAACTAACAAGTGAACAAAAAAAAAACCGAAGAAAACTCATGACAGGGTGTGAAATCCTATATATGTTCATGAGGCTTGGCAACGTAACTGATTAATATTTATCTAGTCATGACCATAATTCAATGGCCTAATTTACGCGTATACCTAAATTATTAAATCTAGTGTGGAAAGGACCGAAGAAGAAGATTGAATAATCCAAATTAATGTGCGAATAAATAAAATACACGTATTAAATTACGTACGCCTAATTGTTGGATAAAATTGGCGGGACACCTCTAGTTTGAGGTGAAGTCAAATTTGTTAAATCGAATATTTGAAAAAAATATCTCACACTCCATATATATATATAAACTGACTAAAGTAGGACAATTTTGTCATGTCTTAGCCCATGGATATGCATTCTAGCTATATGGATTCAGATATGGTTAAATCATTTGAAACAATTGAGGTAGTTGATCATCGTCATAACTCAATCCTAATATTATACTCCGTCAAAAAATTAAGTCAAACATGCAAAATCTTGAAGTACATGCATGTTTAATGGCTTTAATTACTATATACTACTATAATTTTTGTGTTCGATATTAAAATGCGCATGATATTTAAATATTCGAGTTAGAAAACATAATTGAGCCAACGAAAACAACTCCATAAATCTCATTATTTACACAAACGCGAGACAAGGTTGGGTTCGCCTATATGGTTTAGAAAACTCAAAGTTGAAGAAGATACATAAGAAATTAACTCTTTCCACCTAGACTTTTTTCCTTAATTTTTTTCAACCTAGATTGCATATATCACTATTTGGTCACAACAATCAAGGAAAAAAGGGGTCTATGTATCTATCTACAATCACAACAAAACCGTAAACAAGACCAAATAATCGGATCAAGAAACAGATTACATAGATTTAAATAAGCTTGCAAGCACGAAACAACCAGATTCGCATCAAGAGGTTACCTACAAGAATTGTAGATATGTCTGGAAAACAATAAGATACTACATAGCATCTATATATAGCTACAAATAGTAAATAGTTAAGCACATACATAAATAAACTTCACTAACACACATGAATGTCATAGTTAGGATTATAAGTTGCAGTAGTAATTCAGCTTCACCAGAATCCAATACATACATATGAGGTTGATATCAGTACTATTCGTTAACTAATTCAAAATTGTCTTCTAAACCCTCAACATCAGACGACGATTTTCCATCACACGCCCCTCGCTTTCAAAGAAATCAGTTGAACGGCGGGGAGGACTAGGGGTAGGAGCGCCATCTAGATCAACTTGTCTCTCATAAAAAAGGACATTAGTGTTCTCTTCCCTCACATTAAATTTCTTAATCCAAAAGCATTGTTTCTTGGCATACACAATCTTCAAAGCTTCCTTGAGCTCGTACTCTACATTTTTTAAAAGGACTTGAGCAACATTTTCATAAGCAAATTAAGTTGCATATTTAAAGAATATAGATTTCAAGTACAAATATGCGAGCAATGCTTAATACCTTAACCTGAGCACTGATTTCTTCAACTGAATCCTTTAGACTTAGCCTCTCATAGTAGAGATCATCACCTTCATCTTCCTCTGTCAAATAAGTACTCGGGGATCATCGACCCTTTGTCTTATAGACTAGAAGTGTGTCACCTTGATAACTAGAGTGATTGTCAAGTAGGGTTTTGATATCATCAAAAAGGGGAAAATTGTTGTGAAGAAAGTTTTAATTAAGTTTTGATTAATTCCAAAACTTCAACTGAACCTCAACCGAGTAGATGATTGCCTGAGTCTATTAGATAGGCTCATCTGTTTGAGCAAGTTAAAGTTTTAACTTTATAGGTCTCAAATTGAAAGAGAACTTGGAGACTTAGTAGAAGGTGTACGGACACTGAACATGTCAAGTTGATTGACTCATCCCGATTGAGAAAAAAAGATAGAAGATGTAACTGCTCTGAAGAATATTCAAGCGAACACTATGAACATATTCAAATTCAGAAGACTTCAAGCTACGTGGACCAATGAGATGCATGCAGAAGACACTTCCTCATTTAGCCAAACAATCCAGACTAAAGCTTAACGCATCAGTTGTCTGAAAGGGCTTCACAACAAATTTCAACGGATGAAGACGGACTTCAAGCACAATATTCAAATGGCTTTATCCAACGATTAGTTTGAAACATCAGACTAGCTATAAATAGATGTATTCAACACCAAGACATATTACAAATTTTTCAAACGCTCAAACAAAGAACAAGAACATTCCAATGTGAAACATTCTCCACTTCAAGTGTTCGTACCAAAATCTATCTCTAGACTAGTTTCATCCCTCCTTTGTACTAGTTTAGATTTGAATCTCGAGACTTAATGCAAGTCGAGATTCTTAGATGGAATTCCCACAAACTTTAATGTCTGTGTTTAGGATTGGTTGATCTCGCAACTCAGTCACTTAGGTTGTCTAGAACCCGCAATTCAATCACTAGGTCTTATTGAAACCCGTAATCCAATTGTAAGTCGCTTGGAACCCGCAATCCAAGCATACATTTTCTCAGCATGCGTAAGCTGAGAGGTTTGAATTTTAAGGTGAACTGGATTCATTGAGTGGACTCCCAACCGAGGACGTAGGAGCGTGGCTCTTAACCTCATTAAATTTCTTGTGTCTTTACACTTTGTTTATTGATTAAACTGACCGCTAACTGACCATACAAGCACATACATCAAAACTGCATAAGTACTTTGGCAACTTAACCTTGCCCCTGCACTAACTGAGTTTTCACACAAACGAGTTTAAAGAAAAATCCACCAACTTCCGCACTGTACTTGCTACTCAGTCGGTTATCCACAGCTGACATATTATCCAAGTAGTCAATTGAATACTCAACTGAATTAACATCTCCAACTGTTTCTCCAGTCGAGAGAATTTTTAAGAAGAAAATTTTTATAAGCATATTCCCTCCACACTTAAAACTCGTTTCGGGACACATCAAAATGGCTACGCAACAAGTATAATAGTAGTAAGAAGTAATAAACAAAGAGTAATATAGAAACTCATCCTTTAGATAGGAACTAAGACAAAACTGGACCGTGTTTTTTTTTTTTAATTTACGATCCAAATTAATTGATGCATTATATTACTGTTGTTTGTATATTCAAAGTGTGCTAAATAATTTGTGCATTAAGTTAGTGAAATTTGTGCATTAACATGTTTATGCACGTAAGTGATATTTATGCTGGTTCCTCCGGTTCTCATATAAAGATGAGTTTCTACGAGATTCACACCCTCTATATATATATATATAGGTGAGTATCATTAACCAATTCAGATTAGATTGTAAAACAAAATTCTCTCTTTAGTAACAGCAGATTAATTGATTATTATTAGTGAGACACTGAAAATCCTTTTGCTATATAATATAATAAATGAGTAAATTATGAAATAATGTATCACCTTAATTACCCGAAAAAAAAATAAAAAAGTAATCAATTGAACAGATCAATGAAAAAAAGATTAAATTAAATTGAACAGATCAATTAATCAAACAGGCAGCATGGAATGAATAAGATCACCGTTTAGTTAAATATTCATCTGAGCTAGAGCAGATATTAATTATGAAAATTAAAACTCTAGGAATTCGATGATCCTAACAGACAGCATGGATTGGATGATCTTTGATCTAATAGCGTTACGTGATCTTCGTAATTTATGCAAGTAATATCTTATTTTTACAAACACCATTGCTTGTACACTGTTCACATCTTAGTTATAGAAATTTTTATATACTGAAGTATAAAAATTACTCTCCTCCGCCTACAATTTTTGGTCCTAATTTGACTCAAGCACGAGAATTAAGAAAGGGAGTTGGAAAAATCCCCTAATCCCAAACTTTAGGCCTGATTTTAAATTTGCAATCAAAATCACTAGGTCTTTTTGAATCCGCAATCAAAGATCAGGTCCCTTTGAATCTGTAATAAAAAATATTGTCCTTTGGAACCCGCAATCTAAGACTAGGTCCCCTTAGAACCCGCAGTCTAAGCTCAGGTTGTACACTTGCCCGCAAAAATGTTGTAAGCTCTTATTTGAACCCGTAATCGAACTGGTTAGGTTGTTTGGTACCCGCAAACCAAATGGAACGTTTCATTCTTTCTCTTCTTGCTCAAGATGGTCGACTGCTGCTGTCGACTACCTAGTCGCCCACTGATTGCTCGATTATCTTTTTACTCTGAAAGATGTTCCATTAGAAATATTCTTGTCATTGCTTCGACTCATATTCCCCAAAAGGTGGATCTCGCTGATAAGCACACCAGCTTATCTAGTGGATTACTTCTCCGAAAAGGAAGTCGTGGACGTAGAAGGTCAATCTCTGAACCACGTTAAAATAATGTCCTTTACATTTCTGTATTTATATTCAGTATTTTACTTTCAGTTTCCTAACCAACTGACCCAGCATACAAACTGCACTAAACTTTGGGAACTTGATCTTCTTCTGTTTTCATAAAGGTTTTAGTTTTAGTAACGAACTTTTATTTCCACCAACTTCCGCAATGCTAAACACTTTGAAACCTCAATTGGAATACACAGCTGACCCTCAGTCAAAGAAGTCGTTGTGCACTCAACTATGTGATAAGCTCCAACTGACCATCTCAGTTGTAGAACAACTACTGGTGTATTCCCTTTATATACCAGATAGGAGTGAGCAAAAAAATTGAAATCCGAAAATCCAAACAGAACCAAACCAAAATATGAAATCTGAATTACATATAATATATTACTCCCTCTGATGGTCCCGATACGAGTTCTGGTGTATGGGGGGGGGGGGGAAATACACCAGATATAACTTTTTAAAAAAACTCTTGAAAAATCAACAACCGAGTAATAAGACTCAGCTGGATTCACAACCAAGTAAGCAAACTCAGTTGGAAGAGTGGTGCTGTGCGGAATGTGGTGGAAAATAACAACTCGTATAAATATAACTCACACTTTAATGCAAGGTTGGTCAATAACCAAGTCAGTTGATATGGAAAGATGCAGTTTGTATGCTGGTTAGTTAGTCAGTTGAATAAGCAATAAATAACTGAATAATAAACACAAACACACAAGGATTTACGTGGTTCGGAGATAACTCCTACGTCCACGGGGAGTTGTGAGTCCACACAACTCAGTCCAAGTTCTTCTGGACAAAAACCACAAAGCTTACGCGGGCTTTGCAACCGTTGAGATAAGTTTACGGATACTTATCAACCTTACAGATAAGTTTACGGGTACTTATCAACCTATCTACTCAATTCCGGAAGAGTAGGGTCCTAACAATCCTTTTGAGAGGATGTGTGAAAAGGTGGGTTTCCAACTAATAGCTCGAACAAGAAGTGAGCTATGATCTAACACTCTACGAACTCTCAACTAGTGATGTTCTCAAGGTTGGATCAAAAACACAGAGACAGAATCTAACACTCTAGAACTCTCAACTAGTGATGTTCTTAGAGGATAACAGCAGTTTTGCTTGAGTGCAGAATAAAGTCGTTCTTTCGCTCGTATATCTCTTCTCGCACTTGTCTGTCTCGTTTCTTCTGTTTATCTTATGTGTCTTGGTGAATGAATGAAGGCCTCTATTTATAGGCGGAGAGAATCAACTAGCCGTTGGAGAAGCCGTTGATCTCTGTTCTTTGAAGGTGATGGCTTGTCTCTTATCTCTGCAGACTTTCCGGATTTGGCAACTGCGTGCTTCTGCTTTCCATCTGAGACAGCCTTGTATTGGGCCAAATGAGGTAATGACAGAGAGTCAAACCTTCACGTGACTTCCTTATTTGAAATTCAAATCTTAACCTTTGACCTCCAACATTTGATAGTCGGTTGAGTCGTTTGATCTTCATCTGGTTGGTCTTCAGCTGATGTTCTATCTGAATGCTTCTGTCTAAGTAGGAACAGTTGAACTTTCAGCTGACTTTGAACTTCAAGTTGTCGATCTTCTCAGTTCGAGTCCTTCAACTGATGTTCTGAATCTTGAACGCTCAGTTGGCTCGAACGCTCAGATGACTTTCTTCCATCTGATGTTTTCTTACAACTTCTCCCTTTTTAATTCTCATCTGATGAACGCTCAGTTGTCTTCCTTACAACTAATGTTCTATCTCTTGAACGCTCAATTGTCTTTCTTACAACTGATGTTCTCTTGCATCTTCCCCCTTTAAATACTCAATTGTTGTTCTGAAACTCGAACGCTCAGGTATTTTTCTTACACCTGATGTTCTATCCGAGTGAAGCCTTGTTGCCATCTTCAGCTGGAGTCCTGTAAAGATAAAATCTTAACAATGCTCAAACAGCGAGCCTAACTACTAACATTAGGATCTGACAACATCTACTTGGTTGGGGTCAGTTGGTTTTGGAATCAATCAAAACTTTAATAAATTTTCCAACAATTTCTCCTTTTTTGATGATGCCAAAACCCTTATAAAATCCTTACAAAACAAACTGATCTAAATCCTACTGACCTATCCAAAATCTCAGCTGAAATTCTAGACAGTCTATAAGATTAAAACATCAAAGGGTTAGCACAGTTATAACATGGTATTGAAATAACTTTGCGATTCAGAGCTTGGACAATGAGAGATTGTACGTCAAGTTGAATCGTATAACTGAATAGTTTTCATTACAACTGATGGTTACAAGATAAGCACAAAATCAAAAATTAGATCAGTTGCTCAAAAACTAACTGAGCTAAAACTTTAGCCCATACTTGCTAAACATTCTAACAAAAATTTCTCTTTTTGTTTCTGACTCCTTCGAAATGTCAACCCTGTGCTCTCGGCAAACTTGTCTTGCCTCAGCTGCTATCTTCGTTCGGTTGGGGTTTCGAGAGTTTGGGAGGAAGGGAGGCTGATATGTGACCTTGTGAGGGACCGGAACTATGTTCAAATCCAGTTTTGCATCTATCATGGTTCGCCTGAACTGGCTGAACATGCCCGGGTCCGTAGTGTGCAGCTCGGTCAGCGCTTCCTTGAATGCTCTCCTCGGATCATCAGTTGAGAATACCTTCCTATAATAGAAGTCATTCACAAACTCCTGCTTGAAAGACTCTCAATCCTCATTCCACTCGGCTGGCATCCACTTGTCTACGTGCCTGAACCGACTTTGCTGCTTGACCTTCTCTGGCAGCCTCTGTTGTTTCAGCCTTGCCTCAGCCTTTACTTGATGTTTATCTATTCGGCGACGGCTGCGGGAGGCGATGTTCCGGTCCAGGTTCTTGGTCACTTTGTCAAGCTCCTACTCGAACTGGTTGACTCGTTTCGCTTGGCTGACAGCGAACTTTTTGATCCAGTCGGGATTCATGTAATCCTTCTCTGCAACATCCATAGCCTTGGTAGCAGCAATACACTCTTCGGTTGTGATACCGTCGAGTTCCGAATCAAGCTCGGCTGTGATCTCGGCTATGGAGTTGTAGGAAACTCCATACTTCTCGGCTTGCTCCAAGTCCTTAGCCATTTCAGCTCCACCGACGTCGGTTGGCTTAGGAGTGGACTTCTTCTTGTGGACTGTCTTCCTCTTCGGCTGAGATTTTGCAGCTGGAATCTCCTCCTCAACCTGGGTCTCATCTTCCCCCTGCATCTCAACTTCCCCAGTCTTCTCTTCCCCCTTTTTGGCATCAGCAACAAGGCTTGCGACTGAGCCATCCAGAGAGGTGAGTTGCTGTTCAGCTTGTTGGATGCAGTTGAAGAGTTCATCGACCGCGCACTCTACTCCAACCTTCTTCGCCAGTTCAGAGTCATAGCGCTCTTATTCGGCTTTCCTCAGTCCAACGAATGTTTCATTGACCTCGGTCTGGAAAGCAACGAACTCAGCCCATCTTGACTCGAACCGAGACTCCCATTCTTGGTCTTGCGTCTGTTGAGATTTGGCGAGGTTGGAATCAGAAATGGATTTGAAGACATTTAGATCGGACTTGATCCCCAGAACAGTTGACTTCAGATCAGAGATGTCTTGGCTGGTGGAGGATGAGAATTCGTCCAGCTTTATCTTCAGTGAAACATTCTCCTCCAGCAGCTGCTTGTTCTTCTCCTTCTGTGCTTCCAACATCCTCAGCTGATCTTCTTTGTTGTGTTGGAAGTTGGCAAGCATCTCCATCCTTAGTTGGTTTATCCTCTCAGCTATCAGCTCACAAATTTCTTCAGTTGAGGGTGTTGGCTGATCAGCTGGAGCTTGTTGTTCAATTAGAGCTGGCTGGTCAACTATAACCATGGCTTGACGGTTGGCCAGGTACAGTTGAAGCTCTTCTTCTTCCTTCTTGGCGGCTGCGGCGGCTGCATCAAGATCAACAATAAAATCAGCAGATTTTGTAAGCATGTTGTCCAGGAAATTGATGCAATCCTGTTCAGCCTTTTCCCTCGTGTCTGTGCCTTCCACCTTGCTGAGGTCCAGACGAAGCGTAAGCAGTGCAACTTTATTGTTGTAGGCGACCTCCAGATTGGTGTAGTTGAAATAATCTCTGATGCGTGACTCGTCTGCCTTCAGCTGGTTCCAGCTGTGTACCCTTACAGTATCTTTCTTCACATACCAGTGACTGAAGATGAGGTTGAACTGGTACAGCAGCTCGGTCCCAAGCGTAGCAAAAATCGGCATGTCGCGCGTTTTAGGGAACATCCCGATAAGCTTCTGGAAGCAGTAGGCCACCTTGCCTTCATGCTCCATCATGACGGCCTGACGATCAGCTTCGTCATCAATTGGAGAGGGAGGTAGATTCTCGTATGGTAACGGTTCAAGAGTTTCATCAACGTTGGCCAAAGAGGTTGGTCTCAACATTGGCATCGAGCTGGGAGCTCGGAATTTCGGATTCTGTGGGGATGGGGGTATCAACAGGTTCATCAACATTGGCGGAAGAAATGGTCTCAATGTTGGCATCGAGCGATGAGCTCGAAATTTCTGGCTGTGAGTCGGTTGTGAGAGCGAGAGGCTCTTTGGGCGGTACGGCATCAGCTCCTGCCGTGGGGGAGGTTGTTGGAATATCTTCAGTTTCCTCAGAGGAGGAAGAAGATGCATCTGAGGTCAGATCCGTTTCCATCCCTTCACCCTCATCAGTTCCAGTAGCGCGAGGAACGATCTCGAAGGCAGCTGCCTCAGCTGAGTGGCTCGACTCGGATGGCTCATCAGCTGGTGCCGTCTCAGCTGGCGCCTCCACAGCTACTACCTCTCCTCAGCTGGTGCATCCTCAGCTGGCACATCCTCAACTGGCACATCCTCAACTGGCTCCTCAGCTGGCACATCCTCAACTGGCTTCGCAACAGTCTTCTTGATCCTCACCCTCAGCTTCTTCTTGGCTGGCTCTTCAGCTTTCTCCTTCTCCGAATCATCTCTTTGTCGGCGTGCAGCTTTCGATTTTGAGGGGCGGCTGACAGCTGGTACCTCCTCAGCTGTATCCTTTTCCTTAGCTGTCTTCACAGCTTCCTTCTTCTCCTTAGGAGTATAAACACTCCTAATCACATCTTGAGCTTTCTTTGCTGTTGGGAACAGCATCAACTTCTTCACCGGGGTCTCCTCGCAGTCCTCCCAGACCATGTTCTGACCCTTAGTTGCGAACAAGATCAGGGCAAAAATTTTGCAACCGAAGTTGAGAGTCCCCTTGACACTCAACAACCTTTCCCCGGATTCGGTTGTGGTCTCGAAGATCTTCTGCTTCTCCAATGTCAACTGGTTTTCAAAATACTGGAACCAGTTGATCTCATGCTTGTGTTCCAAGGCTAGCAACTGTTTGAGCTTCGGTCGGCTGATGTCGCCTAAGGCACCACTGTAACAGAACACGACCTTGGATACAACATCGAATAAGAGTCGATGTTCTGGCTTCAACTTGGTCCTCTACATATTGCTCTTCAATTTTTCTGGAGTGATCAGAGCACTTTCCAGAAATGAATCGGCTTCCGCAACGGTTATATTTTCAAATGTGTCTGTGGCGGTCTGGTTCGGCGAAATAATTTGACGTAGAATATCAGAGACTGCAATGGGCACAGTGACACGACGAATTGTCCTGGCCGGAACGTCGCGTTGACGACAAGTAACTTCTGTCATGAGCCCGTCTCGGCTGTCGATGGGAAGTTGCAGGTTCCGATAAAACTCTCCGACTTGACGCCTGAGAAGGTGGGACGGGAAGAGCATCGCCCAGTTTAGGAGGCCGTTCTCCCTGAGAGTATTGGCGAGGGGAGACAGCACCGGCGACTCCAATTCATCATCTGAAAGGATCTGCTCAAAGTGTATATTGGAGACCAGCAGATCAAAAGATTATTCATATGATGTGGGGACTAGAGAAGGTCCGGAGGATGCCATCTTCTTTCCTTTGGGTGCCATTTAGTAAGTCTGAGAAGATATATATAAGAAGGAAAGAAAAACTTGCAGTAAATGGTTAGACAGAATCTGAGAAGATAATGAACAGTTACTGCAGATAATCACAAACGTAGAAGGTAAGAGATCACTTCCTGATTTTCCCCCTTTTATAGGTTTTTGGCTCGGTTGAAATCGACGGCTAGGGTTGAATGGCGCGAATCCATCAACGGCTGAGATCACGCGACTGTTGACTAGCTTTGACTTGACGTCACGATCCGAGTTCCAACCAACGCGTGAGAAGGTGAACTGTTTATCATGTCAGCCCAGTCGCACTATAAAATAGGCTATTGATGTTCAGCCGTACTTTACATTAAATGCGGTATGATGGCTATTTTAATGTAACTGACATACTCAGGAATGTTTGAATTTATTTCAAACATTCTCATTTAAGATCTAACACCTTCAGCCATAAATGATACCTGCCAGCTGATGTCGGAATCAGCTGTGTTCCAATGTTGCGGCATACCATCAGCTGACTCGAGTTCGTCTGTTCAGCTAACGTCTAATGTCTTCGGTTGGCGATCCGCATCCGATGTATTCGGTTGGCGATCCGCATCTAAGATTCCCCCTTCATCTGAGCTTCCCCCTCAGATGGATATCTATCTCTTTTCCTCAGCTGGTTCCTCATCTGATGGATCCAACAATTCAAGTAGATCACATAACATCTTGAACCGCGCTTTGGCTAGAGGTTTGGTGAAGATATCAGCTCTCTGAATCTCAGTTGGAATTTTCTCCATGGATACATCCTTCTTCTCAATATGATCTCGGATAAAATGATGTCGGATGTCGATGTGCTTTGTCCGAGAATGGTGAACAGGATTCAAAGAGATAGCTATGGCACTTGAGCTATCACAATGAATGGGAACCTGTCCAGTTGCGACTTCATAATCTCTCAGCTGTTGCTTGAGCCACAACACTTGCATGCAACAGCTACCGGCAGCCATGTACTCTGACTCGGTTGTAGAAGTGGCAACACATGCTTGTTTCTTGGAGAACCATGAAACTAGCTTGCTTCCCATGAACTGACAGTGTCCAGATGTGGACTTCCTGTCCAACCGATCTCCGGCTAGATCCGCATCTGAGTATCCGGTCAGTTGGATATTATCGTCGGTTGGATACCACAACCCAACATTAACTGTACCCTTCAGATACTTGATGATATTCTTTGCTGCCAACATGTGTGCTTCCCTCGGTTGAACTTGGAACCGAGCACACACTCCAACCGCATAAGATATGTCTGGCCGACTGGCGGTTAGATATAGCAAAGAACCGATGATCCCTCTATACTTACTGGCATCCACGAGCTTTCCCTCAGTTCCAGGTTCAATCTTCCAGTTAGTATTCATCGGGATCCTTGTGGTCTTACTTGTCTGCAATACGAACTTGGTGATGAGCTCCTTTGTATATTTGGACTGATTGATGAAAATCCCATCTGGTGACTGCTTCACTTGTAGTCCAAGAAAATAATTCATCTCGCCCATCATCGACATCTCGAACTTCTCCTTCATGAGATTTGAGAATTTATCACACAGCTCCTCCGACTTGGAACCGAATATGATGTCGTCGACGTAGATTTGCACAACAAGTATATCTTCTCCAACTTTAATGGTGAACAGTATTTTATCAACTGACCCTCGTTTGAACCCCGAGTTCAGAAGAAAACCAAAAAGAGTGTCATACCAAGCCCTGGGTTCTTGCTTCAATCCATAGATTGCTTTCTTCAACTTGTACACTCTTCCATCTCTAGTATCAAAACCGAGAGGTTGTTCAACATATACATCTTCCTTGATATCACCGTTGAGGAAGGCACACTTCACATCCATCTGATAGACCTTGAACTTGTGAAATGCGGCATAGGCTAGAAATATTCGGATGACTTCCAACCTTGCAACCGGCGCGAAGGAGTCCTCGAAATCGATTCCTTCTTGTTGGCAATATCCCTGAGCTACCAACCTTGCCTTATTTCTCACTATGAATCCAATGGCGTCTCTCTTTTTCTTGAAAATCCATTTTAATCCAATGACTTTGACACCATTTGGTCTTTCTACTAACTCTCATACACAGTTGCGTAGAAATTCGTTCAGTTCTTTTTGCATAGCTGTTGTCCAGTGAACATAATTGAGAGCTTTCACAACATTCTTCGGTTCTGCAACATCAGCTACGAAGCAAGAAATCATGGCAACATCTCCGGCTTGCTCGAACTCTTCCAGAACTGCCAACTCCTCAGCATATTAAGCGTAAGTGTTGGAATCTTCTTCAATTGAGTCTGGATTTGCAACTCTGCTCCTGGTACGCACACCTTCGGTTGGATCTCCAATGATGTTGTTCGTGGGATGATCTTCATACCACCTCTTGTTGCGTCTTCCTTCTTCTTCCAATAGTGGCTGTTCCAGGATTTCAACTGATGGTGAATCCTGAGCTGTAGGAGATGCTGGAATCTTCAGAACTGGTGATTGATCAGCTGTTGAGTCTGGGTCCTCAACATTGACAATATTTTGAACTGAGCTGGGTTGGGCTTCGGATGCTGATGCAGTTGGAGTGGCATCAGCTGAAGTTCCCCCTTGAGATGAGCTGGGGTCTTCGCATTCATCTTCAGAGGAGTAAGGATCATCATCCTCGGTTGCCCATACAAATGGTTCAGCTAGATTCTATTCCCTTAGAGCCTGCGATCTGGTGAGAGCTGGTGGAACATGTGGATCAGCTTGTTGTCCTTTAGCCTGTTCCCTGCACTCAAAAGTAGATTCATCAAAACTAACATGAGGTGTTATCTCCACAACACGAGAGCTATTGTTGAAAACTCTATAAGCCTTGATCCGAGCGGCATATCCGAGAAATATGCCCTTCGAAGCCTTGGCATCAAAAGTTTTCAACTGAGTCTTCCCATTGTTGTGAATATAACACTTAGAGCCAAAAATGCGAAAATATGAAATATCAGGCTTCCTGCGTCTCCATAGCTCATATGGTGTCTTTCCCAACAGCTTGGTCAGAAGAGACTGGTTCTGGGTATAGCAGGCTGTGTTGATCGCCTCAGCCCAAAATCTCTTTGGCAGAGCTGAGCTTGTCAACATGGATGTAGCTGCATTCTTCAGCGTTCGGTTCCTTCGCTCAGCTACTCCATTCTGTTGCGGAGTACGTGCAGCTGATGTTTGATGAGTAATTCCATGCTTCTCGCAGTACTCGATGATGGTTTCATTTAGAAACTCGGTTCCACGATCTGATCGGATAGAAATAATTTTCATCTCTTATTGGTTCGATATCCGATCCATCAACTTGGGCAGCTCATCTCGGGTTTCACTCTTGTGACGCATGAAAATGGTCCACGTGTACCTAGAATAATCATCAGTAACAACAAGGGTATACTCGTTACCATTCATGCTTTTTGGTGTAACTGGCCCGAAGAGATCCATATGGATCAGCTGTAACACTCGGTCGGTTGAGGGAGTTGTTTTCAACCGGAAGGAGGATCTAGCGAGCTTTCCCAACTGACATGCACTGCAGATATGTGTTGTTGAAAACACTCGGTTTGGTATGCCTTTTGCATGTTCTTGTCTGGCAAGTCGGTTCATAGTCTTGAAATTCAGATGGTTGAGCCTTTTGTGCCACAGCCAGCTCACATCTGAACTGCTCTTTGATAACAGGCAGGTGTCATGAGGACTACTATTCCAGTCAGCATAGTAGACATTCCCGGCTGGGGATCGATTTCCCAACAATATGACCTGCTTTGTTCCGATATTTTTAACCTTGCAACCCTATGCATCAAATTTGACAGAGAAACCATTATCACAGAATTGGCTGATGGAGAGCAAGTTATGCTTCAATCCATCAACATATGAAACATTTGAAATAGACACGTGATCGGTTTCAAGGGTACCGTAGCTTCTGGTGTGATCTTTTGAGTTGTCACCAAAGGTAACTGATGGTCCTTCTTTCTCCACAAAACTTCCAAGCAAATCCTTCAGATTTGTCATGTGTTTCGAGCATCCACTATCCATCACCCACATGGTTCGTGATGCTTTATTCTTCCTCAGCTGTTTCTCTTGTTCCTGCACAGAGAAACTCGCTTAGGTCCCCAATTTTAGTTGGGTCCTGGAGGGTTAGAACCAGTTCCCCCTTGAACTATGGGTCGTTTTTCCCTGTATACTCGGATAGATTTATCATTCCAGATCACTTTTCCTTCTTCATCAACTATAACAACACCTCGATTATCTTTAGGCTTGTTGTTAGTAGTGATGTTCTGTTTCTTGGGAGGAGATGGATTTCTCCCATTTTGAGCTTTAGGAGGAGAGGCTTTCCCCCTGTTTTGATGGCGATTCTTATCCTGTTAGTTTTGTCGATGAGGTCGGACGCCATGTTGGAATCTGTGTGGCTGAGTCTGATTCCATCTTCCTGACTGTTGACGATAGTTGTTCATGCCCTGTTGTTGGTTCATGTTGTGGCATGAATATCTCCAGCTGTTCGAACTGTTCCTCATCGGTTGACTCGGTTGGAATCTCTGGTTGAACTGATGATGGAACCGCTGTTGATTCAGATGGTTGAATCCTTGTTGGTTCTGCAGTCGGTTCCATTCTTTCTGATGTTGGCTCTGAGGTTGGTTCAGAGGTCGGTTCTGAATTCGGTTTTGATTGAATCTCCGACGCCTCTGGTTCCTCTTTTGACTCTTGGAACATTCCCCCTCGGTCGATGTCCCAACTGATGGAATGTTCTGTTCTCCATCCACCGCTCATTTTCCTTTCTCAGTTGTAGTTTCCTTAGTCGGTTGAGCTTGCTGAGAAGTGGAGGTTGGATTAATTTGCCGAGTTGCAGACTCAACTGTGTCAGGTTTGGCAATCGTGACATCCACCGCCTTGATGAAGGTTGCTGGTGGAATTCCAGTATCTTTGACCACGTCGTAACCGAGTCCAGACACGTCATCCATCTATCTTTGGTAACTGATGAGATTCTCGATGATTTTGGATGACTGATATAGTTTTATCAGGTTGTCCTTCTCAGTTTGCAACTCTTTGAGGAGAACAGCTATATGCTCGGTCTGTTCGTCTGACTTCTTCATCAGCTGGTCGATCTGAGCCTCTTGCTTGTTCAACTGATCTTGCTGCTCCTTGATCTGCTTTGTCAACTCCTCATCGGTTGGAGCATTAGTTCGGTTGGCTGCATTCAGTTGACTTTTGAGATTATCAATCTCTTCAGTTTGACTCTTAAACAGATCGTCCTTTTCAGTAAAGGATTCTTCAAGTTTGGCGAACTGTTCTTGAAGACTCTTAAACTCAACCGATTGCTGATGCAGTACATCACTGAGTTCTTGAAAGTCACTCCAGGAGGGTTCCAACTCTTCATCCAGTGTTTCCTGCATGTTAGAAATATTGGAAGAATTTAAATTAGCAGGACTAGAATGTACCTCAGTATCATCCTGGTCGGTTCTAAATGCCATGAGGCATTGATCCCGACCGATAGCGTTATTGGTGGAAGTCAGCTCATCCTCATCTTCAGTGTCGGTGAAGATATCCATGTCGTCAGCTGCTTCTTCTGCAACCATGGCCTTGTTCTTTCCAGTTTGCTTGGCCCTCAACGCTTCTCTTTCTTTCTTAGAAAGGTCTGGACAATCAGCTTTGAAATGTCCCTCCTTGCTGCATTCAAAACAACCGTTGTTTACAGGCTTTGAGTTATCTCGAGTTCGGTTAGATTTGTAGAACCTCTTGTATTTTCCGAACCGAGTATCCATGTCAGCTAACTTCTTTGACAGGGCGGCTATATTCTGTTGCACCTCTTCTCTGGTTGGCTCCTTCGTAGCTGTGTCCGCAGATCGTGTTGGCCTTGATGTTCGCGGCTTGGAGTAGTCAGCTCGGAGTGCTACTGTCTTTGTGGCTAAACCAACATCCTCATGTTGACTCGTATGAACCGAGGACTAAGTTGACCTTCGTCGGTTCACCTTGTACTCATTTCCCTTCAGAATTGAGAACAATCTTTCAGTTCCCATCTCACCAAGATCAGCTCGACTCTCATGGATGTTGGTGAAGGTATCCCACTCAGCTGGTAGAGCTTGTAATACTTTGAGGTTGATTTCTCTCAAAGTATATTTTCCTCTTCGGATGGATTGGATTCTTCTGATGATGTCCATGAACCGGAGCTCTAAGTGATCAATGGTTTCATCAGTTCTCAAACAGAAGTTGTCAAAGTCTTGACAGGCATGTGAGAACTTGTTCTCCTTTGTTTCGTCGCTTCCTTCACTCAGAGATGCCAAGATATCTCACATCTCTTTAGCGGTGTCGCACTCTTCTATCCAAGGAAGATAGTCTTGTCTAACTGTGGACATGATTGTGCTCTGAGCCCAGATGTCCAGCTGGCTCACTTTAGCTTCCTCTGGAGTGAAGTCTTCTGGCTTCTTCTCAACTAACTCCTCAGTTGCATCCCCATCATTGGGATTTGTAGGAGTGCGAGTGACTCTCTCTCTGATGATGATCGGTCCAGATGTGAGTACTTGTTGCATTCGATGATGCTTTGACAGTAGGATCTTCTTCATCCGAGTTCTCCAGGATGTATAGTTCACAACCGAGAACATGACCACGATCTTGTCTTTAACATCCATCTGCACACAACAACAGAAGAAAAATGCAAGCAGATATGCACTAGCATGATAAAGAGATCTGTTTAGTTGACCACTGAAGAAAACACCTCGAATTCACACCTTGTGAAACAGAGTCAGCAGTCTTTTGAACCACTGCTCTGATACCACTTGATGGTCCCGATACGAGTTCTGGTGTATTGGGGGGGGGGAATACACCAAATACAACTTTTTAAAACAACTCTTGAAAAATCAACAACCGAGTAATAAGACTCAGCTGGATTCACAACCAAGTAAGCAAGCTCAGTTGGAAGAGTGGTGCTGTGCGGAATGTGGTGGAAAATAACAACTCGTATAAATATAACTCACGCTTTTATGCAAGGTTGGTCAATAACCAAGTCAGTTGATATGGAAAGATTCAGTTTGTATGCTGGTTAGTTAGTCAGTTGAATAAGCAATAAATAACTGAATAATAAACACAAACACACAAGGATTTACGTGGTTCGGAGATAACTCCTACGTCCACGGGGAGTTGTGAGTCCACACAACTCAGTCCAAGTTCTTCTGGACAAAAACCACAAAGCTTACGCGGGCTTTGCAACCGTTGAGAAAAGTTTACGAGTACTTATCAACCTATCTACTCAATTTCGGGAAGAGTAGGGTCCTAACAATCCTTTTAAGAGGATGTGTGAAAATGTGGGTTTCCAACTAATAGCTCGAACAAGAAGTGAGCTATGATCTAACACTCTACGAACTCTCAACTACTGATGTTCTCAAGGTTGGATCAAAAACACAGAGATAGAATCTAACACTCTAGAACTCTCAACTAGTGATGTTCTTAGAGGATAACAACAGTTTTGCTTGAGTGCAGAATAAAGTCGTTCTTTCGCTCGTATATCTCTTCTCGCACTTGTCTGTCTCGTTTCTTCTGTTTATCTTATGTGTCTTGGTGAATGAATGAAAGCCTCTATTTATAGGCGGAGAGAATCAACTAGCCGTTGGAGGAGCCGTTGATCTCTGTTCTTTGAAGACGATGGCTTGTCTTTCATCTCTGCAAACTTTTCGGATTTGGCAATTGCGTGCTTCTGCTTTCCATCTGAGACAGCCTTGTGTTGGGCCAAATGAGGTAATGACAGAGAGTCAAACCTTCACGTGACTTCCTTATTTGAAATTCAAATCTTAACCTTTGACCTCCAACATTTGATAGTCGGTTGAGTCGTTTGATCTTCATCTGGTTGGTCTTCAGCTGATGTTCTATCCGAATGCTTCTGTCTGAGTAGGAACAGTTGAACTCTCAGCTGACTTTGAACTTCAAGTTGTTGATCTTCTCAGTTCGAGTCCTTCAACTGATGTTCTGAATCTTGAACGCTCAGATGACTTTCTTCCATCTGATGTTTTCTTACAACTTCTCCTTTTTTAATTCTCATCTGATGAACGCTCAGTTGTCTTCCTTACAACTGATGTTTTATCTCTTGAATGCTCAGTTGTTTTTCTTACAATTGATGTTCTCTTGCATCTTCCCCCTTTGAATACTCAACTGTTGTTCTGAAACTTGAATGCTCAGGTGTTTTTCTTACACCTGATGTTCTATCAGAGTGAAGCCGTGTTGCCATCTTCAGCTGGAGTCCTGTAAAGATAAAATTTTAATAATGCTCAAACAGCGAGCCTAACTACTAACATTAGGATCTGACAACATCCACTAAAAAATTAACAACACATCATAAGTGGGTCCCTTCCTCCACTTAAACTATCCCTACCACATATTTATCTATTTTTTCTTAAAACTTGTGCACGGCCCCCACACCATACTAACGGGGGACGGAGGGAGTATTATTTTTATTATCAATAATTAATATTTTAATATTTCTATTCAATTTATTATTAATATTTTTGATTATGAATTATGAATTATTTAATATATTTATTCAATTTATTATTTATTATTTTAAATTTAATATATTTTGAATTTTTGAATTGTTTATTTATTTTTCATTAGAATTTCGGATTTTCGGATCGAATCGGATTTAGCGTTTGGATTTCGGATTTTTTCAGTTTGGATTTGTTCGGATTTCAGATTGGATCGGATCCATTTTTTTTAGAAATTCGGATTTCGGATTCGGATCGGATTGAGCAAAAATCCAATCCGTAATCCGAATGCTCACCCTTAATACCATACTCATTACCGAGACCATCAGGGGGTGCATATGATCTTAAAACATTTGAATGAGAAAATATTTATCCGCCTAAATGAAACTAATTTTTATGAGTTTAAGGTAAATAATTACTTGCGAACAATTTTATGCGGCTCACACTTGAACACACTTTTATTCGAGTGAGAAATCAGCAACAAAATGATGACCCCAAACAAAGTCCAAAAAACGCAATTTACAAATAAAATAATTGCCATTAAATACACCATTTTTTTTGCTATTTTGAATTTTAACATGGTTCTTCAAAAATCTGTAAATATATTCACCACATTTGTACTTGTTTGATTTGTAGTCCGGAATTAAAAATAATCCCGCACGCGGAATGATAGTCCGATGAGAAAAAAGGTCATTTTTTAGGGGAAATGCATAAAAAAAATCCTAACCTTGTTTTAAATTCTGGTTTAAAACTAATATTTTTCAAATTCTCAAATATAACTATCATCTTTCAATTTGACGCAATTGACTCTCAAGATTGATTTTTCCTTATTTTTTGCTGATTTCGAAGCCGAAAATTCTTACATGGTGCACTTGGACATGTAGAATAAGAGAATTGATGGGCATTCCATGTGTGTATATAGGAATTTCTGGCTTCCAAATCAGCAAAAAATTGGGGGAAAATCAATCGCGAGAGACAATTGCGTCAAATTGAAATGTGATAGTTATTTTTGAGAATTTGAAAAAGATTGGTTTTAAACAAGAATTTGGAAAAAAAGGTCGGGATTTTTTATGCATTTTAACCCCTAGAGTTTTCATATTTAAGTTGAATAGAAGTTCCAACCAATTCCCATCATTTCTTTGTATTGTTTCTATTCTTCATTCCCTTAAGATAAAAAAACACAGAAGCACATGAACTCTAAAAAGTCACTCCCCTTTCTACCGAACTCTTGCCGGAATTTCTCCATCAAACACCAGCCACCCATCGCCCTCTTCCCTCTCTAACCACTTCCATTCTTGCTACGTCAAAAAGAAAAAAAAAAAGGAAAAAGACCCCATATCATAAATAAATAAATGAAAATCAAAATCTCTCTTAATCTAATTTCCGGCCAATCTCCAGCCGGCTTTCCACTCCAGCCGTCGGCTCCCTCTCATCAGTCTACAGAAGAAAAACACCCGAATTCCAAAATTCAATGCCACGCCGGCTCCCTGTTTGTGCAGCCAACGACATCATATATGAGATAATTAAATGAGGTAATTCATCCATATAGCCAGTTTGACTAGGTTGACTACAATAGTTGTCAAGGAACTTAATATTGTTAAATTGTAGCCAAAAATGTATTTTTGGGATAAAAATACTCCTTCTTCTCACTTTTTCTCTTTTTCCTCTTTTCTTTCTTCTCCTCCATCTCGTTTTTGTTTTCTCCTGCTTTCTTCTTTCTTCTTTCTTCTTCCTTCTTTCTTCTTCATTTTTCATTCTCTTCTTCCCGTCAAAAAGCCCTAGATCTGAACACATTCTCTTCTTCTTCCCGTCGCAGCCGCCGCCGCTATCGAGCTACCCTCTCTCTCTTGCTTTCCGTCTGTCTACCGCCGTCCACTGCCGCCGCTATTGAGCTGCCACTCTCTCTCTCTCGTTGTTCGTCTCTCTACCTCCCCCGCCTCTCTGCAGTCGCCGCCCAGCAGTCGCCGCTATCGATCTGTCGCCATCCTGTCGCCGCCGTTGAGCTATCGCCATCCCGTCGCATCCGCCGTCGCCCTCCCGTCGCCTCCGCTGTCGCCATCCCGTCGCCGCCGTTGAGGTGTGTTGTAGCCTTTTTTGTCATCGCCGCCGCCCTCGATCTTCTCTATTATCGCCGCCTCCGTCGCCCCTCCCGTCGCCGCCGTCGTCGATCCCTCAACTTCTCTGGGCTGATGCACTATTTTTCTGTCTCTCTCTCTTTCTCTCTCTCTCTCTCTCTCTCTGTGTGTCTTGCAGATGCAAGTTAATGGAAGTTGTAAGGAAATTGACGATGTTGATGTTACGAAATTGAGAAAATTCTCAGATTCGTATCCAGATCTGGGGTGATTGAGATTTGAGAAATTGACATGGAAGTTATTTGGGGTGATTCCCGGAAATCCAGATCTGGTTTTTGATTTCTCAGATTTGCTAGAATTTCTGTAATAACATGTTACGAAATTACAATTTCGTAACATGTTTGTGGCAATTTGAATGTTTCGAATACATGTTACGAATTTCACAATTCGCAACATCATATACGAATTTTGTATTTAGTGTTGAGAATTATGAATTTCGTAACTAACTTTGCATTTTCATAAGTTTATTTGAAGTTACGAAAGTAGAATTTCGTAACATGTGTTACATGTTTGTGGCTATTTGAAGGTTTAGAAACTGAATTTTTTAAGTATACATGTTACGAATTTCACAATTCGCAACATAAAATATGATTTTTGTATTTAGTGTTGCGAATTATGAATTTCGTAACTAACTTTGCATTTTCATAAATTTATTTAGTGTTGCGAATTATGAATTACGAATTTCACAATTCTCCGCCGCCGTCGAGCTCAAGTCAACACCATCAACCCCAAAGCTCAAGTCAACGCCATCAACCTCAAAACTTAAGTCAACGTCATCAAGCACAAAGATCAAAGCTCAACTTTTACTTCGGAAGCAAGGCGAAAGTCATCCGTATCAACGTTACAAAGCTTGAAGATCAAGTCCAAGGAGATTTAGAAGGCCTACTTCTACAACAAATCTCAAGGGCTGCTTGAAGAGTGTTCGAGGGTCAAAGTGAAGAGAAGAATCGGAAGATCAAATAGAGATTGAACCCGCACATATTTGAAATTCTTATATTTATATACAATCTTATGTTTATTGAATATATACACATTTTGTGTTTACAATGATCATATAAGAATGATCCTTATGCTAAGAGAATTAATCTCCACCACTCATCTTGTGCATCTCGCTATGAAGGGCGATGCATCTGTTGCATCTCGCTATTTACTGTGGTGCATGTAAAAAAAACAATTCAAGTTTGTTTGTTTGTCTTTTTTAAGGTCTGACTTTTTCATAAAGCACGGTGCATCTCATTTAGTAAACAAACACCAATCAAACTGGGTTGGGATCCTCTGTCCCCAAATTCCTGTCCCACCCTCCTAAACGCTGTCGTTGCAACTAAATTTTTTTTCTCTCTGCTTGGGAACGGCTCGCGCAGCCGATGCAAATCTTTCCCTTTCCTTGTGATTTATTCTTTACGCCAAATCATGAAATCATTCAGCGACTAATTGGAAATCATATTTTCGATTCATCAAATTTTTGCTTCATTCTCCATCATCTTCTGTAGTTTTTCTTCTTCTGCTCAATAGAAGAAAATCTGCAGAGTCCCGTTGTTGGAGGAATGATTTGTGTGAAAATGCAGTGTACTAATTTTAGTTTTGTGGGCTGAATGCCTCCATTGATGAGCAAAATCCGCTGCCCCAATTTGTCAAATGCAATCAAGGAGATCAGCGTCTCCGTCGCGCTGCCATCAACACGGCCATGCTCTAAAAAAGCACAATAATTCCGGTCCCGATCTCAGTAACATCGGCATCAAAATCGCCACCACTAACTACAACCTTTCCCACTTATCAGTCATATTTTAGAACAAATTCTCCATGTAACTACCCAGTATATGATTCTATGTTTAGCGTATCGAGAAGGGAAAGATCTGCATCGGCGCAGTCAAACCATTCCTAAGCTGAGAGAAACTGGAGAGAAAAAAATTTAGTTGAAATGACAGTAGCATAGAGTGGGACAGGAATTTGGGGACAGAGCATCCCAACCCAACCCAATAAAACCGTGCTTAATCACACCTTAAAAATCAGACCTTTTGTAAACACCAATCAAACTGTGGAATGTTTTTCCTCGTTACTAATCATGCATTACTTTTTTTGTATTCTTTTTTTTAATAAAACCTTTTTGGATATTTGATTGGTGTTTACTAAATGCATTTTGTTTTTTTATCATGCATGTTTGTTTTTTATTGTGCATCGAGATGTGCATTATGTCACGAACCGAAACTTGAGCCCCTCGAAGTTTCCTCGCTCGTGCGGTCCTAGACTAGTTCGCCCCGAGACTAGCTAGGCAACCTCTCCACCAAGTCACTTGGCTAAAGAAAACAAGAAGGTTTTGAAAGAGAACTCTTGGAGAATGCTAAGAACTTGTATTGCTTGGATTCTTGGATGGTTACAAATGAATGGCCAAGAGGCCTATTTATAGAATTGGAGAGGATCTAGATTCTTCCATGTTTCTAGAGAATCCTACCATCTACATGGTTCTAGAGAGTTCTATAAGGATCTACAACTATCTACAATGATCTACTATCTTCTAGAAGCTTCTACCACTATCTACAATGATCCACTATCTTCTGGAAGCTTCTACTACATTGTGGATCTTTCAAGGGAATTCTAGAGAATTCTACTTAGCCCTATAAAATTCTAGAGAATTCTACTTAGCCCCACAATGTCGGATGAGAAAGTGTGCGGGACGTAACAATTAGCTAAACTCACAACCCAAAGAAAAAATAATAATAATTAAATTGACCACTGGAAAATCCTAAAAAAAATTTAAGGTAAACATTACGTTACAAATGAAAGTTAGATATTAATATAAAGAAATACTTAACATTATTGTTAATGCATATCAGCATATGGGGGGAACGGTTACAAATATTAAAAGACAAAACGAACCCTAAAGACACGGAAGGTGCCTTAATATAAATAAAAAATTCTAAATTTATCATATCCGTTGATCATAGATAATCAATGGTAGAAAAAAGTTTCTAGTTTTTATGGGGAAATAAGTTTTCATTTGATCTTTCCCCATATATATCTATATATACATATATATCAAACACTTTAAAAGAAAATACCATTCTAATAAAAATTTTCCGATGTTGGAAGATATTCAACTTAATGAACAACTCAATTATAAAATAGTCTAACAAGTTTAATAGGGTCAATGGAAAGTGTATACATGGACCACAGATTAATAAGTGAATTATATTTTCATAGGCGGAATATACACATTCGAATTCAAGAACTTGAAGCTTTTCTGAGGTAACTTGATTTCAAGTTCAATTATGGAATTTGACAAAATATTAAGTTTTCAATTTTAGAATTTGAATATTGAAAAAGTAGTATATACATCATAGTTTCCAATTCTTATTGTTTGTCGTTTTTGTCTTTGTTGACCATCATTGTTAATGTTTTAATATTGTGTTCGAATATTTTTAGTTGTTTGTGTGAGTGTGTGCGCATGTGTATTATGACTTATAAACGGACGTAGATGAATAGATAGGGGATGGAAAATGAGAACGGAAGTATTAACCTAAATATTTATTCAAACAAAATAACTCATCAATCATTTTTAAAAGATAAAAGTACAACACAGCAAACCTTGAACAATTGGCCAAAACAAACATGAAATGATTAAAACAAGATGGCCGTCAAATTTATTTGGAGAAAACACAATTTGGAAACACACGTACTTAATTTATTCTTGAATATAGCGAAGGTCATCCATCATATTTGTTTCTAGTTGTAGTCATTTGGGTTGGAATGTAGATGTGCCACGGTAGCTTGGAAGAATCCAACAAGACCCGCTTTAGCTTTCTTGATACTCTCTTCGATCACACTGTGGTTATCTCCTTTTGTGGTGTATGTGGTGGTTGATTTTAAAATGCAACCTCCGTCCGGACCGGGTTCAACCTTATTCACACTCGAGACTGACTCGAAATCGACACCCATATTGCCACCTTCGATTATACTGAACTTGTACACGTGATTTGCCTCGTCCAGTTCATCAACTCTGTGCTTCATGGTCTTCACTTCGCTCCCTATATTCACCCATATAGCAAAAAATCAGGGCTCTTTTTTTTCGTACAATTATGCAACATGTTCAAGAAAATTGAAATTTTGAAAGTTGAAATGCATGGGACCCACTGCAATTGAAAAATTACTTGAAAAAAGTATCATCAATCGTATAACGTACCTTCGTAGAAACTAAGCAATTTGATTGATCCAGATCCACCATTGCCCTCTGAATATTCAATGCTCTTGAAAATCGAAGGCAAAATCTTGGGCATTAGGTCGTTGGATTCAACAAAGAATGCTTTAAAAAACCTAGCTGGTGGAATTGAGCATGAGTGTTCTTGCTCATCAACAATCACACCCATGATTTTCTTTTCTTGAAGAAATTAAAATGATATTAGAGAAGACTAAATCGAGAAGAAGAGCTAATTGAGTTGTGTGTTCAATGTAAGAACCAATGGCCCTATTTATAATACTGAAGATAGGGTTAAGATTGTCATTTTGGTTGGCATTCTATCCAAATAAATTATTTTCCTACGACTTGTACAAATTATATATGATCATTGGAAGAATTTTCTTTCAAGAATTTTTAAATTAAACTAGTCAAATTAGGACATACATCGATTGTTGGAATTTCAAGATGTATGCAAATTTTAGATTTAATAAGATTTATGATGGCATAGAGGATATACCTTTATATTTCTCATCACAACAAAATTAATATATTTTTGAATAATTCGATGTATATATCTAATGTCAGTTTTGTGTATGCATACTAGCCCAGTATATATAAAATATATTCTCTCCAAATTATAGTTTAGAGATTTGATGTAGACGCTCTCTTTGATAAGGAGAATGAGCGATACGGTGGAGTGATTGTGAGAGACGAGGCAAACAATATTCTACTAGCTGTTTTTCGATGGGTTTCGCCCTCAAGCTCAGTCGTTGGTGCAGACCTCAAAGCGGTTATTTATGTCATTAGAGCATGTATTACTTCTCAAATAGGACCTATTGAGATATTTACGGATTCTTTTACGGTAGCTCGCGTTTTAAATGATGAGGACGAAGCAGAAGAATTGTTACCTGAAGAGATCCAAGATATAATGGAGGCGACAAGGAGTTTTAATTATGGGAATATCTCATGCTTATAAATCTGCTTTGAAAGCGACTCATTTTTTAGCGCAATTTGCAGCGCATAATTCTAGTCCGTCTGTTTGGATTCAAGATTTCCCAGCTTGGCTGAGGGAGATTGTCTACTAATTCTTTCAATAAAATCTTCTTTTCAAAAAAAAAAAAGAAAATTAATACTATAATGATAATAAAGTAAATGAATAAACTACAGTATATGTAGTAGCTGACACGTGTATATTTCCTAATTCCAAAGGATGAAATGATTTTCATGATTTTGGGAGGAGAATTGGAGATTGTTTTCTTCAAAGACGTTTGAAGATAAGAAAACAGTATACTTTTGTCATTCATTATTATTATTTATTATTTGAGTTCGTGAAGGTTTTATTTAAAGTATCTTTCTTATCGATATTATGCAAAACAAAATAATATTTCGTCATTTGTCGCCTAATAGTGTTCTATTTACCTACAAGCCACCGAAACTCAATTTTTTGAAATCTATACCTATTTAAAAAATATTTTGTTGAAAAATTTTAATTTGCCTATAATACCCCTATTAATTTATATATCTTATCATCATTAGAAATATATTATAATTGTATATAGTTTATAGCTGGCCGATAATTTTTATAATAAAAATATTATGGATTGATATCCCGATTCAAATCAATCCTTATTAATATATATTTTATCTTCATTAGATATATATTATAATTGTATAAAATTGAATATACTCTAGATTAGATATATATAACCCGATAAAATATCTATTTTAAGGGTAATAGTATAATTTAATATAAAATTGATTAAAACCTTTTGATTATTTTAATAGTATCTATAAATTAATATCATAGGATATCACAAGTCATCCAACAAATAATAATAACAAAGTTAGAGTACTTCTCTAATTTGAAACTTACGGCGGTGCTTGCCAACCAAAAATAAAAATTAAAGAACAAAGTTAGGCATTTGCTTCATTTGTTTCGTGAGATTGTAGATTGAATAATATATTTGGATATATTATTTATTTTATTTATATATATAACTATAGAAAGAAAATATACATAGTGGAAAATAAAAAAAAAACTATTCACTCCAACTCATTGATATTGTCATGTTATTATTCGACATGGAGATTAATAAGGGTTAGAAGATAGAAAGTAGATAGATCTCATCACTTTTGAATGACTTTAAAGGGTTATAATTTTCCTTATTTAGAAGATGACAATATGAGTGGACACTTAAATAAGGAAAGAATGACAATATGAGTGGGTCAGAGAGAGTAATTAATAAATGTGTGATGGATTAAAAAACTAAAAAAGAGTCATTATAGTAAATGATATTTTAATGACGACGATAGAAAAATTTTCGAGTAGGAGCGATGTGTGCAAAGATAAACAGGATGAGAGGTTGGGCATTTGGGATTTAAATTTATTTAATCGGGCTTTGGAGGGAAAGTGAGTTCGGAGGTTTGTTAGTGAACCTGAGAAACTTTTGATTCGCTCTAAATATGGGACGATGGATGGTTTTCGAGGCTGGAGAGAATTGGGGAGGGAGAAAGGGAGGAGGGTCGGATTGGGGAAAGAGATTTGTGAGATTTTTGAGGGAGTCAGTGTGTGAGGGCTTCGTAGTGAGGTAGTGAGGGTGGTGAACAATGGTGAAAGATTCATTTTTGGACGAATATATTTGATTAGACGATGAGAGTCTTAAACATAAATTTTCTAAGCCTTTTAATTTTAGCCTTCAAAAGGAATAGTTGTAAGTGATATGGGAATTGGTAAATGGAAAATGGGTGTAGTTGTGGAGATGGATGAAGAGTCTTACTCAAAGACAAACTGATATTTCTAAATTCCATTTTTCTTTACTCAGCAAGTATAATTTAACATAAGGAAAAACAAAGATGTTTGGAGCTGGAAGTTTGCATCAAATGGTATCTATTACACGAAAATTTCTTATCAGAGGCTATGGAGATGCAGTAAGCAAGGAGAATCGAGAGAGTAGAGCGCGAAGGCCTACAAGAAACTGTAGAGGAGTTATGCTCAAGAAGAGTCCCAACTATTGTTTGGAAGGTGCTGAAATAAAGAATGACAATGAAAAGATAACTTGAGCAAGATGTGAGTTGAATTTAATGTTGAAGATTCGAGTTGTATCCTTTTTATAGAAAAAGAGGAAAACACAAAGAATTTGTTCTTTAAATGTAAGTTTGCTACCACCATTTGGTCTGAGTGTCACATACAGTTGAAAGTAACTATGGTATATCACTGTGACCCCGTTATACCATTTTCTCGAACATATGGTATGTTATTTTAGGGGAAAAACGACGTATCAAGAATAGTTGCTACTATTTGTATTGGGATGGTGTGATCTATTTATAAGGTTAGATATAAAATATTTTTTTAGGGAGGTGTGTTTGAGCTTGCCAAGGTGATTGAGGAGATTGAAATTAGAGTTTGGTCTTAGATATCTTCAAATGAATGAAATTTGTGTGATGTTTCTATTGTAAATTGGCTTTTGAATCCTTGAATTTGTTTTGATATACATTGGAAGTGTATTTGACACGAGCTTGCATTGTATTGTTGTAAGAGTGGAGTATCCATTGTACTCTAATATGTAATTAAGAAAAAAAAATTACTAATAAAATAAAGTTTTAATGATGGCACGACTTACATAAGATGAGTGATGGCATGTTGTATAATGTATTTGTTAGTTGAAGAAATGATATGTCGTTCACCTTCCATGACAATTTTGTAAGCATTCATCATTCACGATACTGTTATTTTTATTTTTAAATTATCGATTTTTATTCTAATACCTTATGAATTGGTATTGAGATCATAATTAAATCTACAAATGAAAAAGGAAACTTGATTTATTCTTATTATTCATTTTTCAGAAGCTGAACAAAATGAGTTTAAATATTATGTATGTTTTAATTAAATTTAGCTTACTGAATGTAGTTAAATAAATAGATAAATCAAATAAGTGAAATGTAAATTGGCTCCTTAATAAATATTGATGATATTATTTTAGTAGTTGTATTATAGTTTTAATCATTTATTTGAAAATTAATAATGTATTATATTCATGATAGTTTTTACACAAATATACAAAATTTATGTGCTAAATAAATGTAAATATTTACTAAATTTTAAGAAGAATTATTAGCAAATGATTAATGAATAATATGTTTTGTATAAAGTAAATAAATATAAAAAAAAGGTAAAACTACGTGCAACGCACGTGACACACTACTAGTAATTACAAAAATACATATATTGTCCAATAAAATACTACACCATTATATCGGTGAAATCTCTACAGCACACGAAAATAGAACTTTTATATTCACGAAGGCACGACAACTATACCACCATACACCCTGACACCCGAAATCAATTATTTGTTTAATTGTTTATTAATGAGAGAAGCAATGAACAATAGAAATGTAAAATTTGTTGGAAAATATATGATGATGTGTGATATGTGTACGAAAATGAAAGACAGAAAAAAAATGAACCGAGGCTAGTGCTAGGCACTATCTCCGTAAGATAATATTGTCCCGCTATCGTGCACGCGGTCTTACAGCAATTGCCCCCAAAATACAACGTTTCTGATGAACTTTGAGACATTGCACGACGTGTCACAGTTTCGGCAAACTTACTCAATACTCGGGACGAATACTCGATCCTAGACTCAATTATATATGAGATGTATGTATGCAAACTCGTTGGTGAGTTCGTTAGTGTTTTTCAGATGTAATTTGAAGTTGGATTATGTGGAGTATTTATAGGCAGGAAGTGCCCGTTCCGAACGGGTGCCTACGGTGCGGTTTTAGGCGCCAATCAACCATAGACCGCCACATGTCGCAGGCGAAAGGGCGTCTCTTCTAGTGCTGACACGTGTCGGATGGGTTGAATCGATTGGAACCGAACCCTCAACTGCCGAAACCGCACCGTGCGATCGGCCGCACCAAACGCCCATTGCGACAAGTGCAAAGTGCACGTGCTTGTCGCCGTCGCCATCGCCGTCGGACGGTGCTTCCTCGTAGGAATCATGGTCAAACACAAAAGGTGCAAACACTTGAGCCACTAAGGTGCACCATAGGTAGCACACTTGGATATACTCCCTTATAGTGTTGCTCTTTATATATAACACAAAACTTTCTTGATTTTCCGATGTGGGACAAATAAGGTAGAAAACACACCATTCTAGTTTCAAGTAGTCATGTTTATGTATTAATTGCTCATTCATTCCTTAATGGAATTGAACAAATAAATACATTAAATCATAGTGCTTAAAACGTAGATTTCGTTTCTATCATTAGTTTCCACACATCCTCATGGATTTAATGCTATAAAGGACCAAAATTCCAACAATTCCCCACATGAATGACAATTAATGCAAATGCTTGCAAATGCAAGAATACTACGTCCCGACGATCTATTATTGCATCAGGATATGTACTTTTTGGCTTTGAACCTTCCTTAGTGTAATGCTATTGGATTTACTTGCTGCTCGGTGAACGCGATGTTTTGAACCGGTCAGCTTTTGTGTAAACCGAGACAATAGTATACATGCAATAATAGATCTGATATCTTTTGTTCTCACGTTGTGTCCATTTCAGCCTTGGACCATATCTCGAATTCATAAGTATTGTAATTTGAAGCGGCATCACTTCTCACTTATATAGGTGATCTCCTATTAAGTATCATGCCATACTTTATCTTTCTTCAAGACTTTAGGAATCATTAAAAACTTATAGAGCTTACCCTTTACCATATTCAGCATGTTTTTTTGCACTTGGGCAGTTTCGAGAATGGATATTAAATTGTGATTCCAAGTGCACAACTGAACATTCATAGCTTAGTTGTCTCATTGAACCAAGTTCTTGGGATCTCCAATCATCATGGTTGAGTTACCACTATGAATATTCTTTAATTGTGGATTTCATCACATTTTCCTTACTGCACAATTGATCACTTCACATGAACGGCCGTTCTTAATGAGTTTTGACTTTGGCAAAGTCAATGTGCATCACTACTAGTGATCAATTATTTATTCAAGGAAGAGTATCACAAACACTGTGTTGATTCGTATAATTCTTCTATGACTTTTCATTTTAGCATTTTACGACATTTTATCTTCCTTGAAAATAATCTTACTAGACGACTTTTACTTGTCATAATAACACTTATCGATGATTACATTACTAGATGACATGTCTCATCTTAGTAACATTCTTCAACGAACAAGTTTATTAGACATTGCTAGACGATATCTTACTTATCGTTCTAGTTTGACCATCTAGTCAAGATTTTCATCTAATAAAGTTTTCCCTTGTCTACTAGAATTTATCTTAGCTTTTCTTGAAGGAAATTACTGTTTTGATATCTTATTTGTCTTTTAACAACCTTTCCAATTGACCAAGTTTACTAGACGACTCAATCATCTTAGTAACACTTTCAACTTGGAAGTTTTAACAAGACAACATATCATAGTAATCTTTCCAACGAAGATTTTACTCAAGATATTTTATTCTAGTAACCAAGCTTTATTTCATCAAATTATGGCTTTCTAGTCAAAATTCCTAAAATGAAGTATTATATACTTCATGATTTTGTATCATTTTGATACCCCCACATTTCAATGAACACAAGTATCATTGCGAAAAGTGTACTTCGTATCATTTTGATACCCTCATATTTGAAGACATATTTGATTTATATCTTCAAACAATGATTACTTTGAGACAAGGAATATAAAACATCTCATAATGTTTTATACGAGATAGAATTTCCTATTTTATAAAGACCATGTTAACTTTATAAATCTTTTCCGAAATTCTACATACCAAGTGGGCTTTTTCTACTTGTCTATACTTTAATGTTTTAGCAAAATATTAGTTTGTAAACTTGTAGTAAATTTTGACATTGTTCTTATATCTTATCTTGATTTTTCCTACTAAGAAGTAGACTTGAATCAAGTTGTTGCATTTACCAAAAAATGAACAAGTAAAGTTATAAGAACATGTACACTTTATTTATTCACAAGTACACGTTACAATACATCATATACACACAATCTATATATATATGCTTAACATTCATTTGAAGGCTTTATCTATACATAAGCCTTCCATTACATATCTACAATATGTACACACCAAAGAAGCCTCATATAGGCCTTCTTCGTCTACACGGACTAATCATAAAGATCATCCTTAAGCCTGAAGCGGTTTGCAAGTAAACACGCTTTGTACTTGCGAATCGAACCATCGGCATTGTACTTCCTTGTGAAGCTTTGGACTGAATGCTTGGAAGTATATATATCTTCCAAAGCATTCCAAGTTTTTCGAGCATTTTGAAAATGAGAGACCAAAACATAAACTGAAGGAGTAAGACAGTCAAGGATAATGTACCGACATGTGTAGTCATTGTCGATCCATGCGTGAGTTTGCTTCCTCCTTGTTTCCTCCGATGCATATTCGTCCATCGTTGGAGTGGATTGGAACAGGAAGATCACCAAATTATTAGCAACCAGAAATGCCATCATCTCCTTCTTCCATTGCTTGAAAAAGTTTCCATCGAACATAAAAACCGGAACTCCAAATGTCTTCCTACGGGTTATCATTTTCGAACAACATACACACAATATTGTCTTACGATTGTTAGAAAATAATGCGTATATATATATTTGTATGAACAATAAATGTCAAACGAAAATACTTAAATAAATAAAGTATTGAAAAGAAGAGATAGAAATGAACCGAGGCTAGAGTTAGACTCTATCTCCGTAAGACAATATTGCTCCGCTATCGTGCACGCGGTCTTACAGCAATTGCCCCAAAGATACAACGGTTCTGATGAACTTTGAGACGTTGCACGACGTGTCGCAGTTCCAGCGAACTTACTCGATACTCGGGACGACTACTCGATCCTAGACTCAATTATATATAAGATGTATGTATGCAAACTCGTTGGTGAGTGTTGGTGAGTTCGTTAGTGTTTTTCAGATGTAATTTGAAGTCGGATTCTGTGGGGTATTTATAGGCAGGAAGTGCCGGTTCCGAACGGGTGCCTACGGTGCGGTTTTAGGCACCAATCAAGCCCATTGCAAAAAGTGTGACGGGCACGTGCTCGTCGCTGTCGGACGGTGCTACGCACCGTCCTTGTAGGAATCATGGTCAAGCACAAAAGGTGCAAACACTTGAGCCACTAAGGTGCACCATAGGTAGCACACTTAGATATACTCCCTTATAGTGTTGCTCTTTATATATAGCACAAAACTTCCTTGATTTTCCGATGTGGGACAAATAAGGTAGAAAACACACTATTCTAGTTTCAAGTAGCCATGTTTATGTATTAATTGCTCATTCATTCCTTAATGGAATTGAACAAATAAATACATTAAATCATAGTGCTCAAAATGTAAATTTCGTTTCTATCATTAATTTCCACACATTCCTCATGAATTTAATGCTATAAAGGGCCAAAATTCCAACAAACTTGGCAAGATCGACCTCAAACATATTTTTCTATCTAACACCGTATACACAAATTCAATCCAAAAACTGACATCTCATGAAATTTCTTTTATTTTATTTTTGGTAATTGTTTAGATAGTTTTTTTTTTTCGTGATTAAGTGTTTTAGATAGTTGACTTCATTATGTCGTTACCAATGCCGCAAGTAATATCATACTAAATAATAACCTCATCTTTTAGAACATTAATAACCTCTTTTGTATGCTCTCAAACAAAAATTAACCTCTTTTGTTAAAAGATATAAATAATAAACTTATATCCGCATATTTTGACCATTTGATTATAGTATTATGTACGTCAACGTATAATGACCGCAAATCTCGTTCAGCGCCACATTTTTAACTAGACTACATTGTCTAAGTCAATATTGTGAATATAAATTTTGGTATTTAACTTCTTGGTCAAAAAAAATACAAAATAAAAAAAGTTTCAGGAAGTTTTTGGTCAAATTAATAAATACTTAGCTTCTAATTAGTGAAAACAGAGCAGTTTATATAATAAAATTAATGATTGAATTGTTTTCCAACTATATAAAATTGAACTTAATTTGTTCTATTAAGTTTAAGCATGTGTGTGTTTGAGAGGGGGACCAACAAATCACTATCTTTTTGTTTTAATATCATGGAAACTCGCGGTCATTAATTTAATGCATGTTGGGTAGTAGCATAAGATGACAATCGAAGGTTCCTGCGACTTGTGCCATTAACTCTTAAAAAAGAAAGGGCATACATATTACATATGAATTTTATTGCATCATTTTTACAAAAGATTTATGTTGAGCTATTTTCTCGTAAAACATGAGATGGACTTAGATGATAATTTAATATATGCCAAATAAAGCAACGGTCTCCCCTTTCAAAATAATAATTGAATAATAAATACGATAAAGCACTGCAGCCAAAATTTGGCCATCCATAAAGCCCGAACCTAGGGTATATTAGTAATTACAACTGGTCACTATAGAATACAATAAATATAATTAATGGGCTGTTTAGTGCGTTAACTAAGTTTACTAATCTACCCTTTACCCGACAAATAATTTGATTTTTCAATTAAATCACCATTAATCGAGAAATTATGAAATTGGTTGTGAAATTAGTCCAATTACTCCCTCCGAATCGTATTGTACTAGTACCATCTTAAGGTAAATAATTCTAATTTAATCGACCAAAGCTTGGAAGGGTCGTTATATGCTACTCATGGAACTAATCTTTGGCCACATTAGTTGTCAATTTCATGATTTTCGAATTAACCCATGATTAATTATAAAAGTCAATTGTCATGCATATTAAGGTTGACCATGCATGTGGACTACCACCAAATCGTTACAAACTCATATATATATATATATATATATATATATATATATATATATATATATATATATATATATATATATTGACGAACATAAATCAATCCTTATAACAAAAAATATAATACAATCCTTATAACATAAAATAAAATATAATACAATCCTTATAACATAAAATATAATACAATCATTATAATTAATCATTATATTCCCGTAAACCCTCATCATCCATGGAGTTTTTTTGTTTTTTTTTTTTTTGGGAATTTTTTTGCGCAGAGTTGACTGAGAGTAGATTGAGAATGAATTTTGATCCTTTTGCAAGATGAATTCCAAACGGTAACGTTAATGAATGAATCCAGCATGCTTGCATCTAGAGATGCGAAGTTTAGCGGCTGGTAATTATTGATCTAATCCAACGGTCAAGATTTAATTGCCTCCTAATGTCTCAACCCTAAACCCTAAGTGTAAGATTTTATTCATAAATTAATTTGAAATTTGTCACATAACAAACAGAGTATGTAAGGATAAATACGATCCAGATATCAAAAAAAAGTGCAACATATATACTCTAATTAATGAAATATGTGGGTCTCATATATATAGAATCTTACTGTTGAGATATAGATGATAGTATAAAATATAATCAAAATTTTAATAATTTTTTGCAAGAAAAATGAAATTATGAAAATTAAATTTCTTCTATAACAATAAATACGAGTTTTTAGTAAAAGTATTTCCATAATCGAAAAAGCCAAATATCGCGTTAATATAGTAGTGCAAATCAATTAATTTTCCAATAATTAAAAATATACAAGTAATTGTTTTTCGAAGGGATAATTTTGTTAAATACATTATATTATTATATATTGGACCTGATATATAAGAACCCAGTGTTCGGATATACTCAATATAAGTGGATGTTATCCAGAATTAATACCATGTCAAAAAAATCGGAATTAATATGGATCATGTAAAATAACAAGCATTATTAATGAATAAATAAATTATTAAGTACATTATAAAAATTAGGCGGGATTTTATTATGGAGCGGGAAATCAGAGGAGGGAAAAAATTAGGCGCCTAATACATTGTTAATTGGAGCCAAAACATTATTAATTTGGAGCCAAAATAAGGAAGGGTAAATTAGTAATTCAAAAATATGCTTTATTAATAAACCAGATAATTAATGTGAAAGGGCCGGACTTAACCAAATGGGCTTTTTGGATGGCCAAATTTTGTCCGCATAGCATTACTCTAATAAATAAACTGCGGATAAAAAATGGACTGGAATAATCTAATGGGTAATGATATTCGGCCACACTGTGGCCACCCACACGAGCTAAAAATAGTAATATATGTTTTTAAAATGGAAATATACCCTAATTGAGAAGCATAAACCCTAAAGAGAAAATATGATTATTTCCATTTTTATAGTCAACTTTCCTTTTTTTTACGCGTGTGGCCGGCCACAGTGTGGCCGGATATCTTTATTCTAATCTAATTTGCAATGCAATATTCCATTTCTTTGAGGATTATATTCATCAAGCGAGCTAGAGGCTTTTTTAGGACATTTAAATAGGGGGTGGTGTTGTTGTTAATCTGCATGAAATGCATGCATCACTGTTGCATCGATGGAGGAGGGGTCTTTTGTAATTCACATTCTCGTGTAGGGACTAATTTGCAAGATGTGGAAGGGCTTAGTTGCAAGGAGTTCAGATACGGGAGGATTAAGTTGCAAGAAGGCGGTTTGAGTTAGCTGATTTAATCTGTACAGTTAGTTTCAATGGTTAGGATTGAATCTGGGGTTAGAGTTAGTTATAACTAACTTGGCAGCTCATCTTCTTCATTGAGCTCGTGAGTTCACAGAGGACAGAGATAGAATAGAAAGAGAGTTTTCTGATTCGGGTTTCTTCCTTGTAATCGAAGTTTTGATCGGTGAATGAAACATACACTCTTCTTGACCCGTGGACGTAGCTCCTTTGTGAGTGAACCACATTACATCGTTGTGTGCTTGTTCTTAATTTGTTTCCATTTCTATTTCGTGTTTACTACAATTGTTCCTTACAAGTGGCGCCGTCTGTGGGAATCGAATCCACGACGATTACTGTAACGAGATCTTTCGAAGCTTGAGGAGATCTGCTGCAGAGTGAGAGGAATTCTTTATTTGAATTCCTCATCGGAGTTTCTGGCCAGAGGAAGCAGATTGCGTTCAACCAAATGACGACAACAAAGATGGAAAAATGAAGTTTACTGGAAATAATGATTTCGGTTTATGGCGAATTAAGATGCGTGCGTTACTAACGCAGCAAGGTTTGGCATCAGCATTGAAGGAAGATGGTGAATCTTCTTCGAAGGCAGATCCGGTGAAAGAAAGTGAATCCAAGGAAAAGGTTGCTGCGTCTGTGATCGAAGCTGAACTCAAGAAGACTGAGATGAGGGAGAAGGCTCATAGCCTGATCATTTTGTGCTTGGGAGATAAAGTCCTGAGGGAGGTAGCAAAAGAGAAATCCGCAGTAGCGGTTTGGGCCAAACTTGAGTCATTATACATGACTAAGTCACTGGCTAATAGGCTGTATCTGAAACAGCGTCTATATTCATTCAAATTGGTGAATGACAAGCCCTTGGAGGATCAACTGGAGTCATTCAACAAAATTGTTGATGATTTGGAGAATGTTGATGTCAAGATCGAGGATGAGGATCAAGCAATCATATTACTAAATGCCTTGCCAGCCTCTTATGACCACTTGAAGGATGCTATGCTGTATGGAAGGGATAGTGATATCTCTGTGGAAGAAGTACAGTCGGCGTTGAAGGCTAAAGAGCTGCAGAAACAATCATCATCATCGACACAAAAGCAAGAAAGTGTTGGTGATGGACTCTCTGTGAAGCAGAAGTCAGAAAAGGGGAAATTCAAGAAATTCAAGAAAGGACAAAAGAAGAATAAGTTCAAGAAACCATCAAAGGATTCTGTGGAAGATGAAGATGGATGCTACCACTGCAAGAGATAGGCAGAGAAGAGCAAATGTGAAAGCACCACAGAGATATGGAGATGCAGAGATGATATACTTTGCTTTGTACACTGCTGAAGAGATTGTGTTAGAGGAGCCTAAGACTTATTCTGAAGCTATGAGAAGTCCAGAAAAATCAAAGTGGATGCAGGCCATGAAAGAGGAAATGGATTCATTACTGAAGAATGGCACTTGGATTTTGGTTTTAAAACCTGTTAATGTCAAGCCAGTCAGTTGTAAGTAACTTTATAAGATAAAGATTGAACATATTGGAGTTGTGTCAGTTAGATATAAAGCTAGGTTGGTGGCTAGAGGTTTTACTCAGAAGGAGGGGATAGACTATAATGAAGTTTTCTCACTTGTGGTAAAACATACATCAATCAGAATATTGCTTGCAGTTGTTGCCCATTTTGATTTGGAGTTAGAATAGATGGATGTTAAAACTGCTTTATTACATGGAGATTTGGAAGAGGACATTTATATGGTTCAGCCTGAGGGTTTTATCAAGTTTGGTTCAGAGAACAAGGTCTGTTTGCTTCAGAAGAGTTTATATGGGTTGAAATAAAGTTCAAGACAATGGTATAAGAAATTTGGTGAGAAGATGGAGCAGATTGGCTTTATTAAATCTCAGTATGATAGTTGTGTATTTCTGAAGAAGAAAGGAGACTGTACAATAGCTTATTTGCTATTGTATGTTGATGATATGCTTATAGCAAGCAAGGACAAGTCAGAGATTAACAAGATCAAGGCTGATTTGAGCAGAAGTTTTGAGATGAAAGACTTAGGTGAAGCCAAGAAGATTCTGGGAATGGATATTGTAAGAGATAGAGCTTATGGGAAATTGTGGTTGTGTCAAGAAGATTACGTTCTCAAGATGCTAAGGAAGTTCAATATGCAAGAATCTAAGGTTATGGCAACACCTTTAGCTGTTCGGATTCAGGGAAGCCTCAGAATGTACAGGAAAGAAATGAGATGAAAGCTATTCCATATTCTAGCTTGGTTGGAAGTCTTATGTACACTATGGTTTGTACAAGACCGGATATAGCACATGCAGTTAGTGTTGTCAGTAGATATATAGTTGATCCTGGGAAATCACACTGGGAAGCTTTGAAAAAGATATTGAGGTATTTAAAGGGGACTGCAAGCAGAGGAATTCTGTTTCAAAGTGGTAGTGATTGGAAGGTTTCAGCACTTGTGGGATATACTGATTCAGACTATGCTGCGAATATGGATAATAGGAGATCTCAAAGTGGATATGTGTTCAAGTTGTATGGTTCTGCAGTCAGCTGGAAGTCATCACTTCAACATGTTGTAGCTTTGTCCACAACAGAAGCTGAGTATATGGCAGCTACTGAGGCAGTGAAGGAAGCAATCTGGTTGAGGGGTATTGTTTCTGATTTTGGTGTCAATCAAGATGCAGTTGTGCTGAGATGTGATAGCCAAAGTGCATTGTGCCTGATGAAGCATCAAACTTTCCATGAGAGGTCCAAACATATTGATGTTAGACTTCACTTCATTCGTGATATAATTGATAAAGGTGAAGTGATCATGGAGAAGGTTTCTACAGAGGAAAATGTTGCTGATATGCTGACCAAGGCATTGCCATTTTCTAAATTTGTGCATTGTCTTGAGTTAGTGAATGTGCTATCTCAGAAATGAGGTGGAGGTTTACTACTCTTGTTTGAGTAGTTTCTGAGTTTGTCTATCTTTCAGAGCTTGTCTGGTTTTTTGAGTTTGCCTGTGGTGTTTCTGAGTTGGTCTGACATCATTTGGAGAGGGGAAGAGTTGTGGTGTGTTGTTTCTTGCAGATTAGGTGGAGATTTGTTGTTAATCTGCATGAAATGCATGCATCACTGTTGCATCGATGGAGGAGGGGTCTTTTGTAATTCACATTCTCGCGTAGGGACTAATTTGCAAGATGTGGAAGGGCTTAGTTGCAAGGAGTTCAGATACGGGAGGATTAAGTTGCAAGAAGGCGGTTTGAGTTAGCTGATTTAATCTGTACCGTTAGTTTCAATGGTTAGGATTGAATCTGGGGTTAGAGTTAGTTATAACTAACTTGGCAGCTCATCTTCTTCATTGAGCTCGTGAGTTTACAGAGGACAGAGATAGAATAGAAAGAGAGTTTTCTGATTCGGGTATCTTCCTTGTAATCGAAGTTTTGATCGGTGAATGAAACATACACTCTTCTTGACCCGTGGACGTAGCTCCTTTGTGAGTGAACCATGTTAAATCGTTGTGTGCTTGTTCTTAATTTGTTTCCATTTCTGTTTCGTGTTTACTGCAATTGTTCTTTACAGGTGCATATTCAGGACACCTCGTTGCGGGCCTTCGATTTGAGGACAATAAATAATTAGTAACCCCTCCGCAGGACATTTTTCGGCCCGAACGGGCTAAATCGCACGTGTTGAGCACGTGATCGCACAAATTTCTCTGCGGCATTTTAGCAGACATGTTCTTCTCTGTTCTTCAACCAAGGATGACTGAATCTTATTTAAGCCGGAAAACGACTCGCATGACTTGAATAAATAAGGGAAAATATGCTCATTGGGTCCAACTCCCAAACGCCGCATATCAAGAAAAGTTGTCATCACTTCTCGTTGCGAGCCGGAATCGGAATCGGAATTGGAGGTGGCAAAGGCCTTAATCACACTGTTCCATGATAAGGATTCTAACTTTTGATAGTAATTGACAACACGGTGAGCGTGAATTATGCAAACAATTTGATTATTTGCTCCAATTGAATTGGAAGTGCAGAGCTGAATGATCTTATTAGTGATGAAGGAATTGCAATAGAGGCCAGATATTATAATATGGGCATGAATCTGCACTAGTTGTTTGAGCGAAGAACACGAGCTTAAGAGAGAGAGGAACATCGCTTCGGCGGCACGAAATTTGAATTATGGTTTAAGCGTTTGCAGACAGAAGAAAGGGATTTTTGATTTGGGAATCTGGATCTTCCATTTAAGGTTTTATTTTGTGAAATTGAGGGTTGGAGAGAGTAGAGGGCTAAGATGAGATGAGAAATGATGACGGTAGCCGCCGGCAATTTTCCCGCCGGCGAACTGAGAAAGCGGAGAGAATATAAAACTTGTTTTTCTTATGTAGATAATTAAAATGTGACGTGAAACTGGAAGAATTCCCTTAAGTTCAGACTTCAGATTTATTCTTTTAGATCCTTTCAACAACGTGCATAAAACGGCATGTGATTCAGAAAAGTTTGGGCTCAATCCTTGGTTGAAGAACATAGAAGAACATGTTCAAATGAATAATGACTGCCAGATGTCTGCTAAAATGCCGCAAAGAAATTTGTGCGATCGGGCCATCACGTGCTCAACACGTGCGATTTAGCCCGTTTGGGCCGAAAAATGTCCTACGGAGGAGGGGTTACTAATTGTTTATTATCCTCAAATCGAAGGCCCGCAACGAGGTGTCCTGAATGTGCACTACCCCCTATTTAAGTGTCCTAAAAAAGCCTCTAGCTCTTCATCAAGCTTCCAAAATGAAGACTACTCTAGATTAGACTGTCGTTATTCCAAATTCACATTTAATAAAATAAATTAACTATGAAAATGAGGTATATAAAGTCTTGAAAATTTTGAAAGTACAGTACACTAAGCCAGGATATTAATATACTCCATATGCTAACTAAGTAGAATGAACTTATTATATGTCTCCTTGGGGATGATATAGTGGTAAAAGTGGGAGTTTGTGACTGAAAGGTTTCAGATTCGAACCCCATGACACGTTTCTATAGGTTAAGTTTGTCACACTTGTACTTGGAAAGTGTGGTTTACCTGCCATGTGTAGTTTGTAGACTACTGCACATAGGACGGGGGTTTACCCAGTGCGCACCGAAAGTAGCGGCTGCGGGTTCCCATGACATTAAAAAAAAGAATGAACTTATTATATCTTGTACAAAAATTAAGTACGCATATATTAAAATAGTGTTCATTCTTCGAATACATTGGAAAACTTTAAATATTTAAATTACATAAAATATAGAATATTGTAAACTAAATAAACTTAGAATATATTCAACTAAATGAATGTTGGAAATTAAACTTTGGATTTTTAGTCACGATTCTACCTATAAATGTTACTCCCTCCTCCCGTTAGAATTGTCAGATCTGTTTTAAGCATGAGTATTAAAAACAAAACAATTAAAGGTAATAGGCGTGTTTAGAGCATCCACAACGGAGCCCATCAGGGCACCATCTCATTTTTGGTGGTAGCCCCTGGTGTTCGCAGACTCCCGCAATGGTGCCAATTAAATCGTTGGCACTACATATTTCTTTTTAAATTTTGTATTTATTTTTTAATTTCAAGGATTTCAAATAATATGCATTTTTTAAATAAAACCGCATTTTATTAAATTGAAAGGAAATAAATACATTACATTAATTGAAAATTAAACAAAGCACATAAATTGGGCTCGTCCTTGACGATCCTCCACATGTTCAAGTGCTTGAATGAAACTCGGTGGTAGCTTGGTACTCGGCTAAACTCGTAACGAGGATTTGTTCGTCGTTAGCACCAGGAGTTCGCTGGCGGGCTTTCTTGTGCATGTCGTCAAACATGAGGATCGCATTCGGTCTCTGAGTCCAGTGGTGGAGCAACTGATAGGCCTTTCGGGTCGGGCCGCGAAGAATTGTAACATCCGTGATTTGTTGCCAGAATTGACCTCCACATAGTGCTTTGCTTATGTCGAGCCAAGCTTGTGCAAGGGCTTCGGTCTTGGCATTGAAGTACCCATGATGAGCCATTAAAAAAGGAGAGAGATGAGAGAATTGAGAATGAAAATGAGGAATTAGGTGAAAAAATATGTGAACATGAGTAGTATTTATACGAGATATACCAAAAAGTTTAAATGAGAGTTTGAGCAGCCAACGACAACCTCAACAACCAATGAGGGGCCGCCACATCAACCAACTGTATGCGCTCGAGAATGGTGCGATCGTGCCAGTGACCACTGCCTAGGTGAGGGCGGCATGTTTTTAGTGGGGTTATTAAAGTGAAATAAAGTGGGTAGAGAGATGAATAGTGGAATAAAAATGGGTACAAATAGTGAAACAAAGTGGGTGGAGAGAGAGTGGATAATGAATGACACATAAAATGAAAGGAAGAATATGATGAAAGGTGTAAAGTGAGATACTTAACAAATTAATTGGGTCATAATCCCCCCTAGTTAATTTCCAAAAAAGGAAACAAGACTTGAGTAATTGGACAGCCCAAGAGGAATACAAAGACAAGAATTACGGGAGGGAAGGAATATGTACAAGAAGTTCCATAACAAAGAAATTCTATGTTTATTTTAATTTTACTTTTTTCTATGTACTAGTATAATTTAGTTGGCATTTTTCTTCTATCTAGTAATGTACGTAGTGCTTCAGTATGTGACGCTTGTTTTATCAGTAGAAGATACCGAATGTTGTTCATTATAATTCATATATATGATCAGTTAGTTTCAGTATTGTAAGTACATATGGTTTAAAGTTATTTACATACCGTTTCAATATGATATCAATGAGCAATACTTTCTTTTTTTTTATGAACTTTGAACATAAACATAATTTGTAAGTATTACAATGGAAACTGAAGAACAGAGATTAGAAAACCAGATCGTCCGAAGTTAGACTTCTGCCCGCAAGACGAGAATACGCCCCGGTAGTGCTCACGGTAAGGCGGCTCGTCCCCAAAGGTTAAAACGATCTAAACGTCTCGGCTGTAGTAGCACCACAAACAGAACCGAGCTCCGACGAACTGAACTAGAACGAAGACTGAACTGGTGTATGATATGCTATGAAATGCTATGCTGCTTTGAGAGAAGAGAAGATTGCTTTTCGTTTCTTTCCAGTGCAGAATGCAATGACAATGCCTCCCTTATATAACAGCTCTCGGACATGTGGAGGGGCTCGTTGCATTAACACAGTCATTCATGGCCGGCGGTTTCTGGACGTGAAGAGGTGGCCAGCTGAAGTGAACAGCCTTGGCTGGCTGTTACAGAAGCCAAAGGTCTTTTGGGCTTCACGGATGGGCTGCAGGATTGGGCTAAACAAATAATCGAATTGGGCTCGTGGGGTTGGTCCAAAAAGATAAGGCCCAAACGCCAGTCCAAAGCACCAATTGCCAAGATACAAGTCCAAGGCCCGGCCCGAGCCCGCCCGTCCGGACGGCGGCGGCGCGTAGGCACCCATACACATCCATACACACCAATCCAACAAGTTATTAAGCCCATACAGACATAGCCTTAAATACTAGTCAAATCATCCACATATAACCGATGTGGGACAACTAACATTTATTATAATTAATAACATGTTAATTACTACTTCAACATCCAACCTTTAGCATACAATATCTCCCTCACCAGAAATCGGTTTAGAGATATTAAATATACCACGTTCATCTACTCACGGCGTAGATTAATATCCAATAAATATTTTAATTAAATAATAAATATTTAATCAACAATATTTATCCTCAATAATGGTTAATATTTGGTTAATATTTAAACCATTTCCAACACTTTTTCCCATCACACGATGAACGATAACAAATATTTTCATGCATCAACCAACACCATATAATATATATAAACTCCAAACCGTTTATCAATACATAGTATTTGTTCAACCTTATTGATACAACACAAGTATATAGGAATTAGGAAACACTTCATTTCAACATATAAATATAGCATGCACGTATCCACTCGACTCATTTTGAATTCTTGAAATGAACAAAGTGGAATTATATATTAGTTGTATTCATGTCCATGGAGGTGAGCCTCAATAGCGTTGATGAATCCCTTAGTCGCCTCTTTGCTTCGGTCGATCTTCTCTTTGATGCTATGGTGGTGATCGCTTTTGGGGTGGTACGTCGCGACAATCTTGATGGTACAACCACCGTTAGCACCCGTGTCAAATTTGAAAATATAGGATATGAACTCAACATCTTCTCCCAGAATACCGCCTTCGATCAGGCTATATTTGAACACATGCTTTTCCTCATCCACTTCTTCGATCTTATGTTTTGCTGCCTTCATTTCACCTCCTAATAACGATCACACACATGCACATAAAATATTTATTTATTTGACAAAAGGGGGGAAGTAAGTACAGTAATATATACATTAATTGCCACACCTAGTTATGCTACTATCAAAGCTTAGATTAATTAATTTCTAGCTTATGGAGCCCATGCATTTTATTAAATTTCTAGACTAATATAGATATATGTTCCACATCGATCATATACCGATAATTAATATCATCCAACGACACGCAAAACTATAATCTCATACTCTCCTCCTGTCCCAAAATAAAAAATGTTAATTGAAGTTGATTTCACGAGAGAAAACACAAAAACAACTCAAATTAATATATTCTCATCTCATGCATATTTAGAAACAACTCAAATTAATTTACCTAATTCTGCACTAAATGTAACCAGCTTAATGCTTCCAACTCCTCCATCGCCTTCTACAGTTTCAAAGCTCTTGAAAAAGTTGGGCAAAATTTTAGGCATGAGGTTGTCTGCATCAAGAACAAACGATTTAAACAATATTTTTGGTGGAAGTGAGCAGCTGATTTCTTGCTCTGCAGTGATCACACCCATGATAAAAAATATATATATATATTTTTCGAACAATATTTGATTTTTGATAGAGAGAATAATGAAAGCTAGCTGGTTGAGTTGTGCTTTGTGCATATGAAAGAACGTTTCTATTTATAAGTGAAGAATTGTATTGGAGATATATATTTGTCTTAATTTTTTCCTATATACAAATTTTGTTCATAATTTTTTTGTATCTCTTTGCTAGTACATAGCTGGACTGAGTCAATGTCCCGAGTTAGACATTTTGTTTTTCTCTTTTTAAATGCATTATTATATGAACTCTTGAGTGTGTAGGTGACTGGTGACGAGCGAAAACACAACTGCTATTTAGGGATATACTAATTTGGATTAATCTTCTTTCATTTGCAATATCTTATAATTAATCAATTACTAATATATAGGATAAGGAAATGGTACTAAAAGTTTAGTGCGACCAGTAATAATACTTGGTTGTCACAGTCGTTAGATAAGATCAACATTATTTTGCAAAAGAAATACGAATTTGGTTAAAATAAATAATGGACAAATGGCAGTAGCAAGATCAATATTACTTTTTTCTAGCAAGAATTATGGTCTCATATTGACGTTTCACTTCATACTTTTAACTCGGATCCTTTAGTCCTTATGGTATTTTATCATCTATTTCATTCATCGAATTTTTGACATTTGACGATTTAAAGATAATTATATATCTTATTTGGGTTGAATAAACCCTAGTCAATGTCACATGTCGTTCAACTAGTGGAAAGAATAGAGAATGAAACACGAAATAAGAATAGGAAATTCGATTTGCCAGACTTTTATCTTACGTCTGATGTGTAATATATGCTATCAGCTATATATAAAGAAAAGATATAATTGCAATATGCTAAATTAACATATAAAATCAATATACCATTTTCACATTTTTGTTACGATCATATAATATAAATTTTAGATATGCATATAAAGGGAAAACTCAACCTCAATTCGACATATGTATATTTAATTGAACATGTTTAAATAATTAAAGTAACATGGATAATTTAATTTAGTAAAACATAGGATTTCGTGAAAATTTTAAACATTCATAAAAATAAAAATTATATATATCCATTGTTATCATCATACAAATACTACATTTTAAAAAAACAGACCTTTATTTTAAAGGAAAATCGACCTATTTTGATATCGCATGCCTCTTCAAATAAATCGTTGGCGACGTCCATTTCTTAAACAGGATTAGGTGATAGTTGGTAGGAATTTTGATAAATTTAAGTTAATTAGTAACAGTTGGCTTTAAAAACAAATCAGATTTTATGCTGAGAGAGAGCTAGAGAGAGTGATCGATTAACTTCTATCACCTAGCTAGATATATATATGAAGAAAATATTCTTTTAACCGCATAAGGTTCATTTCATGAACAGTTCATGGTTAAGAACTTAAGATGAAAGTTTCTTTTAACATTTTAACCGGAATTTCACACACACACACACAAACACACACACACACACACATATATATATATATATATATATATATATATATATATATATATAATGATAGAGCGAGTAAATTTGTTGTCAAATCTCATGAATTCATGTCCTTGCAATGATTTAGAGCATACAAGTATATCTTAGTGGTCGTCGTAGATATTTTTCTTTGTAAAAAGAACAAAAGAATTAGAATTGCAAGCTGTTCCATACAACAAAACCATGCATTGAGTTCAATCTACATTGGCTAGCTTGTACGATTAAAAAAAAAAAGAATGAATTACTTCTAAAAAAAATAATTAGCTAGCTTAGTTTCTTTTTCAAATATTATCTTTTACTTATAAAATAAAACGACTAGGTTGTTCTACGATTTTACCAAGTCCAAATCCACCAAAACAAAGGAATGGTTGACAAAAATTTATTCACATACGTAGTTGATAGAAACTTTAAGTTCACTAAAAAGATTTTATTTTTTATTCCCCTTCTTCCAAATGGTATATTTGGGTTCCAAATTCTAATAGCAGCATTTATAGGGATTGAAGTTTTCAATCCATGAACTTTTAAGTTTTACTTTTTATTTTTGAAATTGGTTAATCAATCTAAACACATAACTTTCTCTTAATAAATTCAAGCCGGATCACCTATTGCATGTTCGTGTGACATCTCCTATTATATTCACGGATGATTACCACGTGTCACGGAAATGAAAAAAACCCACCAAATTGTGCTTATGGAAATTCTTAGTTATTCTATATATATGTGAAATATTACCATTTTTGTAAATTTCAAGTAATAAAAATCTAAAAGTTTTTTTTTTCTTGACACGGGCAATCATATGTGTGTGCAATATAGAAGATGTCACGTGAACATGCTATAGATGATCCGTCTTGCAATAAAATAGGGAAATAAATACAATTTGCTCTCCTCGATCATCAATAAACTATTGTAGAGTCATTAATTCTATGTTAGATTAACAGAGTAATATGCAGTCGCTATTGTTATATATCTATCTTGTGTTTAATCGTGGACGAGTGGTAGGTGGGGTCACTTGACGTTTTGAATAAATTATCGTTGAACAAAATGGAAATACTAAGTGTTACTAGCTTCTGCTTGATTTCCTTGTTTACATTAAAAGCTCTATAAATCAATAATCTTGGGACCATAAAATTTTATTAATTTAAAGAGATATCAATATCGATAAATTAATATTTAGTAATTGAAAGAGTGGTTTTCTAATTTAAAAAATATATATAACAAATTTAAAGATTATGGGTAGGAATAAGTTTTACATAATTCTTTAATGTATTGAAACTAAATAAATTTTGTATTTTTTATAACATAATTGAATATTTTCATGCATCAATCATTTTTAACGAGAAAGAAAGCATGAATGCGGAGAATAGGAAAATTTGGATATGTAATCCAAATTTAAATGGAGAACTCAACAATTCATTCTTTTAGATGTAATTAGAATAGTTAGAGATTAAATCTTTTTACATTTAAAATTTAAGAAAAACAGATAACAATAGATTTCATACTTTTAACAAATTATCATATATATAATTGTAATAATTAAGAATTATTAAATTATAGTATTGATGGGACCTATATACTTATAAAGGTGATCTTTAAAAAAATATTATATTATTATTTTATCATATTTGATGATTTTTTGAATTGGACCCAAGAAATTTATTATATTAAAGAGTTTATTAATTTATAGAGTATTAGTAATTTATAGAGCTTTTACTGTATTTATTTATATAAAAATGAAAAAAGTATTTATTAATTTTCCTTTATGGGCTTAAGTCCATGTTGGATACTTTGGATTGACTATAACCAGTTTCATTGTTTGAAGTAATTATTAAATTCGGGCCTTTAAGTAGTATATGTATTAATCAAGCACGTACAATCAATTGTTTGGGCCAGAATGAGGTTTGTGTTGAGCTTTTGATGAACTCGATTTGTTAGAATTCCCCAACTATAATTTAATTCAACCTTCTCTCTCTCTCTCTCTCACATTTTTTTTCATTTTTCTTTTTTAACAAGAAAAAATTGAGAGTCGTTATTAAGTTATTATTATAGGTTATATTAAAATTCATTATTTCACAAGAAAAAATTCATTATTCGTTATACTAGATCATTTCAAACTCAATATGTTTAATTCAATTACATCTTAACTTACTCCAACAACAAAGTTACTAAATCAGTGCTCACAAAAATTTTGAGCTTAATCATAAAATGTTCAATTAAATTGAAATTTGAATATTACCAATATTTTATAGATCAATTATATCGCATAACATTCCCCAGTACTTCTCATAGGTGGTTTACCAAAATGCACAATAAATTGGAGACGTGATATTGAGAGTATTGCTGATATCCTGATCCTATGTAACACTCTCAATTAGTCAATCCAAATATTTCGCACACCAAACATATAGTCTACTTCTCAATTACTTCGAAAAATGAGTATATAACTAATAAAGAAAGTCGACTACTTGAGATGAACAAAAATGAATATTTTTGGACAGATGGAGTATTTAATATTTAATGAATATAATGTGCATAAACTACCATCTAAAACGTTAAATCTTCAAGGAAGCACTTAAACTTAATTATAAAACCTTTTAATTGGTGAAGATTGAATAGATGATTTTTTTTTTTTTTGGTTGAGATGATTAGTTGATTACAAACAAAAAAGCTTGCACGCGAAGGCCAAATCCGTCATTTGACTCTCGAATACTCTGGAACACTGTACACCTTCCTTACGGTGCACCTTCACTTCATTTCTCTCAAAACTTGTTTCCATCAACAAAGTTTCATTTCATATTAAGATTTATTGAAAAACCCATTCTTCAAAACCCTAATACTCAAGAAAATTTTCCCCATTTTCCCCATTTTCCCCAAATTTCACTTTGAAAACCCGTCAAAACCCTAAATTCGTGGTCCAGTTATCGGGAAATCAAGTCTAGTGATTCAATCATATATCGAAACGTTTGCTGCACGACATCAATCAATAGGAATTCTGTCGTTTCAGTGCTGATTCCAGTGTGAAAATGTCAACGAGAAGGAGAACAGGGGAGGAGAGATTGTACTACAGTCCACCGGCGATGAGGCGGAGGCAGCAGGAGCAATCGGAGCTGAAGTCGTCGTCTTCGTCTTCAGTGCCGGAGAGAAAAGGATCCGGGTCGGATTCGTATTTGGATCGGTTCCTGGAGCACACCACCCCCGTTGTGGCAGCTCAGCATTTTCCGAGGGTAAAAATTATTTCTTTCGTCTGTTTTTGAATTAGAAAGTGCTGGGTGTCAGTTACTTCTCACTGTATTTGGTGCGGACGGCAGGAGATTTTGATTTCTTATCTGGGTTTAATTTGTTAGCTCCTTATCTCCTTGGTGGCTATTTGGGTATTTGGCAATTTTAATGAAGTTTAGCTAGATTAAATGCTGATTATAACATTGGGATAGAAATATAGATGATTTATGAAAACAATAAGCTCCTGGAGGGTTTCAAGTCTGGTATTTTGATTTACGCCAGTTGAAACCTTGCTGATTGTAATGGAAACTAAGTGGGGGATATGTATTCTTGTGTTAGTGAGTAATGAAATACTTGTTAGTTCATCCGTTAAAGTAGGTGGTTTTTTTGTGGTGTGTTTGTTGCTACATTATGTCATTAGCTGACTAGGAAAATGTCGGGAGAGTTGGGTCCGTAACAAGTTTCTTTACTATAAACTGAAAGAAAGGGAGAAAAACAAAAGAAAAGTCAGAAGCATCCTGGTTCATCTGGTGAAATAATAGTTTGAAGTCCAAAATTTGATGTAAAATCAATTGATTTATTGATGATTTTTCTGCAAGCATTGCAACCACCATAATCTCAACTTAACCATACCATTATGATCTGTTTTCATCAATGTCATTGTGAGCCTATTTTTAGGGTTTCATGCAACAATTTAATTTGTTTCACATTATGATACTATAAGGAGAGGTCAGCTGTCTAATTTGATGCATTTGGAGATTTGCAGACAAGTATGAGATCTTGGAGAAATCGTGGTAGTGAGTTCCATCCATACTTCATTCTTGGGGATCTTTGGGAATCTTTCAGGGAGTGGAGTGTTTATGGAGTTGGAGTTCCCCTGCTTTGGAATGAAAGTGATTCTGTTGTCCAATATTATGTACCATCTCTCTCCGGTATTCAACTGTATATAGATCCAACACGTCGCATTGTGGAACAAAGGTTAGTTCTTTTTTTCAATCTGTATCCTCTCTTCTTTGTTTGATGGTGTTAGCTTTGTCAGCATGACTACCTCTAACGTTTTAGTTTGCTTAAATATTTTGGTTTTGTTGCCACTTTACTGAGAGTATTCTTTACTTAAGGCATGCCAATGTGTCAATGAATTGTGAGGTAAGACCTAAGGACCATTTGGAATTGGTCTCATGAATTATTTTTATTATTTTATCAATACAGTTTGTAATTTTAATTCATTTATTTTCTCAAGGTCTGGATATTTGAATATAGTATCTTTGAAGGGTGGCAATACCTAATTTTTTTGCATGGATTTCAACATTTTGTCAGGAGACCTGGTGAGGAAAGTGATGCCAATTCCTCCAGGGGGACAAGTACTGATGGTGAAAGTGAAGGTACTGATAGAGGGGCCAATGATGCTCGGGGATCTTGGAACCAGAAGAACAATATTGGCCATGGATTTAGAAGACATGCCGGGAGAAACATCCCTTCCATGGAACCGTCTATTGATGGAGATGATATTAGTAACCCCCCCGGTCTACTTATCTTTGAATACTTTGAAATGGAGCTCCCATTTCATCGTGAACCATTAGCTGATAAGGCATGTTGAGTTGTCTTCTCAACCATTTTCTGATAGTATAAATTTTTTTAGCATTTATCTGAAATGATTGTTTTTGTTTTGCTTTCAACAGATGTCAAAACTTGCCTCTCAAGTTCCTGAGCTAAAAACATACAGGAGCTGTGACCTGACTCCATCAAGTTGGATATCTGTTGCTTGGTAAGCTTAAACAAGACTCAAATGGCTCGGTGCTGATGTTGTCTCGTTCTCACCGAGAGAGTTCTTGTCCTGTTTTGCAGGTACCCCATATATAGGATACCTGTAGGCCCAACGCTACAAAATGTTGACGCCTGTTTTTTAACTTTCCATTCACTTGCAAAACCTGTTAGAGGCGAGTTTCCTTCTTATCTTTTTATTTCCCGTTTTCTTCCCTATTTCGATTTTGTGCTTGCAACCTGCTCAGCACCGGATTCTTCATCTGATAATCTTTACAATTTTCTAGTTCTTTATTATTCAGTTTACACTAAAACCTGTTTTCATGTGTACAGGCGGTGAAGGGGGGTCTGATGTTAGTAGCAAGCTCTCGCTACCTACCTTTGGACTTGTTTCTTACAAGTTCAAAGCTTCAGACTGGAATGGGGATGGAGTTTATGAAGGCCAGAAAGCCAATTCTCTCTCGCGAGCTGCTGATAACTGGCTTCGCTTATTGCAAGTTAATCATCCTGACTACAACTTCTTCATGACACATAACACTTACTGGAGATAGAACAAGAACCACGAGAATTCCTCGTTTCCAACAAACTCTATACTGCTTCAGCATGGTATAAGCCTCTCGTTCTTACCGCTATAAGTACTGCAAGTGTGTGAGCGTGCTTCTATGTAGCAGATGTTGATGGAGTTGTGAATGGGAGATGTGGATTATGGTTTAGAGGAGTTTCTGACAGCCACCTAGTAAGTAGCTTTCCTACAACCAAATGCAGATATGTGAGTTTTTGGTGATGGAATTTTGAACTTCAGAATGATGAATATTATCTTACTGGCCCTCCTCTTTCTCCCTCGTTTTTTTTTTTTCACTTTGGGCCGGGCCGTCTTGCTGAATAGATGGCCCGATGATGACGAATAGTATATCATGTATACAACCTTTTGGCTATGTATACCATATAGATTGTATATTAATAACCTGCTGCAAATTGCAATGCGTGGTTACTTGTGAATTTTTCTAGTTTTTATTGTTTTTCTCGACTATGTATGTGCGACTTTCAATGTACTAAAGCATGAATATATATATATATATATATATATATATATATATATATATATATATATATATATATAAATGTATGTTAGGAGTGTGCTCGAACTGAGTCGAGCTTATTCGTCCTTTCTGCCTGGATTTAGTTTGTGGAACACGTTGCGCAATTAGAGACTTGAGATGAATGTAGGATGTAGGAAAGTGAACTAGAATTCTATTTTGGAAAACTACTTTGGAGGAGATTTCAAGTTGGTTCGAATTTAGATTCCATGTAATGTTTCTGTTTAATTTGAATTTTAGATGCAAATTTATGTGATGTGGTTTAATGAAAACGTCCATCAACATGCAAGAAAATTTCATTTTTCTGGGGGCACGTAACAAAGCATTGAAAGTCTAACTTTGTCCTCTATTGGTTATCTACTATTCCCATGTTCCAATAGTAAAGTTTTATTTTCTTTTTTCATCTGTATTATACTAATATTAGCATAGTCTCATATTAAAAATAAAAATAATTAATCCTCAAAAGTTGTAAAGTTTACTACTTTATTTTTTTACTCTTATTTTTTAATAATCGTGTCCAAAACAAGTGAGATCTTATTATTGAAACGGAAGGGGTATTATTCAATTAATAGTTTACACGGCCTCCAGAAGATTCATTTATGAATCACATTTTATGTATTTCGAATTCTTTTGATTAGTTTCCCAATTGTTGATTAGAGAGTAACATATATTTGAAGTCATTTTCACTTGCACAGTTTTTGTTTTAATCAATTCTATAACTTCAACTTGAACATAACCCAATTTTTTTTAAAATCTAGAACTTTTACGTGATATCAAGCTGCCTACAGTTGGTGTCTCGATGGCGGGCTCGAGACACCCGAACAATCGAGACAAGCCGCTGCAGACAGCGAGGGCTCAAGATCGTCCCTAAATATCGAGCTGGGCTCGAAAAAACAAAAATTAAAATCAGCTTTTAATGCCAACGGTCGACAAATTTGAACAGTATATTGCCTTTGCCAGTAGCAACGGTCTCGTTCTTTTTGTTTATTTTTATTTTACTCTATAAATACCATACAATTCGTTTATCAATTTCATACTATCTCTTCATTTCTACTTCTATTTCTTCTTCAAAAACTTATTTATTTTTTCGTAATGGATCCGAACAATCCTTACTCGTCGGTTTAGTATCCCAACATGTCCGGCGAATGCTATAGCCGAAGGGTCTCGATTCAATCAATCTCAACTCGCAAAATACCAGCGAGTCCTTCCCTTCCTTCACCGCCGATGAGGAGAGCCCTTTCTTCGAGCCGTCCACTGCCAAGGGCAAAGCCAAAGGCGCCACCTCCGCTGCATCTGACGACGTCAGACCGAAGACGAAGCAACACAATTACACAATCGAGGAGGCGCCATTTAATCCTCGGGGCCGACCAATCCTAAGAAAAATATTGGGGACAGGTGGCAGAGCGGTTCAACGCCCTTTTTTATGACAACCTCAACCAAAAGCAATGCAAGAGCTATTTTGGGCGCATCTTCAACTCGGTGAAGTCTTGGATAGTTGCTTACAGCAAAGCGAACAGTCAAAGGCCGAACGGCTCTTCCGACGACAGGGTGACGGAGGATGCCCAACAATTGTACACAGCGACGAACGGAAAAAACCCGCTTCAAGTATTTCAAGGCTTGGAAAATTTTGCGCAACTATCTAAAATGCGCCCATACATCCTCGACCTCGGCGGTATTGGCTCCGGAGACGGAGACGGAAGGCGAAAGCATGACTCAGAGGCTGCAGGGTCGAAATGCAACAAAGGCGGTGATAAGCATGGTTTTTCCACATTGTTTAAGATTCATTTGATGTTATTTGTTGTTGGAAATCATGTTATTGGAGCAAACCGCCAGACCGCCGGTTAGCTTGGCCGTGGTCCAACCCGTGACTTGCGCTAGACCGCCGGTCGGCCTATTTTGTACCAGATTTTCCGATTTGACCCTTTTTACGTTTTTACTTTGTAATAGCATTTCTTGTACCCTATATAAAGGAGATTTAGCCCCAAAAACGAGACATCTTTATTTCTAGTTGGTTTTCCTCTTCCCAAAGTTTCATTTTCTAGTTTTAATTAGGGCTTTTGTCTTACATTTGATCTTATGGTTGGATTTGGCTACAATTAAGGAGTTTATTGAAGATATTTCTATTTTGGGTTATTTAGTATCAATTGCTATGGTTTTATTTATGGTTTTCATTTCCATTTCTCTTGTTATTTCAATTATCATGTCTAGCTAATTTCCTTTGTTGATTTTGGGGATTTGTGGAAATTCAATGATGTGATGATCTTAACCTTCTAATTCTAATTACCTTATCCTAATTGATTGTGATTTTGACCTTATTTTCATGTGAGAATTATTGATCATCTTTCTTGCATGCCAAGTGTTATGGAAATCAAAATTGCACAACATGCATGGTTTTGAGACTTAGTAGGTGATGAATTCATGTATGGAAGCTTTTAATCTTTGCGCCTTTTGCAGTTGATCTATCGTCTTGAGTCTTAGTCGAGAGAGTCGATATATTAATCTACGTTTTGTTATCTTTCGAGAGAGGTTAGTGAATTACTTTGTGATTGCTTCTCAATTAGGAGATTAAATATGGTTATGTGAATTAGGAAGTTAATTTCATTATCATCTAGAATTGAATCAAATCCCTAGAATCAACGTTTGTTTCTTATATATCTTTTGGTAGTATTTGTATGCTTAATTTGCATTTGCTTGCCGTCTTGGTTTAATTTCTTTTCTTACTAATTGAGAAATCCAAAACAATCATGCTCCCTTTTAAGCTTGAATAGTAGGAAAGTGTATAAATTTTGTTGCATGATGTTTTCGTCCGATAGTCTTTGAGAATACGATACTTGACTTACTATATTGCTTAAATTGCTCCATTTGAGTTGCGGATTAGTTGCTAAGAAATTAGTAGTAGCAATCGAGTATCGTATCGTCAATGATTATTGTACGAAAATAATGTGAAAATAAGATTTAAACACTTTGCTACTATTCAAGCTCTAAAAGGGTCATGATTTGATTTTCAATTACTAGAAATGATAAAACAACAACTCAATAGTAAACAATTACAACAAAGCAATAAACGATCAAAGAAATCGATAATAAACAAGCGTTGATTCTAGGGAAATGCTTTGACTCGAGATGATGATGAAATTAACCTCCTAATTCACATAACCACATTTAATCTCAATCTTGAGGAGCAATCACACTATATTTACTAAACCTCTCTCAATAGCTAGCAAAAGTAGATCAATCTCTCAACTATCTCGGGTAAGACTCAAGACTAGAGATTAACTCCCAAAAGCACATGAAGATTAAGGCTCCCACACATGAATTTATCATCTACTAAATCTCAAAACCATGTACAATTTTGATGTCCATGCTCATAAAAACCTATTAAGAATTTTTACAAACATTTGACATGCAAGAAAGATGATCAATAATTCTCAGACAAAATTAAGAGCCAAAACCACAATTAAGAAGGAGAAGGTAAATAGAATTAGAGAATCAAAATCATCAACATGAATGAGTCTTCACAAATCCCTAAAAAATCAACTAAAGGATTTAGCTAGACATAGAAGAAGAAATAACGATGGAAAAGAGAAATAAAACCATAAAAGTTGATACTACTATAAACCCAATGGTAGATCTTCAATTAAATCTTCAAAATATCCAAAACAAGTCTTCAATTGAAGTCTAAAAGTTAATAATACTATAAACCCTAGAAAAGGGAAGTTGAGAATTGTAAATAGAATGAGGAATAAAAGATGAGTACAAATGGGGGAAGATCCTATATATATAGAAAAAATAACTAGAGTGAAAAACAAGATATAAGTTGAGAGTAGGATGGTCAATTTTGGCCCATAACGAGCAAAAAATGCGGCCAAGGAGGGTTGGGATACAGGCGCGCTTGGTGGAGCGGTCAAGTGTTCGAAAAACGCTGCCTCAGCAGCGAGCCGCTCCTGAACATGCGGTCGCGCGAGAAAACTACTGTGCGCACAACATTTTTGTTTCACCTCGTTCTTCCTCGTCCGGACTTCGAATTGATCTCAGCCTTTTCTTATAGCTTCGTATCGAACTCCTCTTTCATATATCATAGTCTTTTCACTCTAATTTTATCTTTATTTTCTTGTATTTTGGTCAAACTTGCAAACAAGTGTAAAATCTTATAAAACAAGCAAAGTTAAACCATCTTTACATGATTTCCACCAACAAATAGCATCAAATGAACCTTAAACGATGTGGAAAATTATGCTTTTCAGGCTGCCAAAGGAAAAGGGAAGAAATCGGTGAATGAGTCATCGAACCTCGATTCATTATTTGACTCGACAAACACCAAACTCGCCTCCATCGCTGAGGCAAAGCAAGTCATGGCGGAGGCAAACTCGCCTCCATCGCCTCCGTCGTCACCTCTCTCCGCTGTCAACCTCCTACTTCCATTTCCTAGATGGCGCCGAGGACGAAGAAGCAAAGAACCGCCAATCCAACGGCGGAACAAACCCTAGCTCCGGCGGTGATGAGCAAACCCGCGGCGAGCAAAATTGCCGCACCAAAGCCAACAAAAGGCGCGAAGAAGCAGACGACCAAAGCCACGGCGACGCCGAGCAAAGCCCCTATGAAAACAAGGTCTAAAAGGACCGAAGTTCCTTCGACGGCGCGCGAACAGGCGCCACCGCGCGAACAGACGCCGACGAGCGAAGAAGCAGCACAGTCGACGCCGGCGCGCGAAGAAGAAGAACAACAGTCGTCACGGCCGCGCAAAGAGACCGAAGCACAGTCATCGCCACCGCGGGAAGAGGAATAAGAATAGTCACCGCCGCCGCACGAAGAGGAGGAAGAAGAAGACGAAGCCGGGGAAGAAGATGTTTTTAAGCATTTGCCGGTAAGTTTTCCAGATCTGAAAGTTACGGTGGTTGCATGTTTGAGCATTTGCCGGTAAGTTTTCGTGGGTTTTACTATGTTTTGAATGCCAATTGCGTACCTAGTTTGTTGAATAGAATGGAAATTAGGGTACGATTTGTAGATCTTTAATTGGGGAAAAACTGTACTGGCACACCGAGTACATTTTGTAAAATATGTACCGATAATTCCAGATCTGTAATTTCTGAAATTGAGGATAGCTTCTTGTTGAATATCTGAGATTGTTTATGCATGATGTATTTTGCATTCGATTCATTTGAATATGGCCTTGTTTGGTTAAAATTGTACGATTTTCGTAAATACGTACCAAGAAAAATAGTATATTTCTAGTACACTCGGTACGCATTTTAAAAAACGTACCGAGTGTACCAGTTTTTCATTGTAATGTAGGTACTTATTTACAAAATCGTACCTACTCTACATATACACTTGGTACGCATTATGAAAAACATACCGAGTGTACCAGTGTTTCATTATTTTCAGGTATGTATTTGCAAAATGCGTACCTACATGCCAAGTACATTAGGTGCGCATTAGCAAAAACGTACCAAGTGTACCAGGAGTTTTAGTACGTATTTGTAAAAGTTTACCAGTTTTACCTAGCAGATTATGACTAAACAGTGAATATGTATTTGTTATTGAATTGTTTATTTTTTTCTTATTGCAGAACAGATGGAAATACAAGAGGCTGAAACTTAGCAAATTGAAAAACAAGACAATGACTTATGGCTATGAGTCACTTATTTTCGACATCCGAGCATGCCTCACCGCAAGTGGCAACTCAACGTTGGATAGGCTGAAGTAGTCCTGCCTCGGCCACTTTATGGGGATGGAGGACATGAACACGCGATCGGGGAAGGCCATACACTGGATGGTGCTTCGTCAGGTGGAATCCTTCCCCGAGTATGATGAATCAGCTGTATGGTTCAAGGTTGAGGGGAAGCTCTTGCGGTTCAACCGACAAGAATTTGCTTTGGTGAGCGGCCTGAATTTTGGCCCTGCAGAATTCAACCCATACACCGACCATACCATACCGCGATACTCATTGTACACCAGATTATTCGGCAACTAAATGGTCACCCCTGTTGAGGTTTGGACACCATTCAAGAACAGAAAGTTTCTTCTCAAGGAATCTGAAATCAAGATCAGCGCCGATGACTACTTGAAGTTGGCGAAAATTCTGTTGGCAGCATCCTACGTCATGGGCTATGAGAATGCCCGGAAAAAAATCACTGACTGGCTATAGGTATTGGTTGAGAATGAAGAAGCTTGGGAGAAATTCCCCTGACTGGCTATGGGTATTGTCGTTTCAAATGGTTGTCGATTGTTTCAAAACAATCGACACAGAAGATAAAAAAAAACAAATCCGGCATCGCTTACTACATCCGAGGCTGCAGTTTCGCTTTATTGGTAAGTTCGTAATAGGTAAAATTGTTATTTATTCTTAATCTTGGTACGATTTTATAATTACGTACCAAACGTAACAGTTCGAAACTAGTAAAACTCGGCATGCAATTAGCAAATCGTACCAAGATTTACAAATATAAGCATAAACTCTTGGAAAACTTGGTACGATTTTATAATTGCGTACCAAATGTAACATTTTAATGCTGGTAAACTCGGTACGCATTTATAATTACGTACTAAGATTACCAAGTAAACCTATTGAATCTTGTACATGATTACATACTAACAAAAGTTTATTTATTAAATAGGGCTGGATATTTAAGACTGTGCCGGCTATAGGAAGAAAGGTGGCATTGAGGTCCACCGAGAAGAAACTGCCTCGGATGTTGAAGTACAGATTCCTCAGAGACACAGAAATCTCCCTAGGAGAAGACATAAAATTGGTAAGATTTCTTATTAGATGTAATATAATTTTAGTAAAACTTGGTAAGTATTCTCAAATACGTACCACTTCAATGCGTACCAAGTTTGAATAGATATATTTGTAAACTTCGTATGTAATTATAAATGCGTACTAAATGTACCAAGTTAAAGAAGCAGTTTATTAGGTAAACTCGGTACGCAATTGGAATTTCGTACTGATATTACTTAAAAAAATCGGTACACTTGGTACGCAATTGTAATTGCGTACCAAGTGTACCAATTTTACTGACAGTTTCTCTAACCGTATTATATCCTTGTCAGGATCTTAAACAAGTGTTGAAGCCCTCAAATGCTGAGAAGCAAACACTATATTGGCTGTCTCTGCAGAACGATTCGGAATTCGGCCAGTTTGCATTTAAGTATGACCCGAACGATGCCAAAAAGAAAAGAAACAGAGAAACAACCGACATTGGTGAAGATGATGTAGAGCCTGGAGACAATGAAGACCATGCTGCCCACAAAGATGATCAGGAAAATCCTCCTCCTCCTCCGAATACAAATATCGCATCCACCTCAACCGCTACTCCTGCTGCCGATACCGGTTCCTCTGTCCTTGCCACCTTAATGCAAGGGCCAAAAGGAGCCGTTCTGGTGAGAGAGATAGCTGAGGCTGCAGCAAATCTGCTCATATCATGGCTATCGAATAAAAGAAAGCAGCTCGTGAAGGATGTTGGGAGCTATGTTGTTAACAAGCTCCAAAAAGAAGGGATAGTCCAACCCTTCACGAGTGCACATTATACGTCTCCAGCCTCTCCTCACCAAGATATCGACAACGCAGCAGTAGAAGCAGCAGCAAACTCCGGCAGCATCGCCGTTGAGCAAGTGCTAACACAGGAGACAGTAGCGGTGGATGGCGACGCGAAAAGCGCGGAGAAAGAAAAAATGGAGGCAGTAGCCATGGAAAGAGACAAGACGATCAAGGAGAAGGAGGGAGGAGCACCAGAAGGTGATAAGGTACAAGATGCATCTTGAGTTGATGCGTAGCCAAATTTGAACAATTTCATGGAGTTATAACATAAACAATCGCATCTATTTTATTTTATTTATCATGTTATGAACGAATATTTCTTTTCATGTTTATTTGAAGATGTAACCGAATTTATAATATATTTGATGAATTATTTTTCATTAATTGATTGATGTGTATTGTAATTTGGTACGCCTGGTACGATATATAAAATCGTATCTCTTTCCACGCGTACGCATGGTACGTTTTTCATAAAAACGTACCATGCGTACTCACAAGCGTTTGTTCAAAACGTATCGAGTGTACCGAGTTTGCAAAACAAATCTAGTACGAAATTTGGAAAAACATACCAATATTTCTCTTTCTTCAAGCAGGCCCTGAACAGGCAGGCGATCCATTTACGGACACGCAAATCAACTTATTGTGGGACACCTTCCTGGAAACTGATAAATTTACGCCTCTGCAAGACAAAATTCTTCATCCAAATGCAGCTTCAACTACTCCATTCACACCGTGTCCACAATTTGAAGCACAACCACCAGCAGCTCCACAAATCTCACTGCCACAAGGGCCACCTCCCCCACAAGCTCCAACAGCTCAACAAACCTCGGTGCGCATCTTGAATCCGAGGCCGATCCGAAGAAGATTCCCAGCTCCACCTCTACGCAGTCCATTTTTGCCGGAAGACGTGCGACCAGGCCGTCACACCTTCAAGCATTGGTTGAACTTAGAGGAAGCTCCACTATAAGTTAAATTTTTCATCTTTAAATTTTTAATCTTCAAAAATTTGTACCAGGTGTACCATGAATTTTGAGGTAAAACTCGGTACGATTTCTTAAATTACGTACCAAGTGTACCATTCTGCAATTGGTAAACTGAGTATGATTTTGTAAATGCGTACTAGGTGTGCCAGTGTAGAATTGGTAAACTCGGTATGATTTTATCAATGTGTACCAGGTGTACCCATTCCTATTTGATAAACCTGGTACGATTTTGTAAAAACGTACCACGTGTACCAGTGTGCAATTGGTAAACTCGGTACGATTTTATCAATGCGTACCAGGTGTACCATTTTTAATTGATAAACTCGGTACGATTTTTTCAATGCGTACCAAGTTTAATTAATCTACTATTCATTTAAAACAGGAGGAATGTCGGAGCCTTTTTTGGTGTTAACAAGACCTTTTTCCAATCTATCATGAATCCAACAGGACAGCTCGACATAGAACATATAGAGGCTTACCTTGTTATTCTCATGGCAAATCCTACAATGACCGGATTGGGAGAAGTTGACCCGAAAATTGCCTTGACATCTTGTTATTTTATGGTAAATTCAACCAATTAGACTAATTTTAATTGTTTACAGTAATACTTCTATATAGATAACATATATATATTTATATTTCTTACACTTATTTGTAAGAAACGGTGGAGATTGTGTTCGACTCGGTCAACCTACCTAAGAGAGCCAATCCCTTTGATTCGTACGATCACAAGATCTTTAACCCGAAAGTTGAAGAGATCTTTCCCGAAGATGAAATGAATAGGTTGTTTTTGTTTGCCGAATGAGCTCAGCCAGCATGGGGGAAGAACGTAAGGCATTTGGTTGACTGCGACAAGGTACGATTTTATTGATACGTAACAATAAATCTAAGTACACTGGGTACGTATTGCTAAAATCGTACTAGATTTACCAAATGCATATATGGTAAACACGGTACGATATTACAAATGCATACCGAGTGTAACTGATTTTTTCGGTACGCATTTACAATAACGTACCGTGATTCATTTTTTCATAGGTAGTTGCATTGTGTTTCTATAAGGATCACTAGGGTACCCTGTTGGTAGATCTCAAAAAAACAGAAGATAACTCTCTATGACTCGAAAGAACATACATTTGAGGAACACCATTTCGATAATCGACGAGATCTATTTCTACCAATGACAAGAACGGTGCCACAAATCATGAAGGTTATTGGATATTACCGAGAGCATCACATAAAAGACCCACAATTCGTCCAGTGGGAATTATACTTTCCTCCAAAGAAGGGCCTGAAGAGAAACAAATTCCAACAAGATAATGGATATGATTGTGGCCTCTATGCACTCAAATATGTGGAGCAGCTCATCTCAAAAAATTCAATACCAATTGGAAGATGTTTGCAAAAGGATGGAGACCGGGTGGAGCACATAGACCACATAGCAAGAACCATTTATGCCCATAGCACAGACGAAATCACACCGGAAGTCATGGATTTCGATGGATAGATGTGTTGTCATGGATGTTAATATTTTGTGCAGGATGGATAGTATTTTGTCAATTCATACACATTAGTATATTTTGAATGTCTATTTTGGATAACTATTAGCATATGCTATTGATGCTATGTATATTTTTGATCTTTATTGGTATTATGCATAAGATAAGTATGTACTTGCATTATGGTACGCACGGTACGCAAATGTAATTTCGTTACAGTTTTTCTAGTACGCAAGATAAGCAATTAAACAAAACGTACTAAGATTTACTTGAAAACTTGATATGCATTGGATAATGCGTACCAAGTTCTGATAAGCAAACTTGGTACGCAATTGTAAATGCGTACCAGGTGTATCGCATCTAAAATTGGTATGCCGGTACGTTTTTAGTCAAGTTCGTAACAATTTTTCTAGTACGCAAGGTAATCAATTAACAAAACATACCAAGATTTACTTAAAAACGTACCAATATTTACAATAATATTTAACACAATATTAATAAAAGAGGAAATGCACCCATATGTGGATTGAATAAACACTACACATTTAATAAAAATCAATAAATCTCCAATTATCAACCAAATCTATGTGAATCTTGACATGTTTGCCGAGTATGACTCGCAACGCCACAAATACCACATTTCTTCGTTTTGCGGGTTCTCGTTTTGATGCTTGGTTGGTTGCTACTCCCTTCTTCTTCCAGATTAATCAAACGACGTCTTAGAGGGCATTTACTCATATAATGATCTTTCTCTTGACACTATAAACACCCTCGACTGCATTTAGTATGAGATCCAATTGGAATCCTCTTTGTATGCGGTCGTCCAGCTTGCTTAGGTTCCTTAGGTATAAAAACAATCCTTGAAGCAACATGTGGCGGCACACACCACGAATCTTTATCCGAATTAGGCATCACATCATCAGCATAAATCTCACGCCACGTCGCAGTAGAATAATATTCATGCACATATGACAGTGGAGATTCCTTCTTAAACCTAAAAATGTGTAAAAATTAAAAATTCATCGAAAGAAAATATGGTACGTAATTAAAACTGCGTACCAGGTGTACCACATCAAAACTTGCAAACTTGGTACGCTTTGGCTAAAAACGTACCGGCGTACCAAGTTTGCTCGTCAAAACTTGATACACTGGTACATTTTTAGCTAAAGCGTACCGGCGTACCAAGTTCTGACAAGCAAACTTGGTACGTAATTATAACTACGTACCAAGTGTACCACATCAGAACTTCCTAAGCAGGTACACTTAGTACGCAATGATCAAAGCGTACCAGGTGTACTAAGATATTTTGGTAAAATAAGTACGAATATGCAAAATATACCAACACATAAAACTTCAACTTCACTTGATTGCTGCAGTAGCGTGAGAGCAAGGTATTAAGTCCAAATCTCATACTCGACATGAACACTTCTTGGAAGCAACATCAACAACATTGCTCTTTACTCCAGAAATGACATTAAACATCGTATCATATATCGGTTCAACTCTCATCACGCGCCCCGCCTCGACAGCTATACCTAATTCCCTTGTTGCGTACACCGATAATTCTTCATTTCTAGATCCAGATTTTGTGCGTCGCTGGAAGAACCAAGATTGCACAAGATTACGATAATATTCTAGAAGAGAACATGCCGGAAGTTTTCTAGCCCACCGAAGTCTTGAATTCATATTCTCTACAGCGTTGGATGTACCAAACCCAAACTTCCGCACGGGGCATAGTGCAACAGACTATCTGCTATGACCAATACTCATGTACTCCTCATAATCCTCTACTCTGTAAGCATTGGCAGCAAGATGGAATAGATCAGTCACAACGGTACCCCAAGTCTTCAGGTTACCACGTATATGAAACGTACAAAGACCATGAGAAATGCCAGGATAAACTCGATCAATAGCATTCTTGATGCTCAGATGCTGATCAGAAACTATCATAAAATCCGGAGGGCAAGCAAACGTCCGACGGACATGCTCCAAAAACCACGACGAAGATGAAGTATCCTTCACATCACCAATACCAAATGCTAATGGAACAATCTGTTCATTAGCATCCTTCGTAGCTGCGACAAATAAAATGCCCTTGTATTTCCCTTTCAAGTGTGTGCCATTAATGACAATCACAGGCTGACATGCAGAGAGAGCAAAGTAACAATATTGAAACAAACCCTCTGGACAAGTCTGAAGGTCCACAATTGAACCCGGATTTATCTGCTCCAACATGTATAAGAACTTGGGAATCATCTGAAAAAATTTATCTCAATTAATACAAATAATCACTGAAAGTACACTCGGTAAACATGGTACGCTTTTGAAAAGACGTATCGAATGTACCAGTAATATAGTTGTAAACTAGGTACGCGTTTAAAAAAACGAGCCAATCGTACCAAGCTAATTAGTAAAATCTAGTACGTTTTTAGAAATACGTAACAGCATACTATATTAGCATTATACAATAGGTACGCAATATTGATTTCGTACCAAGTTTGCAAGTGTATTACCGGTACACTGAGTGCAATTTTGTAAAATCGTACCAGGTGTACCGGTAAAACAGTCTCAAAACTGGTAGGAAATTTCAAAATCGTACCAAATTTACCAATAATAATTACGCGAGACTAATATAGAAAAGGATAGAGAAACCTGAAATGAATTATCCGCATCGCCAAATGAGAGTTCCAGAGCGTGGTGCTTACCAGCCAAAGCAGTAGAATATTTTACATTCACATCAAATTCCCTTCGTATCTGTGATTGAATATCCTTTGGCCTAAGACACGAACCATCTTCCTCAAAATTTGGGCCAAGGTGTGCAATAACAACTCTAGATGAAACATTAGGATCAGAGTGATATCTCACATCATCCACACAAGAGTGACGAGTGAAGAGATTGATACGCCACAAATTAGATGCTGCACTTGCTCGCATCTCAAACTCACATCGTTCTACCAGTTTGCATCTCACATGGTAGTACACCTTATTTGATCGAATCATTTTACACTCGAGAAGCTTTTCATGTGATATAAATCAAGAGCTGACTTCATTTTCTTCTTTCCGACAAAAGTACCACCCTGAACAAGCTCATCCACACGTACAACCGGTGCAACTACTTCATCCGACGGAAGAGTTGCTTGTTGGGCTGCACCAGGAATAACCCACAAATGCTGTCCTACACTACTTTCATTACTCGCATCGTTATTACCATCCACATTGCTATTACCAACATCATGGTCATCATTCTCACCAATTCCATCTAAACCCAACTCATCACAAGCAACATCAAAATTGTTCTGATCTTCATTACGCACACCATCATCAATTAAAGGACTCCTACTATTATGAGATTCATCAATCGTGGGAGAAACCGCTACATATACAGTAGGAAACTCCAACACATCCATCAAATAGGACAATTCGAAATCATCTGTAATCTTCATTCTCATAGTTTCACCACTAGGAGACTGGACTAAACCATCTATATCAAACACATACATACTCTTATCCTTCTTTATTCGAACTTCAAGCTTTGCTAATAAAGATTCAAAGCTTATACCACTAGGCGGTATAGGAATATACTCTTTCCTACCACCCTCGTAAATGTTCTCTTTCCAGTATCTTTGTAACAGCCCGCTACCCGGCCTATGCGGATAATCGGACTGTTACTGGGAACCGTACAATAAATCGTTGACTTTACAAGTTGACTTTACAAAAGATACATTTACAAAAGGCTTGGCTTCAAGGAACTCGAGGGAGCTTCATCAACTTGTCTTCATTACCCTAGCTTGATCGTCTTGGAGTCAAAGTATGAGGACTTTGGCCCCGCACTGCGGAAGCGTTGATTGAGATTAACCGCGATCGGTTTAGTCGAAGTGTGAAGAAAGATAGGCGTCGAAGAGTTTGTACTTGGATTAATCAAACAAATATACAATTAGGAAAGGGGAGATGACGATCCGAATGATCGTCATTTAGAACATCTTCGATGCCAACACACCTCTATCTCGTCCGTCACTCAACCTGTTTTGAAAAGAAAATATTTTGGACTAAGTACTTTGGTACTCAGTGAGATCCGTGCCCCTTTTTGAAAAACGTTTTGCCAAAATCATTTGAAAGATATAGCATGCTCACATTCATATACAAGGGAGATACTTGAAAAAAAAACATTTTTATCCCATGCATATGCGAAAATATTTTTATCATACTTTGTCGGCACTTAATTCGCCTACCGTATTACCTTCCCCGATTCTTCGAGTGGGGAGCCACTCCCACTCTCCAAACAGCCATAATAACCTTGTGCGCACTACCTTGGGGTGATCGGGTCCTAAAGCCGATCGTAATAACATTTGGCATAAAGCCCATTCATAATGGTAAACACGAGTAGAGAGCATAAAACATTTTAGCATGCATATCACTTTTTAATGAAATCAGTTAGGGTTTATTAACCCGAAATGTTACCTCCGTGGGGCTTAGAACCCACAGTTTGAAAATAGGAACCCACCTCTTGTCCTGGTCGTATGTGGAGTATCCTCTTGCGTCCCTAATACTTGGTGTTTCCTACAAGACAGTCTATACACTTAGGCATCATACAAATCGAGGTTAATTATCCTATTAACCTAAAGGTCAACCTATTCCCGGTCTTTATCATTTGGAGTTGAGAATCCATCAAGACATCGCCTTGAGGTTTTTAATTTAGGAAAATTGGATCAACGATCCTTTATTAAAAAAATGCATCTTAAATTGTTATTCAAAACTTGATTTTGAAAACATGTCGTGTCATGATATGCCATGTCATGCTTCATCGTGATTCATATAAGTATGAATGTCACATTATTCCTCATATAAATCATTCATACTATGCTTATGCAATTAATGCATGCCTACATGTCATATCATTAAATCGTGTCATGCTTTAACATATATACTTAAGCAATTAAGCACATATAGCATCATATAACTTAGTTAGTTAATTTTAATTAATTAACAATCATCATTAGCAAAGCCATGAACAATTGATCATATAATACCACGTCATAAGCTTGGGTAATTAATCTAATCATGATTAATTAATCACATAATTAATACTTTAATTAATTAATTAATAATTAATTAGCATACGTTAATCAACATACTTAAGCACATTATACTTAATCAAATCATATTACATAAGTACATATGTTAATCATCATGTCGTATATTCATACTTATATATATACATTGTTTATACAACATGCATCAAATAAAAAATATTTTCTTTGTGCGTCGGTAAAAAAAAACATGTTTTTGAGGGGAGAGATACTATTTCACCAATCGAGTCACTCTATTTGATTTCAAAGTCCTCATATAGCACTTCTTCCAATCCTGGATGGGGGATCATTATCAATTACTTAGGCATTTAAATCTAATTAATTAAATTAATTAACATTAGTGAGTCAAAGATCATTGACTAATTTAACTTAGTCAAGGTAATTAACACATAAGTTATATATGGCCCTTATGCCCACTTAACAAGCCAAAATATTTTAATGGATCTCAATTGGGCAAATAAGAGCACACTTAACCAAATAAGGTATATTGGCCTAAATTTAACATATTTAATCAATTAATAATTGGGCCCAACACTTTAAATTCTACTGGCCCAATCCAACATGCAAGTCCATTAGGACAGTAATTTAAAAGGTCCAATCTTAATTTCTTAGAAAATAGACATTTTAATTTATAAAAACTCTTTTTATAAATCACTAACTTATAATAATTTATAAGCTGACTTTTTAAGGATAAATAATTATATATAATTTTAAGAAAACCTTTTTATAAAATAGTAATAATAAGGAAATTCCTTGGAAATTATTTTAGTGCATCGAAAACACAAATGAGCTTTGTAAAAATAGCAAACGACCTTCGGTCTATTTGCCCTTTTGAACTAACATCCTAAACTGACCAAATTACTACTTTCAAGTGGTAAAAATCATTTTTAAGATATTTAAATTAAGCAAAATAAGTTTTTTGGGCAGATTGGAAAATTCAAGATTTTTTGGAAAATTTCTGGAAATTTCTGCACAAGAGCTCCACAAGAAAATTCATAGAGGATGCATCACTAGATCAAAAATTGACTTCTTTATATCATTGAAAACCTTGAGATGTCTACTATATGATTCGAAAAAGCAAAACATGAATATCACAAAGAATCAAGGAGATAATAGCTGATGAAATGAAACTATCCAATTTTAGAAGGATGCGGACAGTTGAGCGTGTAGAGCGAGTTTGGCTCAATGAAAAATTCTGAATTTTATATATGTTATACTAGACATCATGATCTACAACATGTTAAAATTTCAAGTCAATCGGAGGTAAATTGATAGGGGTTTTACCTTCTGTTCTAATTCAATTTATCAAAAATCATGCTGAAAATTTCTAACATTTGGAGATCTAATATCTTTGCATCTCAAACATCATAAATCGTACTTATAAGCCCTAGACCTACACATACATCATGCTTATAACATAAACCTCAATTTAAAAGTAAATCTTAACATGCAATTTATCTAGAACACACCTAAAGCATAGAAATGCATAGATATCAAGAAATCAAGTAATAATCATCAAACCCCATGGAAAATTGAGAGCTAAGCCTCTCTTTTGACATTATTCATACTTCAAAACTAACATGCAAATATTTCTACACTCTTTAACATGATTTTCCTAGGAGGAATTTAAAGAAGAAAGCATAAAATTGAAGATTAAGTGTGATACCTAGCTTTCCCCCTTTCCACTCTCATTTTCGGTTCCCTTTCCTTTGTGCCCTTCTAGATCCTTGATGGGGCTCCTCTTCCTCACAATAAGCTCTCCTAGATGGTGAAGAAATGGTGGTGGTGATGGAGAAAAATGATGGAGGAATGGGGTGGTGATGGAGCTTTGTTCTTAAGGGAAAAATTGATGATGGAGAAGATGAATTATTGATGGTGAGAGTGAAGTGGAGGGGCTGCATATTTTTGGGAGTTTAAATTGATGGAAATGAAGGATTGCTTGTATGGGTGAGTGTGTATGTAAGAGGAGGGGAGGCATCCATTGGCCAATTTCAAAAGTTGAAGATAAATAGGTTGTAGACATAATCATAGGTTGTTGCATGGAGATGTCTTTGGCAAGTTGTCATCCTCTCTTCTCTCTCTCTCTCTTCTCTATACGCATACATCTCCCTCTCTCTCATATTCTTTATCTTTTATTTTATTTCTCCCATTTTGTCTTATTCATCCACTTGCAAGCAAACATCTAACACTTTATTATTTTTATAGTAAACCATCTTGCAAGTAATTTCATACACTTATACATACACACATCACTCACATGTATAGGTACACAAATTTCATTCATCTCGTGTTATTCATCCGGGCACGATCTATCTTCATCAACTCGTATTTTATTATTTGAGCTAAGGAATTATTTAGCGAAATATATGCTCATGTTTGCATAAATAAAATGCAAAGTATGAGATGAAAATCACATTTAAAATAGAGGGAATGTGGTTGAATACCCTTTTTTTTAAACAAAAGTTGCAAAATACCACCTTAAGTTTAAAAGTTGCAAAATACCACTTTGAGTTGTAAAAAGTCTAATATACCCTTAATGAGTATACAAGAAGGCTAACTTTCATTTGAATCATACAAGAAGACTAATTTCATTTATGAACTTCCGGCGAAATTTTTCAGCAAAAAATTTCAGGCGAATTTCTCCGGCGAAAAATTTCCGACAAATTTTTCCGGCAAACATTCGAATCATACATGAAGCCTAACTTCATGTATGCATCATACACGAAGACTAACATTCATGTATGGATCATACAAGAAGCCTAATTCGTGTATGCATCATACACGAAAATTTTTGACTCCAAAAAGTTCAAATTTGTAACATACATGAAGATAAGTTTTCATGTATGATACATACACGAAGACTGACTTTCATGTATGCATCATACACGAAAATTTTGCCTCCAAAAAAATCAAATTTGTATCATACATGAAGATAATTTTTCATGTATGATACATACACGGAGATAATTTCATGTATGCATCGTACATGAAGTTAGGCTTCGTGTATGATTCAAATTTTCGCCAGAAAAATTAGCCGGAAATTGTTGCCGGAAATTTTTCGCCCGAAAAATTAGCCAGAAACATTTCACCAGAATTTTTTTAGCCGGATAATATCGCCGGAAAATTTCGCGGGAAATTCATACAAGAAATTAATCTTCGTGTATGATACAAATTAAATGCAATCTTCTTGTATACATGAAGGACATAAAAGTCCTAAACAAACTCAAAAGGGTATTTTGAGTTTTTTTAAAAAAAAGGCTATAATTTATCTTTTGTGTTTGAGAAGGGGTATTTTGTGTTTTTGCTCTTTAAAATATATGTCGTGTCATGCTCATGCTCGTGCTCGTTTGTAAATGTGAGGAATGCATTTATATGAAATTGCAATCGAAAACTCTTTTCCCTTTATAAACAAATTATTTATCTTGTCAATAAAAAAAATATTATTTTCTTTTGAAACTCAAGGAATAAGGACCTATCTCAAAAGGTTTAAATTTGTTTAGGTTTTTCCTAGACCGATTTTGCGGGGTGTTACAATCCTCCATGCGCAACCACTAAAGAAGATGGCCTTACCTGCACCGAGTAAACTTGGTAAGCATTAATAAATGTGTACTGCGTACCAAGTTTACTGGGTACGCATTCAAAATTACGTACTGCGTACCAAGTACACTTGGTACGTAATGGTAAATACGTACTACGTACCAATAAAACAAATTAAGCTACGCGGTACGTATTTATCAATACGTACTGCGTACCAGGTAAACTTGGTATGCATCAGTACGCAATTAAAAAAACGTACCAACCCAGAACCAGAAAATTCAGTCGCCGAAAATTTACCTCCATAGCTTTGACGCCACAACCAAAAATAGCCGGAAAATTACAATTGAACTACCGTAACACTTTCTAAACAAAAATTAAAGCAAAGAACACAAAAAAATCGCAAACAAAATTGCAGAATAAAAAAAACAAATACAAAAAATTCTCCACAAATCACAATCAAATTGCTGCAAAAATCACAGCAAAAACATATAAACGACGGCGACGACGAATCTAATTGCGACCATAAAAGCAGAAAATACGGCGACGACGAACAAGACGTCGACCGAGACGACGGCGCAACGATGACGAAGCAGCGGTGACGGCGACGGCGACCACGACGATGAAGAGGGATCAACAATGGAGATATTAGCAGAAAGATTAACGTGAGGAAGAAGAAAACAGAATAAAAAACGAGAGAGAGAAAGACGTGAGCTGAGGGAAGAAGAGAGAGAAAAATAAAGTTAAAAGGTAGGAGAGATAATGTACTAGGATAGAACAATGTATAAAATATAAAAGTATAAATGTCCAAAAAATATACATATGACAAAAATTAATAAAATTTGAATTAGTGATATTTTTTAATATTACATTTCAGCTAATGACACATTTCCTTTTTTTTTTTTTTTTTAAGACTCTTCACAACAATGATAATATTATGTCAGATCAATATCTATGTCTATATTTAAATATAATTTTTGACGTACGTATCCAATGTGCTGTTAATTTTTATTTATTCTTTTGATGTCAATTTTACAATAACAAAAAGAATCCCAAAAGAACAGTAGAGATAATATATATTTATACTCCCCCCTCCATTAATTCTGTACCCACTTGTCCTATTTTATCTGTCCATTAATTCTGTACTCATTTGTATAAAAATAACCATCTATCCTTACTAATTCATGTTATTTTCTAGCATTTGCCACTTGGACCTACACCTTTATTCCACTAATTACCACTTTATCACTACCTTTTTCACTATGGGCCCACCACTAACAACATTTATTCCACTAACTACTGCTTTATCATTACCCCTCAAAAACAACTTTATCCCACCAACTCCACTTTATCAGCTTTTCTTAAGCTCCGTGCCAGCACCAATGGGTACAGAATTAATGGAGAGGGAGTATTAAAATAGAGTTTTTGATCGTACGTATCCAATCTGTTGTTACTTTTTATTTATTCATTTTATGTCAATTGTACAACAGCAAAAAATATATAATGGACTCTGGAAGAGAGTGTTTTTCAACGTGTACATGATGATACATTTATTTGATGAAACTTTAGCTGGATGAAAATCAATAAATTTTAATAATTTAAAATTGTGGTTCATTTTAATTTTAAAATAACATTTTTTGGTTATTTTCGAGACTCCGGTATAGAATGTTTTCAACGTGTACAAGATGACACAATTATTTGATGCAACTTTTGTTTTGATGAAAAGCAAGTATTTGAAGGAAAGGTTTACGATGAAGAAAATTAATAAATCTTTGAAGTTGTGTGGTCGAAGATCGTGTGCAAGTTCCAACCGTAAAGACAACTACTTTAACATTATTTACAGCACACGTAACAAATTCCCTTCATCACCTATAGGAGGTTTGTCCCTTGCTAATCCTGCATAACTGTAGAAATATTGTAGTCTCTCAGTATATGTTTAGCATATGGAGTGAGCGAATACCTACATTTGATATACCAAAGTTACACATAAACCAAACAAAAATTAAAGTTGGAAAATCTGAAATTAAACATACATGTGCCAATGTTGCTGCCTCGTCACTATCACTCATTATGCAAGCGTTGGGCTGATTGATCATATGACATACATATGCAAGTTTTAGGCCATAATCCTCTGTAAATTTGCTTGAAATCATGTTTAGGAGCCGTGCCATCACTACACGGATTATGCGTGATGTTTCTATGTTTATGAAAATGATGGCTTACTCCACCGGACTTGGTTCAGTCGTTGCCATGACTAGTGTGTTCCCAATGCTTTTAGTAGCTTGTGCCTCAGTTCTAGAACACTTGTTAATAGTAAGTACCTCTTCCAGATTTTTCATTTGCAGCAATCTGCCTTTTAGTGTGATGTAGAGCCCCACACTCTATAAGTTTTAACTCCATCGAAATTTTGAATCACATATTTTTGGTTTTTTTTTTTACAATGGACTTCGGTATGGAGTGTTTAACGTGTACAAGATGACACATTTATTTGATGAAACTTTTGCTTGATAAAAATCAATATATTATAATTATTTTTGCAATTGTGATTCATTTTAATTTTGAATCACATTTATTGGTTTTCTTTTACTGTGGACTCCGGTATAGAGTGTTTTTCAACGTGTACAAGATGACACAATTATTTGATTAAACTTTTGTTTGATAAAAATCAATAATTTTAAAGTGATATAAAATAGGTAGTGAGAAAGTAATAGTGAAATAAAGTGGGTAAATATAGAGAGTGAATAGTAAATCACAAAAAAATTAAGGGGAAAATAGGAGGAAAAGTGTAAATTGAATAATTAATTTGATCCTAATCATTCCTAATTATTCCCAATAAAGGAAACAAGATAAGTGTAACGGAACAGCCCAAAAAAAGAATATAAGATATTTCTGGTGAGACGGAGGGAGTAATTATTTATGTAATTGTGCTTCATATTAATTTTGAATCAACTTTTTTTTTTTTTAATTGCAGTGGACTCCGTTATAGAGTGTACTTCAGCGTTTACTTGAAGATACAATTATATAATGAAACTTTTGTTTGATGAAAATCAATAAATTTTAATTAATTATGGAAGTATGGTTCATTTAATTTTGAATCACATTTTTTAAGTATTCGTTACGGTAGACTTTGATAGAGAGTGTTTTTCTTAATAGTTGGTTAAAAAAAAATTGATTGGACTTCTCCGGTTGAGTGTTAATTGAAATGGGTTATATCCAGAGCGTCCATGGCCACTAGGCTAATGGACTAAAAAAAATTGCGTAAACGATAATTATTTGCTAAAAGGACCAAAAAAAAAAAAAAGACAAACGCCCGCCACTTGGTCCTTACCTAGAAAGTTAGAAATTTTAATTTATTACCTGATCTTTTTGCAATCAATTTGGGGGGGAGAGAGAGAGCACACCATAAAGAAAATGGCCTAATTCTGAAACAAGGTGCATCGTACATACTACAAGATTCATTGTTTATTCTGCACATAATATGTTCTCACATACATTATAAGGCTACACAGCCCACATACAACATTGGTAGAAAGATACAACTTAGCTCTCTCTAATTCCTCACTTAAACCTCTTTCCTCATTCTTAATCTCTCCGAAATTGATCTCCATTTTCAAAACCCTCCATATATATTGTTCATAAATCATCAAGAAAAGTAGACATCACAAGGCCCTGCATGAATTCACACCTTCGAGTCTTCTCCCTCATATCTTCATCCGACAACGGACACTTCTGCACGAATCTGAATCATCACCACAAGTCGAAACGCATTACAAAGATGACCAATTATCCAAGAAAATGCAAAATAAAAGAACATATATTACAAATGAAAAAACGTTTTCTTACCTGTCACCCGAATCCGCTGCAGTGTAGTCAACCATTGAGCAATCCTCGACTGATGATAGAGGTTGGACGCTCGAAGACTCATCAGCATCGGGTGGATTGTATATGAAAGATGTTAAGAGTGGATCGGGTTCTATGTGTGAAGAAGAAACAGGAATTGAAGATCCACCAAGAAGGGAGTGTAGGCTTCCATCCCTCAACTCTCTTCTGAAGATGGAAAGTGGAAAATTAGATACACCTTTCCTCAATCTTCTCCTTCGCTGCACGTGAGATTCTGGTCAAGGAAAAACACGAGCGCCCTTTGCAACAAGACAAGAAACGAGGAAGACATTTATGGTGATTAATAGCAAGAAGAACTAGCTTTAAAGCATTCAGTATTTTGCAAAAGGATATTTTTAGTAGACTTCCATGCTGCACAGTCAGATGGCGAACCAAATCTGACCCGACTCGTTTTGCACAAATAGGGCATACCTGCACATGACAGTACCATCAGAATATAATTATAAACATACAATCCAGATTAATCTTTATTGGTAGTGATTCAATATTCCAATAACTTTAATCATAACATCCAAAAACGTAACCCTGGAATACATATACTTCTGTATTAAAACCAGTGTTGTAAAAGGCATTTGAGGCGCCTCAAGGCGTAATTGGGAATTTCAGCCTTGAGGCGGCCGCCTTAGTAGCCAGATTTGAGGCTTACGCCTTTTTCCAGTGAGGCGTACGCCTTGAGGCGTAGTGAGATTTACGCCTCAAACTTTAGGGCTTTTTCTGTTATTTAATCTATTTGGCTTCTTCATCTTTTTTTTTTTCGTTTTTGGGCTGGCATCCTTAACTTAATCTAAACTCATGACATTAACTAAGCCCAATTGTTAATTAAATAAGAAAAAAAAATTGAAATTCATTCCCACTGCGGGAAGTCCCTTATTTCCTCTCCACTCCTCTTCTCTATACTCGGCCTCCCTCCTCCACCATCAAGGAAGTAATAAGGCCAAGAAAAGAAGAAATGCACGAGGTGAACTTTAATGTTTGTAACTTAAAATATCAAATATTTATTGTTAATTAAGTAGTTTCACAATTATTAGGTAAAGCTAAAGGTACAAGAAGTGGCTTCAAGACTTTAAGGCTATATGCGTTTTATTTGCTATGTTTAAAACTTGGTGCCTATTTGGAACTTGGATGACTTTATGCATTTGATTAAGTTTTTAGGACTTATAAACTATGAGAATTGGTGTGGCTTTTTTTTTTATAATTATTTTATAATTTTTGTGTCATTTATTTTCTTTAGTTTGAGGCTTACGCCTCACACCGCCTTGAGGCTTACGCCTCGCCTCATCAAGGCAAAACGCCTCAAGTACGCCTTTCATTTTTTACAACATTCTAAAACTATGATCTCCCAAAGATGATAATTGGAATATTTCATATGAACTTCACGACTCATGAGATAGTCGCAGTTTAGCAACAGGTAGCATTAATGTGATTTTTGATCAAGCACGGAAACATCTCGTGCCTCAAAAATGCCTTCCGTGAACTGTGATGAGGAAATGTGTATTTACACAATACAAACGTGTATTCATCCAATTTTATTTCATAAACCAATATTTACCACAAAATCAAGCAAAGAATCATGCAAAGCAAACAACTTTCTGCAATTGCAACCCTAATAAATTCTACACACTGTATATTATGATCACCACCGTACATCAAAGTCCCATTATCTCATTAAGACTCTATTATGTAACCATAGCAAAGCTATAACTAAATCCACATGTCATAAGCAAGCACGATAAAGACAAGTTCACATGCTCTTCCGACCAAATACAGCTCAATCACACACAACAAGCACAAAAATAACTATAAGAAAAGGAAAGTTGTGATGAACATACCCCATTTTTAGCCTCAACGGCATGTTCTTCATCTATATGACAACAAAGCCCTACCACATCAAAATCCTCACTGCAAAATGGACAGAGAAACTCAGACTTCTGCTCCTCTTCCCCTTCGAACTCTTCTCCATGATATACATCTGCAATGCATCACCAAGAAAATCTTTCCATTACATTATATTCTTAATCTTATGAATTACAAAAATCGAACTTGCAAACTTTGAGACAACTTAAACAGCATGAAACGCCTTTCTGAATTTCATTACATCTCTCAACAAAAACTAAATGGAACTAAAAGATCAAAAGGGCTTCTCATAATAAAAATTGTTTAAAAAGAAAAGCCACGATACAAACTTTCCACACCAGCTTACGAAAACTAAATTAAAATTTCTAAATTAGGGAAAATAAGTGATAAAACTTACTTATTTGTTCACAATTTCAAAATGTAAATTAAAGATAACTAGAGGAGCATTGCATTTACACAAACAATCAAAAAATCTCCTTGATTTTTAAAACAATTTCGAGCTTGCTTTTCTTGACTGCATCCAAAAGAGGGGAAAATTACAAAAAAAAAAGGAAAAAGAAGTTGAAAAAAAAAAAAAACAAATACTCCTTATTAATTAATGGATAAGATTCGAATTTCACAAGAAAAAAAGAACTACCTAAATTTGCTTACAAGCAGCTGAGGAAAGAAATCAATTTTCAGAATCGAAATCTAATTTTTCTCATTCGCGTCATCCAATTAATTTTCTCAGAATCAAGAAGGAAAAACCTCCAAGAAAAACACAACCCAACTTAATTTCTTCAAATAAATCAAAACTTTCACCTAATTCCCTCAAGAAACTAGAACAAAGAAATCAACTTTTCACATAAAATTCCTAAATTACAAAACCAAACCAACCTGATCGAGATCGATAACGCCTAGCATAATTAGAAATCCGCGACCACGAATCGGACTCCATTTTCCTCTACAAATTCCGAATTTAGCGTCAAGAAGGATTTTTAAAGCAGCTCCACACACAGAACTCAGCAAAACCCACTCGTTAAAGAACACACACTACACACACTGAGCTAAAGATTTAGACAAATACGCATATGTTTATGTTTAATTTATGAAGAACAAAAGGATAAAATTATCAGGAGGCTGAAAAAAGGAGAAGCTTCGGAGAAATTAATGAAGAAAGAGAGCCAGAGATATATGAAGCTCCCTACCAAAAATTTTATGGTCAGACATTTCGCGAATTTATATACTCTGTTCGTGTGGATCAAGGTTCGTATTTGATTCGATTTACATTATTGCCATTCTCATTTACCGGAGGGTACAACCTATATAGCGTGGTGTACTGCTTAGCTCCTTGGCTAGATTAGGCAACTTGGCTAGTACTTGAACTTTTAGCTTGGGGCAATTTTTGTTAGGTTACATAGTGCAATGATATTGATACTTCAACTATTTTAGTGCATCAATAAACACTTAAAGCATGTATAATAGTAGTATTTAGCACCTTAGATTTTTCATTTTTTTATTAATTAGATATTATTGTAAAATTCCAATTATTGATAGATAAAGGGTACAAATTGGCTACAATGGTGGAGATCTTTCACCCTAAAGCTCTCATCATTTTAATATATATGTATATGTTAAACATGTGAAGGAGAGGCAATGGCTAACCCGTAGGCGAAATTCCACCCTAGAGTTGCACTCCTACGCCGGGCACTAATAGTCTTGCTCTTGCGCCCTACTACCTCCCTTCGACATACACAAATCAGCGCCTTCAACCCGTTGGTAATGGCAATGGCATAACTACATTAAAGAGGAGGAATAATTTTGAGTATTGTATTTATATATTTCTCCATATATAATATTCACATGCAAATTATACACTAATTTATTTGTGTTTTAGTCAATTAGAGACTCATCCTTTCTAGATTTGAAACTATATTTATAAAGTAGTCTTATTTTGTTATTCGTATGTAAGTATCTTTTATTTTGTCCGAACCCAAAGTTTGTTTATCAGAATGCTTGAGACATCATGGGCAGATCCTAATTAATAAACAAAATTATTCACTTGAACATAAATCATTATTATCCTTATCAGATTTATCGTCTCATGAAAACTATAACCAATAGTATTCTTTACGTTCTAAGTTAGTATGATCTATATCTATTTTAGCCGTTTTAAGTTAGTGTGAAATTTCTTTTTTAAGATATAATTTTTACCTTCTTACTATTAAAAGTTCAATATATTTAATTTTATAAAATTTCTTCCTCTACTAAGAAACTAATAACACATTCCAAATGAATCCCTTCTTCCATTAAAAATATTTCTACCAAATATTTATTTATATTTTCTTAAAATTTGCATCTGGCCCAGAGAAAGTGGGACAGAGAGCGAGTTATATTTATGCTAGAATAAGGTTAAATTCTTCTAAAAAAAGGGTAAATGCAAAACAAGATTGAAGTGAACGGTGACTAGTAGTAAAGTGGTTGTACATTCACTGCACCGGTACGCCGTTTTAACCAACCTGTAAAGTCTTACTAGATGAAGACTGACATCAGTTCTAGTGTGATTACGACGACTGTCTTCATCGACATTATTGGGTCAACATATTGGACCTAAGGCCCACACAAAATGGGTCGGAAATAATATCTTACAATTATTAGGCCTCAACTTTTATAGTGTTTGATAAACTAAAAATTTGGTTTTAAGAAATTAACTTGTTGGATTTATGGAGAATAAACTCAATGCTAGTTATTAGAAATGCATTGGGTGAGGATTTTATGGCAATCAAAACAGTTTATCTTCAATCCTTCAAGGTGATTTGAGGGTCGAAGAAGGTGAGGCAATGGATTTCCATGCGGCTCCTTAGTGGATTAAGCAACAAGGTTTAGAGAAGGTTGAGTTATTTACTGATAACAAGGTTGTTTACGATGTTATGTCCTCACACACGAGGGATTTTTCTGAGTTTGGTGTTATGATATAAGCTTGTCGAGATATTATGGATGATAATATTCATTATATTGTAAAGAATGTGAGGCACAAATATAATATGGTGGTCCACAACTTTGCTCGAATGTCGATAGATTTTTCTAATCCGCATGATAGGGATCAACCAAAAAAAAAAAAAAAGCTCAATGCTAGTATATAGTGAAACAGAAGATGTAAACATAAAATATATTGATCGACTTGAAATGGAAAATTCAATTAGCTATAATTTGAAGATTGGAAATTCTACAAAATTGAATTAGTGGCATGAAATATTTGTGCCAAGCAAAGTTTTAATTCAGCGGCGGATCCAACCTGGTACAACGGGTACAGATGTACCTAAAATATATATATATATATATATATATATATATATATATATATATATATATATATATATATATATATCATATAGTGGTGCATCTCATTGTGTAGAGTGGTGCATCCGAATATGTGAAGTGGTGCATCTTGGGTGACTATTTATTAACAAAAAAAAAAAAAAACCTGAAAATTTTGTGCATCTAAATGTACTTAGTGGTGCATCTAGTTATATAGAGTGGTGCATCAGAATTTGTGAAGTTGTGCATCTTGGGTGACAGTTTATAGAAATAAAAAAATAAAAAATAAAAGTCAACGGGTTGACCCGAATTTGACCCGCTTTGACTAGGCCAAATCTTGACCCTCAATCACCCATAGATCTATAGTAGATATCTATTCTCATTTTTTAAGATAATATTTATTCTCATATGATCTCTCTCCTATATATATATATATATATTAATAATAATATGTTTACACTCAATTTTGGACCTATTGGCCCAAATTCACAACTCAGTCCTAAACAACTATATTCCATTTAGTTAGTAAAAAAATAAAAGCTCAAACATATTAAGAACAGAAGAAGCAATATAGAAGAGAGAACTCGGCCTCTTTTTCAATTTTTTTTCTTTTCTACGATGCAGCTGCACCTCCGGCCGACGGTCGGTCTGCTCCTTCGATTGTCTATTTGTCTAATTCTACAACAATATATATTTGAGAACTTTGAATCTTTGATTATCTAGTTCTACAGCTATATATATTTGAACAACGATTTTCAGAATTTACTGCTTTAAACACATGAGAATTATTTACTCAGACCGTTATGAAGTGTGTAACTACGATATGTCAAATGAAAGTTATTCACTATTTATTTTTCTATATACAATTATAATGGAAGAACAACATATGATAATTAATTAAGCTCTAGTTTTAGTTACACTAGGAAACATGCCTAGGCCTAAAAAACGGACAGTTAACACCTCAAATTTTTGCCTCCCCCCCCCTCCCCCCAGCATGGGGCCTGCCCTCTTCAACCCCCCATACTTATAACATTTCGCACCCCATAATCAAAATTCTGGATACATCATTGTTTTAATTATTCCAATTTTTTAATTTGTTAGTAGTCATCGTGTTCTCTCTCTCTCTCTCTCTCTCTCTCTCTTTATATATATATATATATATATATATATATATATACCTGGATGTATACATACTATCGAACGACATACTTGTTGGGAAAAGTCCCCTCAAGATGTTAGTTTTGTTGTTAGATCCCTAATAGTTGGTTTTGTACATTCGGCTCCTCAACGTTTTAAAATTGGTATAAATTGGTCCAATCAGTAGCAGTTTGTTAACTGCGTTTTAAAAAAAGTTTTTCTTTTTTTCTTTTGTAGAGCATATAAAAATCAGCAACAATATGATATTTTGTTCATCAAGCTACTGAAAATTAAATAAGAACAATCAGAGTTATTTTCAACTCATCAAGATAATCATTTTCTGTAAAGGGCTTAACTTTTAATCGAAAAACTCTGTGCATGAGCATCCCGGCGGCGACAACAAAATCTACTCTATCATGTTGTAATCGTATGTTCACGGTGGACGTGCCAAAGGTTAATACGGAGGAGGACACACACCTCTTCACCAACACCATCATAAAACTCAATATCCAGGAGCTCGTTTCCGTCGTCATTACTATGGCCGCTGAATCATTGCTAACTTGATGAGACCCATAGAAAATAAAAATAAAATAGGAGAGAAAAATAGTTAATTTTGGAATGGCCATTAAAACTCATGTTAGCAATCACATCAATTTGTACCATTTTTAAAACATTGAGGGACCGAATGTTCAAAACCAAACGTTAGGGACCTTATAGCAAAATGTATAACCCCCTGAGAGGTATCAACACATTATCCCTTCTACATGTTTTATAAGGGTAAAACAACATATTGGTATCAGAGTTGAGTTGATCTCACCAAGACTGAAAATGAATTGAAGATCTCATTTAGATCTGAATAAAATTAACGCATACTTATTCTTGTTCATTTTGAACAACATCAAACAAAGAGGACTGCTCTGGCCCTTGCTATATTTGTAATTTTAATATAAGCAGCATTAGAGTATCACCATTACAACTGTGCTATCACCCATCCCAACCTTTTACAATGGATTATAGATATCTTCGTCATCACAATCAAGACGAAAGATACAGTCGTAGCAAGCACCAATGATAAACAGAGATCAAGGGCATCATCAGTACCATCCCAAGGGTGAAACTAAGCTTTCAAGATAAGTCTCGAGATGAAACTATTCACCATTGAAAAAACATTAAAAATGCCCTAACTTGGTTCTAACGTCACGTAAACTAATCGAGCAATCATTTGCATCAAATATCATAATTGTTGGAAACATAGAACAAAACAACAAGAAGCGATCAGTGTTCACGTACAATGCATCTACAGTTTTAAACCTCAAAAGTTCATCAGTGAAGGGAATTGTAACTAACTTAGTCCAATTGTCGTCGTTTCCCACGCTGCTACAATTATCCCTGATCCACACAACTGTACTAGTCCGATGACCGCACAGCAGCAATGGCGAACTTTCATACACTCCCACCATTCCATTACAAGTTTACATATAACTCGGCAATTGTACTATCCCGGCCTTCTCCTTCTCCAAATTAAAAGAAACAAATACCCAAGTAAATTCACCCTCATCTACTTCACAAACAACCCAATACAATTTCCCATTCACAAACGCAACAATATCGTAAAGTTTCCAATTAGCCTTTTCAAAATTGTTGATCCTTTTCCACTCATCATTCCTCAGACTATAAACTTGCACTGTCACATTATCAAAATCGTTCTCACTGCTACAGAAAAACCCCACCACTTTATAATCATCATTTGATTTATCGAACCCAATTCCATAATCAAAATGCCTAGTAACATTTTCCTGCACATGAGGCAACTTTTTCCAAATTATAGTAGATGGGTTCCACAAAATCAAATCTTCTCGATCTATAGACAGGCAAACTAAACCATTACACGAACCCACCACTTGAACTATTTTTGATTGAACTGGACAGCTCAAATCGAATGGTTCAGAAATTGGTTCATATAGCACGGAATTCACTGATCATTGCTTCAAATTATCTGAACACCACATAATAAGTCAGTTGGGGTGGAATTTGGGTGTGATTTTGAGTTTTGTAGGTGGGCATTGACGAATTGTTTGCTGGAAATAAGGGTTCTCCATGATTTGCAAACACACTTGAATTTTAAGAAGGGTTTTACTGGGACCCACCTCAGAATTTCAACAATCACATCGTTTGGAAGCTTGGGAATCGGAACGACGAGATTCTCTATTTCGAGATTTCAGATTATTTAGAGCTAGGGTTTGCTCGAGGATGAATAAAAATTTAAAAATATAAAATAGTGGTGGAGTAATGTCCCAAAATGGGACTAGGAGTAATACTATTGAGGGACTAGAAAAGTATTTCAGAACATTATTCGCACTTCATATTATCCGTGTACTATCGAACTACACATATCACGCATTTAGTAGCAATATCATAAAGACGTTAAATCGAATGGAGCAAGGAGAGTAAATTATCCGACTCACAACAATCACCTAGCAATCGAATAGTGATGATTTCGGTAACTAGTATCTGGTGTATCGGGGGGAGTACACCGGTAGCAATTTTCGTTTTACTTAAGTCTTTTCACTAGTTATACTGCTCATGTCAGTTGGCTCGACAACTGGGAAAGTCAGTTGGAGCGGCTCTACAATTGAGTTGCTCAGTTGGAGCTGATCACACAGTTGGCAACACAGCTGGCTCCTATGCCCGAAGGTGAATTGTATGCACCAACTGAGGTTTTAAAAATTTTTGCGTTGCGGAAGATGGTGGAGTTTAGACTCGTTACAAAAACTGAAATCGTGTAAAAACGGGGAAGGTCAAGTTCCCAAATTAGTACAGTTTGTAAATATGCAGTTTGTATACAATATAGTGGGTCAGTTGGTTAGGTAAACTGAATGTAAAATACTGAATGTAAATGCATAAGATAAAGTACACAGTATTTTAACGTGGTTCAGAGATTGACCTCCTACGTCCACGACTTCCTTTTCGGAGAAGTAATCCACTTGATAAGCTTAAGGGTGCTTACCAAACGCCCCACTTAGATTCTGGGTTCTAAGTGACCTAGTCTTGGATTCCAAGATCCAAGGGACCTGGTCTTTGATTACGGGTTCAAAGGGACCTAGTGACTTTGATTTCGGGTTCAAAGTCGGACCTAAGGGTTGGGGGTTGGGAATTTTCCAGCTATGAAACCTTCAACACTGAGGAAAGTGGAGGCTTCTTCCTAAGGCTACAGACTCGATCTTTTGGGAGAAAGTCTAGAGGGAAGAACAAGAGGAGGTATGAACACTCTACTTCTACTGGACTCCGACTGAGGTATCCTTGCTGAGGAGAGAGGTGGGCTGCTGCTGCTGCTACTTTACCTTTTTCTTTTCTCTCAACTCTTACGCTGATGTGTATATCTTCAATTTGCGTCTATCTGTGTCATTGAGCTTGCATGTGGAGACCTCTATTTATATAGGGAGATCTAACTAGTTGTTGAAAAGAGTTATTTGACCTCTGCCAAAAAGCATGACATTTCACCTGTTTTCTGGAAACTTTCCTAAAATGAAAACTGCGAGCGTCGCTTTTTGCACATCGCTGTTGTCGGCCCATTTATGGTAAGTGCTCCAACTGACTTGTGCTTTTGAGTATATTTGAATCTGGACTGCAACTCTTTCATCTTCAGCATCTTCAAAGTCTTCTCTTCTCCGTCTCGCGACGTCTGACTTAAACACAACCTCTCTTCACGCTGAAATTGTATGCCTTCAGTTGTGTGGGTCAGTTGAGGAGTCAACTGAGCTGCTGTCCAACTGAATCCGTGTTTCAGTTGAGGTTGATGTCTCAACTGAGTTTGAGGGTCAACTGAGTTTTGGGTCTCAGCTGACTTTGCGTCTCAGCTGAGTTTGGGCCTCACTTGAGTTCTTCACGAACTTCCTTCTTCAGTCCGGCTGACTTCTTCTGCTTGAAACCTGTAAAGATAAAATCCCTACACTCAAACAGTGAGCTTTGGCTAACTTCAAACTAAAGGCATTCATCTACTCGGTTGGGGTCAGTTGGGGTTTTCAAACCGTTCAAACCTTCTACTAATTTTCCCAACAATTTCTCCCTTTTTGATGATGCCAAAACCCTAACTGACATCACCTAACTTTCCTAACTGATACCAACAAGACTAAAAGATAAACTCAATTCTAGTCTATAAGGAAAGAAATTTGCACAAGATAAAACTTCAAAAAGATTGATCAAAAAATACGCGTCTTATTATTTATGATAATAAGAGGGGAGATTACATTACAACTGAAATTAAGAATTCAAAACAGCAAAAACTAATTGAATCAGTTGTACTATCTTTTCTTCGCAGCATCAATCCTTCTTTGCTTGATACTTCAATTTATACTTCGTGTGGATGAGTTTTCTAATATCGTGGATTTTCTCATGTTCTTCAACTGAGTTAATCTTGAGTTTTACAGCCAAAATCTCTGTCTCTTTTTCAATCACACTGTAAGCAATGATTTTGGTTCCAGGCATCGCGGGAGGAGGGAAAGTCTTCCTTTTTGGGACAGCTGGAGAAAAGTGACCGGACTTCTTTAGAGATGTCACGAAGAATCTGCCAACTGCATCTTCTATGGCGAAGGTGAGCATGTGCAACAACCATGCTTCTTCAGCAGGTGTTCTTCCATAAAATCCGTCATAGTAGAATTCAAGAATGAATTCTTCCTTCAGATCCTCCCAATGATCATTCAGGATTTCTGGGATGAACTTGTCGATGTGAGGATGCAACCTTTGATTTTCCTGACTCCTTCTGAATTGCAATCTTTTCTCCACGATTGCTTTCCACACTCGTCTTCTTTCATCAGCATGATGACGTCTCTTAAGATAGGAGACTTTTCTTGGTCCTTCAGCTAAGCTTGCTAGCTGGATTCGTTCAAATTCTTTTAACCACTTCCTATTTTCCGCCTGATCGGTCGTGGCTCCAACAATTTTGGCCAGAATGATGATGTCATTAGAAGTGGAAGACATCATCAGATCAACTTTCTCATTGACATCCTCAATTACAAAGTTTTGAGAGAGCAACCTCGCTTCCTCAGCCTCGAGAGGATCTTAATGCCTCGATCTTCAACCTGTACAGCTACAGTAGATGTTTTGCAGCTGAAGAATCAGTTTTCTTCACTGATCCATCTTTAGTTAATGAGGCCTCAACTTCTTTTGCTGGCTCAGTTACCTTTGGCACCTCAGCTTCCTTTGCTGGTACGTTCTTCTCAGGAGTCATGGCAGTCGTGATCCCTTCATCCTTTTTTGCAGTCTCATCATCTCCCTTTGCTACCTCGTCCTTTACTGATTCATCCTCCTCAGCAGTTGTAATCTCAGCTTGAGTAGTTTGCTCACTACTGACTTGAGCACTTGGGAGACCTTTCTCTGCTTGTGTGGTCAGTTTCTCATCTTTCTCCTTTTGGCATCATTCAAAAGGGAAGAGACTATAACTTTTAGGTCGGAGAGCTCTGGATCCAGTCGTGAGTTGGTTGCAGACATGTCCTGGATGAGTTGACGGGAAGTCATCTGCTCTTTCATAAGTGTCATGTTCTGAACTTGGAGTCCTTACAGTTCATGCTTTAAGTCACTGAGATGCTCATCATGGTTCTTCAGTTTTAACTCATGATCTTCAACTTGATCGTCGATAGCGGAAATGTCCTGTGCAATAGGCTCAAGATTTGTTGAGCGCAACTCTATGATGAAGGTCTTCCGGTGTTGAACAAGCTTTGAGTCCACATCATTGGAGATACTTTGTCTGATCTTGACGAAATCAGTTGTTGTTTTCTCTCCATGTCAGTCAAGTTGAAGCTTGGCTCTATTAATCTCCTTGAGTGATTCAGTGATGAATTCAAACTGATCACAAAATTCATGTCTCATCTGGGTGGAGGATGACCCAAATTCTTCTTTCAACTGATCAAACTTGTGACTCAGTTGTTGAACCAACGTTGAGAGATCAGTTGACTCATCAGTTGGGTTTGGACCAGTGACAGGATGGATGGTCAATAATTCAGTGGCGATCAAAGCTTGGCTTGGAGCGAGTTCTTTTAGCTACTGTGAGGAATGACTAACTTTTGTGCAGTAAGAGAGGCTTCGTTGCACGAAGATGCTGGTGCTAAAGATTCAGAAGGATGAATCCAACCACAACGAGCAATCTGCTGATGATGATGCTCGATCGCCTCACTGTCAGTCTCCTCACATTGAGGAACTTTGCTTCTTAGAGCGATACTCCAGAAATATTCTAATCAAAGAGTCTTGGTTTTGAATCAGCTCCAGTCTCGTTTTGAACTTGAAGGCTTTCATCATTGCTCCATCAGTGATTTGCATCTTCTTGATGTCGTTGATTTGCAAGAAGTCGGCTAAAATGTAGTAATCGCTGAGACTAACGGAGATGTACACATACAGTTCCACCAAGACATTGAGAGAGTTGAGATGTTCTCTCAGTTCTGGTGACACAGTAAGAGCTTTCTTGTAGGTGTTGAGATAAATTTTGTCGATTCGATTTGTAATTAGCCTTGACCTCTATCTCCTTTTTAGTGAGCTAAGGAACCTCATCGTCCAAATTTTCCAGCAATAGGGGATCAAGTCCTTGAGATACATTTTATTCGGAAGGGACTTATTTCTGTGGAGATCCATTTCTCACTCCTTGTGAGGAAGTCCCTGGTTCAATTTCCCTTGGAAGAGTTGACTCAAGCACACTTTGAGTGTTTTGGTTCCTTGTTCCATCTTCTGTCGGTGGAGATTTGCAAGTTGTGTCTTCAGTTGGATGATCTTCCTCTCTTTGTTCAGATGCAGACTGAGGTGCTTCCGTAGTGTGTTTCGCTTCTTCTTCTTCTTCTTCTTCTTCTTCTTCTTCTTCTTCTTCTTCTTCTTCTTCTGTGAACTGATGCGATGACTGGCTGACATCAAGTGCAGCGGACGGTGCTGGACTCTTCTGGAAAATGGAAGTTGAGCTCGACCTCTTTATTCTTCATTTCTTCTTCTCTGGAGCAGGTAACGGAGTTCTTTCAGAGACTGGTCCATTTCCCCCCTTAGATTGAGACTTCTGATTCCTTTTGGATTTCCTTGCTCAGCCTCTCTTTTGCGACTTGGAGGTGCCTTTGAAGGTCAGGGAAAGAACTGTTGTGATCCTTTCATCAGTTTGCAGGAATCTTTCTGCGTCACTTAATTATTTCCTGTTTGTCCGATCCTAGTCGATCTTTAGTTTCTTCTCGTCAACAACACGCTGAATAATGGAACTGACTTTGGTTCCATAGAGTAGCTTTCCTTTGCAGATGATAGGATTCTTTTGACGGTTGATTTTGTTAGCTTGAATCTTCAGGAGTTCAGTCACAACTGACAGCCAATCTGTAGCAATTCTTTCATGGATAGCCATTGTTGATCTCATCTTAAGTTTGCTCACTTCTGATTTGATCCAGACTGTAGATGAAAGCAGTAAACAATGTCAAAGAGCAGGCGTATTTGCAGCTCTAGCTTTGTTTGCATCATTCCTCCTTTGAATTTCTTCTTTCCAATGGTAAACTCTTGGATGAAATCGCTGATTGTGCTTTCATTGTGGGATGAAAGGTCTTCTCTGGTGCTGGGGATGCGGAAAGAATTCTTCAGACAGTGAGTGACATCGATGGGGATTTCCTCCATGGAATAGCCTTTGTTAGTTCCAGAGCACACTAATAAGTGGATGACTATTGACATATGATTGTTTTCATCTAGACGTAAGTTCACGTAAAATTCAACAATGGTGGTGGGAGGAGATACATGGGCTCATGACATAGCCATTCCTTCAGTCCTGCACCTTGAATCAGCTCGATGTATTCTTTCAGAGGAGGATAATCTTCTTGCTCTAGAGAAAGAACTGGTTCAAACATGACCAATTCTCTCGAATTTACCATTGCTGCTTTGATGGCCATGGTGGATCTTTGCTAGTTGAGATGTTACAGGAGAGACCAAGTATGAAGACAGAGATTGCAATGATGCTCTGATTGAGTGAACTGATATGTTGAATCAATTAGGGATTTCAAGCAATCAATATACTCGGGAAGAAGGGTTGCAATTAACGGTTATCATTGATTCTCGTCTCTTTGTGATCAATGGCTTGGATTGGAGACGGTTTGCCTGTTAGGAACATGCTATCATTGATTCCCACCTCTTCGTGTTCAATGGCTTGGATTGGAGACGGTTCGCCTGTTGGGAACGTGGCACGGGACGTGCATCTGGCGGTGAAGGGTACTCGCGTGTGAGACGTATAACATCTTCCATGTCAGCCCACTCACAGTCTCAAAAGCTTAACCTATTGATTAAGGATAGCTTTGCATTGAATACGACTGTCGGGCTTAACTCAAAGTGATCATTATCGTCAAAGGATGTTTGAATTTATTTCAAAATACCTGCCTTAATTACTAAGGGACGAAAAATGATTTTGGGATCTTCTCGGTTGGTCTGACTCCCAACTGAATCAGCATACACTCAACTGACTCGAATTTGTCTGTTTAGTTGAGGTTTGATCTTCATATCTTCAATCGAGTTGTGTCGTCGACGACAGTCTTAGTTCCCTCTCAAGTTGAGATTATTTCTCAACTTATGATCTTCAATCTTCAAAACTTCGAGATCAGCATGTATTTTTCCAACAATGCATACTAACCCTACAGGATAATCTGCTCTCAGTTCATCCTGTTCCTGCAGCCCACAGGACGAACTCCTTTTCCAGCTTAGTTGGATTGGGGCTTGGAAGCTATTGCAGCTTTCTGGAAGACTCGAACTGAGTCATCAATTCGGATCACCTTTCCTGCATTATCCACGTAGACTGCCGACTGAAATTCCTTGGAAACGTGTGCAGTCTAGTTGAGTGGTGGATAACTTTGTCTTTGAGGAACTTGGTTTTGACTCGGCTAAGTTGGTCGATTCTTTCGTGGTGAGAACTGTCTGGGAGTTGGCTCAAATTGTCTAGCTCCTTGAGCATACTCGAACTGAGGATAACTAGGACCATTGAATTGATCACCATAGTTTCCTTGTCGTTGATATGCTTGCTGGTAGTGGTGACGCACTGGGAATGTCTGATGGTAGAAGTGAGAATTGTCCCAGTTCGGATGCCTCTGCTGAGCTGACTAAGCTCTAATGTCAGTTGCTGGATTGTATCCAAGACCTTCAACGCATTTGGGAGGTCTTTGATGGTTGATTAAGCTCTCCAGAGCTGAGCTTGGGGCATGAAGGGATACTATCTTCTCATTGGCAAACTTCAACTCCATTTGCAACTGAGAGATGTATTCAACCTGAGTTCTGGTCATGTTGATCAAGTGGATGGCCTGGTTGTTGGTTGACTGAGCAACTTCTTCTTGGAGTCTGCGATTTTCCTCCACGAGCTTCTTGATATCATATTCCCTCATGATCAGCTCGTTGCTCATGTTGTCACACTCAGCTTGCAATTCCTTGCACTATGCAACTTGTCTAGTGCACAATCTGCTAAGGTGTTCGACCTCATCCCATGACGGCTCTATGTCTTTGTCAAATTCTTCTGTACTTTGGTTAATAGAAGAAACATTATGAAAGGGATGGAAAGAAGAGTTTACCTCATCAGTTGATTTTTCTGGCAATGCCATGAAGTACTGGTTTTTTCCTGTTGAGTTTGATGGCGAGTCAGTTTCTTTTTCTTCTGACTCTGGGAATACGTCGGTGTCATCGACGTCTTCCTCAACGATCATAACCTTGAACTTCTCCTAGGCCTTTCCTCAGAGGGTTTCCTTTTCCTTCATGGAGAGGTCAGGACAGTTGGATTTGAAGTGTCCTGGCTTTCTGCATTCAAATTATCCTTCGCTTTGATTCCTTTAGTAGGGTTCAGTTGAGCTCCGTCTGCTCCTGTTGATCCTCCTATACTTCTCGAACTTGGAGTTCATCTCTTCGAATTGTTTGGTCATCTCTTTGACCTTCTTCTGAAGTTCGGACCTGCTCGGTCGATCCCTAGCTAAGGAGTCAGCGGACCGTGAGGGTCCGGCAAACTTGAATTTGCCCGATTCAGCTTGAAGCGCCAGTGGCTTGGTAACTGAGCTCTGCTCGATCTGTTCTGGTTTCTGAAGCTTGCTTTACCTTAGTCGGAGAATATCATACTCATTCGCCTTGAGCATGGAGAACAAGTTCTCAGTTGTCATCGAACTGAGGTCACTCTAATTTTGATGGACGACTATGTAGACCACCCAGTCTTCGCCTAGTATGGAGAGAACTTTCAAGTTCATCTTACTCTGAGAGTATTTGCCCTTCCTGATACTCTCAATGTCCATTAAGACCTCTTTGAATCTCAGCTCCATCTTGTCGATGGACTCCTCAATTAGCTGAGAGAAGTTCTCGTAGTTAAGATAAGCTAAGTTGAACTTATTCTCCTTAATCTCGTCAGAGCCTTCACAGAGTGCAGCTAAGGCTTCCCATATATCTTTTACTGTGGAGCAAATGATAATTAGTATTTGCCGATGGTGGAAAAAATGACACTCTTTGCAATGTCATCTAGTTGCGCAATGTCTCTTTCTTCTTTGGTGTACTGGTGGGCGCCTTTTGGTTCATCTTTCATCATCATCTCTCCTTCCCCTGGAGTAGTTGAAGAAACCAGCACTGACTAAGTCACTTGGATGAGACCAGCATCTGTGGTCTCCCAGTAATGCCTGGCAGTCAGTGCCATCTTCAGATTCCATATGGGATAACAATCCACGGAGAACTCCGGTAAACTTCCTAGCAACGTCGGATTCATCTTTCCTGCTTACCACAAGAGATAAACAAGAAAAAAAATATGCAGCAGAATGCATTAAAGGTTTTCACAAAACACCTATTCAGTTGATCACTGAAAAATCTACTCGACTCACACCTAGTGAATCAGGAACAACAGTCTTTTAAATCACTGCTCTGATACCACTTGATAGTCCCGGTAACGAGTATCTGGTGTATGGGAGGGGAGAATACACCAGTAGCAATTTTCATTTTGCTCAAGTCTTTTCACTAGTTATACTGCTCAGGCCAGTTGGCTCGACAACTGGGAAAGTCAGTTAGAGCGGCTCTACAACTGAGTTGCTCAGTTGGAGCTGATCACACAGTTGGCAGCACAGCTGGCTCCTATGCCAGAAGATCAGCTGTATCTACCAACTGAGGTTTAAAAAGTTTTGCATTGCGGAAGATGATGGAGTTTAGACTCGTTACAAAAACTGAAATCTTTGTAAAATGGGGAAGGTCAAGTTTTCAAATTAGTGTAGTTTGTAAATATGCAGTTTGTATGGAATATATTGGGTCAGTTGGTTAGGTAAACTGAATGTAAAATATTAAATGTCAATGCAGAAGATAAAGTACACAGTATTTTAACGTGGTTCAGAGATTGATCTCCTACGTCCATGATTTCCTTTTCGGGGAAGTAATCCACTAGATAAGCTTAAGTGTGCTTACCAAACGCCTCACTTGGATTACATGTTCCAAACAAACCTAACCAATTCGATTACGAGTTCGAACAAGACCTTACAACACTTTTCCGGGCAAGTGCACAACATGGTCTTAGATTCCAAGTTCTAAAGGGCCTAATCTTGGATTCCAGGTTCCAAGGGACCTAGTCTTTGATTACGGGTTTAAAGGGACCTAATGACTTTGATTTCGAGTTCAAAGTCGGACCTAAGAGTTGGGGGTTTGGGGATTTTTCAACTATGAAGCCATCAACACTGAGGGAAGTGGAGGCTTCTTTCTAAGGATACAGACTCGATCTTTTAGGAGAGAGTCTGTTGGGACACAGATTTAGCAAGAACCTAAACTCTAGACTCGATCAAAGAAAGGGCTTTTTGAGAAGCTAGAGAGAAGAACAGGAGGAGGTATGAACACTCTACTTCTATTGGACTCCGATTGAGGTCTTCTTGCTGAGGAGAGAGGTGCTATGCTACTGCTGCTACTTCACCTTTTCCGTCTTCTTGCTGAGGAGAGAGGTAGTCTGGTGTCTCTCAACTCTTACGCTGATGTGTATATCTTTAATTTGCGTCTATCTGCATCATTGAGCATGAATGTGGAGACCTCTATTTATAGAGGGAGATCTAACTAGCCATTGGAAAGAGTCGTTTGACCTATGCCAAAAGCATGACACTCCACATGCTTTTCTGGAAACTTTCCTAAAATGGAAACTGGGAGCGTCACTTTTTGCATGACGTTGTTGTTGGCCCATTTATGGTAAGTTCTCCACCTGACTTGTAGTTTCTAATAGATTTGAATTTGGACTGCAACTCTTTGCGTCTCATCTGAGTTTGGGCCTCAACTGAGTTCTTCACGAACTTCCTTATTCAGTCCGGCTGACTTATTCTGCTTGAAACCTGTAAAGATAAAATCACTGCGCTCAAACAGTGAGCTCTAGCTAATTTCAGACTAAAGGTATTCATCTACTCGATTGGGGTCAGTTGGGGTTTTGAAATCGTTCGAAACCTTTTACTAATTTTCCCAACAAATCAAAACACTAGTAAGAATATAAAGCTCCATTTTCCCAAAAATTTATGGCACAAACAAACCCCATATATTTGGATACTAAAATGCAAGGATATTTTCATATCTATAAATTACACTATCACCGACGACTTAGAGGTTCTCCAACCATTTCTCTAGAGCAAAATTTTGCTCTACTACAAAGCAAATTCAGCATCTAATCTCCAACCATTGCTCTACTGCCTGCTCTATTTCAAATAACTTATATTATTTCTTTAATTTTAAACACTATATAAAACTTAACTCAATTATTGATAAAACTAGTATTTAACACTCGTGCGTTGCACGGGCCAAAATACATTACAAAATATTCTAAAAACTAACTAAATCAAAACACATGTATAAAAGAAAACACAAAACAACCTAAATAGCCAAATTGATAAACAAATTGTTGGGAAATTTATTAAAGTTTTGATTGATTCCAAAACCAACTGACCCCAACCGAGTAGATGTTGCCAGATCCTAATGTTAGTAGTTAGGCTTGTTGTTTGAGCATTGTTAAGATTTTATCTTTACAGGACTCCAGCTGAAGACGGCAACAAGACTTCACTTGGATAGAACATCAAGTGTAAGAAAAACACCTAAGCGTTCAAGTTTCAGGACAACAGCTAAGTATTTAAAGGGGGAAGATGCAAGAGAACATCAGTTGTAAGAAAGACAACTGAGCGTTCAAGAGATAGAACATCAGTTGTAAGGAAGACAACTGAGCGTTCATCAGATGAGAATTAAAAAGGGAGAAGTTGTAAGAAAACATCAGATGGAAGAAAGTCATCTGAGCATTCGAGCCAACTGAGCGTTCAATATTCAGAACATCAGTTGAAGGACTCGAACTGAGAAGATCAACAACTTGAAATTCAAAGTCAGCTGAGAGTTCAACTGTTCCTACTCAGACAGAAGCATTCAAATAGAACATCAGCTGAAGACCAATCAGATGAAGATCAAACGACTCAACCGACTATTAAATGTTGGAGGTCAAAGGTTAAGATTTGAATTTCAAATAAGGAAGTCACGTGAAGGTTTGACTCTCTTTCATTACCTCATTTGGCCCAACACAAGACTGTCTCAGATGGAAAGCAGAAGCACTCAGTTGCCAAATCCGGAAAATTTGCAGAGATGATAGACAAGCCATCGATTTCAAAGAACAGAGATCAACGGCTCCTCCAACGGCTAGTTGATTCTCTCCGCCTATAAATAGAGGCCTTCATTCATTCACCAAGATGGAGAGGACGAGATAGACAGAGAAGAAAGAGAAAAGAGATAGACGATTGAACATCACCAGTTGAGAGTTCATATCGCAAAAAGAGCTTAACTGAAATCAATCTATAAGAGCATCACTAGTTGAGAGTTCCTAGAGTGTTAGAGTCAGTCTTGGTGTTTTTGATCCAACCTTGAGAACATCACTAGTTGAGAGTTCGCAGAGTGTTAGATCCTAGCTCACTTTCTTGTTCGAGCTAGTAGTTGGAAATCCCACTTTCACACACACCTGAAAAGGTTGTTAGGACCCTACTCTTCCCGTAATTGAGTAGATAGGTTGATAAGTACCCGTAAACTTATTTTAACAGTTGCAAAGCCCGCGTAAGCTTTGTGGTTTGTCCAGAAGAACTTGGACTGAGTTGTGTGGACTCACAACTCCCCGTGGACGTAGGAGTTCTTTCCGAACCACGTAAATCTTTGTGTGTTGTGTTTATTATTCAGTTAACTTATTGCATATTCAACTGACCGACTAACCAGCATACAAACTGCATCCTTCCATATCAACTGTATTGGTTATTGACAGACCATTGCATCTGAGCGTGAGTTATATTTTTACGAGTTGTTATTTTCCACCACATTCCGCACAGCACTTCACTTCCAGCTGAGTGTTTCTTACTCAGTTGTGATTCCAACTGAGTTGCATTATTCGGTTGTGATATTTTCAGGGGGTTGTTTTTAAAAGTCTTTACTGGTGTATTCCCCCCCCCCCCCCCATACACCAGAACTCGTATCGGGACCATCACAAATTCATGGAATCATTTCTTAAGATTTTGAAAACCAAAATTTGTTGTCATCCATTTTATATACAGTAGTACCAACGGATTCTAGTATAGTTTAAATAAATGGGTTTTATGGTATATCATAATTTAATTTTCATCTATTTCCTTTCAGAATCTTTTCAATTTTCTATATATTTAAACTTGGCAGGCTTATAGTTTTAATTAATTTGTGCATTCTCTCACACCGTCACAGAACACTATTAAATTTAAATCGCAAAATTGTCACATGTCATTGATTAATGAGTGCAACGGAAAATGAAAACAAATGTTGCAGTTGAGCGGCTATTGGACCACCTTGATATTGTCTACGATGAAGGTCAATGCATATATATAACCTTTAAAAAAAATTCTAAGTTGTGTATTTTTTAACAACAAAATAAAAGAAAAGTATATAGACGATATATGTACTAAAAAATGCGTTTAGTATATTTAAATAAGCAAAAATTCCAATAAAACAATACCAATAAGCATCTACAGTCGAAAATAACCCGCATCTAACCACCATGAAACAGTATCCAAATATCAATCAAACATCAGCACGCAAACATTTCTCAACAATACGCGACATTATATTTTTCCCACAAAGTATACTAAATTCCACACCCAAACATTCTTCCACAGTACAAATTGGAAGAAAATTTTCAAGTTAGCTCTTTATGATGTTCATAAATTACACAACAAACTTACAAAAATAATAATACGTACGCATGTCTCAAATCTCTGGCAAAATTTATTCGAACATTGATAAAAGAGGGAAGACAAAATGATAATATGTGAAGTGAGAATCATCAACAGAAGAAGTACTTTGAGTACTAAAATTTGAATTTCTAGTAGAAATTTAGAAATTGGAATAAATAGAAAAAGATAACATACTTTGAAACTATAGAGAATTGAAACTGATTAGGGATATTGAGTTTCCTAATCTTAATATATAGGCAAAATTATCTAGTTAGATATCCCAAATTTTCATTATCCTAAATATTTTAGTAGTAAATTGGTATGTATTTTTTGTCTATTCAGATATCTAGATAACACATGAACTTTGCTAACATCATATTTATCCTGATCATGTGGAAGTTATTACCACTAAAGTGCTTTGAATAATATTTTTTGATGAGTATTCAACATTATTATCTCAAATAATTTATTAAACTTTGTATATTAATGAATTTGTTGGACTGTTATCATTATTTGAAGGAAACATGCAGGCAAGTGGTACTTAGATGAATAAGATGAATTTTACTTTCTTCACACAGCAAGATTAATTTTAATAGAAAAAAAATATTATAAAGGAGCACCACATTTGCCTGCCACAACTGCGTTATTAAGATAAGCATAGATATACAAGTCAATAAAAATTACAATGAACATAATAAATATATAAAATGTTAAAACATAGATAGTAAATCAAATTTATGTGTTCAAGTACGCGTCCATAGACTTTATGAATTTATTTTTTTTTCAATTATTGGACACAGAGACATTATGTACTAGACACTCAATTTTGCATTTGTGTGGTTAAACATACAAAAGCAACCCAATACGTGGAGCTTACCATTCACAAACGAAGCATAATCGTACATCTCCCAATTAGCCTGATTTGCAATAATTTTTTATCTATGCAAAAAAAGGGGACTACTCTGCTCATGCAAAAACCAATAAATCACCCTTGTTAAATTCTTCAACATTAATTATGTAAATTAAAAATACTAGCCAACAATATCGCCATTACAATTGAGCTATCACACAACTTAAATTAATAATAAAAGAGAAGAAGAAAACAGAATCGGATAATCAGCTACATTACTAATATGAGAGAATGTTGTAGTACCCGATAGACTGAAGATTTCTTCGTCATCACAGCAACACAAATCATTCAGTACCATCATCCCAAGGTCTCCAGATAAGAACCGAGTTGAAACCATTGATCCGTGAAAAAACTTTAACCTCAGGATAACTAATCGACCAATCCTTTGCATCAAATATCACAAAAGTATGCTTATGATGAAGAAGAATAAACAAAACAAGACCTGGCCATTACAATGCCCTTTTATAAGTATAATCCACAACACCATTAGTGTAGGCAATTGTAGTCCATTACTAGTGCGTTTTAGAAATTAAAACTTATACATATCTAGTAAACGAAAGATAAAAAGTATCCGCCTAAATTTGATCCTATATAGACTCGTGCGGATAAGGCCATCATCCAACTTCCATATCTAAACTCGCAAGTCGATCCGTCCACTCCTGCTAAACCTACAGTGGACAAATTCAATTGCTAGTGCTCTCTCTTCCCAACTTAAGAAAAATGACAGTCATTGCTAATCAAAAAATTATTAACTCTAACATAAAAGGGATAAGTTTATGTCATGATTCAAATTGACCGTCTCATAAAACAATCACTAGCGTATTTTTTTCTTTGAATAAGATAAAATGCAAAAGAAAAGATAATTTGAAGGGAATAGGTTCACATGTGCCCTTAAAGTTTTCATTCAGATTCAAGTAAATCCCTGAAGTAGTTTTAAGTACATATAAGCCCTTAATGTTAGCATTTATTAACATACATGCCTGACGAGCCCATATTTTATGCTCTTGTCATGTATGTTTTCGTTCTAGATCGAGTCTGTTTTACTTTTGTGTCTGTTTTGTGTCTGGGATGACATTTGAGTTTGCAGGGAAAGGCAGGAATTGGGCAAGTCTAGAGTCAAAACATGCAAAAAGAGTGAGAACTGGCGATATGATGCAATGATAATAGTAGTCGTGCTCGTGGCTCAAGCTACCAAGGGCATAAGTCCAAATCAAGAAGAAGAGTTGCTCCACTTTCAGTGATATGGTCAATCTAGACATTGTGTGTTTCGCTCCAGAAGGCAAGGTGCAAGTTTGTCATGGGCAAGAGATGGCAGAGAGACTGGGGAAGCAGAGTACAGAGCTTGTGCAACGGCGCGGGCCCGTGAAGATGCAGTTGTTAGAGACCAACAAGGAAACAAATTCCTTGCGGCACAAGAATCCAATTGATGTTTCCTACTACAATAGCAACACGTTTTTAGCAATAAGAAAGGAGATCTTTCCAAACTTATCCGTTGTTCCATGCAAGGAAGCAGTCGGCCAGTCTTCTAGAAGGCCCGTTTGTGGGTTTGCCCTAGTTTATGTACTCTATAAATACATCCATGCATGTAAAGCGCAAGATACACTTTTACTTCTGCAAACTTCGATACTTTTTACTTTCTACATTCAAACAATTTATGTTTATATTCTTAGATACAATTTATCTATTTTGCCAAGTCCCGTCTTGGGCAAACATCTTTATCTTTATTGTTATTAATTCAAGTATGTTTTTATTTATCTCTTTTGCTCTCGTTATTTACTTTATGTCTAGTTAAGCTTTTAGATCGAGGTTTAGGAAAGATGATATGATGTATAACTTGTAAATCTCGTGAGATCTAAGTGTTCTTGATAGTTGTATATAAGTGTGTTCCCGAGGTATTGGGCAACGATTATAAAGAAGTTCGGTGGTCATAGGTAACTCGGAAGGCCAATGAGCTCTGGCACATACGGAGTCCTACATCGCAAGAGGGTTATCAAGTGATGGACGGTCTTGCCTCACGTTTCTTGAGAGCGGCAAGAATGGATTGTATGTTTTGGCCTAGACCTGCAAAGATGTGTCAATGCTGGAGAATATCGGACATAGATCATCGTTATCTCACCTGCTCCGGAGTGGGCCCATCTTGAACCGAATGCTACTTGACCAACATGCGCTCTAAAAGGTGTTATGTCGAGAACTTTTGGGCAAGCAAGATGATTGACTAGGGTGTCCCTGTCAAGACTTAAGCATAAGGATGGAGTTGGGCGGACTATGTAGCATACGTGGCGACATGACAATGAGGACCCTGCATAGTTTTAGCCTATAACCACTGACACACTTACGCAACAAATATCTTTGAACCAATGATCGAGTGAACATTATACTCATTAATTCGAAACCTAAATCTGGATTGTTTTTAATACTAATGGTTTTTGCTTGTCAAGTTTCAATTATTTACTTTCAGCAGTTTGCCTAAGGTGATAGTGACAGTTGCCCAAGGCTCTAGTAGATAGATACTCAACACAACTTTTTTGTGCCCCGAACCAGAGATTATCGCGAGAAATTCCCTGTGGGATCGACCCTGTACTTGCCAACTAGCTGTTCCTAGGGGTGGGCATAGAAATGAAATACAAATTGTATTTTATCGCAGCTTAAACGACGGCTGCGTCAATGCCCTTCTTGGCTATTGTCACTCTTAAAAAGATTTTACGCCAAACTTTTTTTTAATTTCATCTCTTAAACCTTTATATTTCTTTTAATCTTTTAAGCATTCCCTCTCACTCTCCGATTAATTTTGAAAAAATTTCAAAATCGTTTCTTCATTAAAAAGAGAGAAACTGACAAAAAATGATTCTATAAGAAATTATTTTTAAAATTTCAACTATTCTAAAAACAAGCCTGCGAAAATTCTATGCTCGGTTAGGAGTTTTGAATTTCAAACGACAGTAAAAAGTGTAGCTCTTGAATCAAAGTGAAGATTCAATTTAAAATTTCTTCGAAATGCTCTGTTTTAGAATTTTTACCTTTTCGTAGTTCATTGTAATTATCAACCTTTATATTTGCTTCCTTTATCCCGAGTAGTTGCAAAAGCTTTGTACGGTTAGGAATTATTGTTTCTAAGACTGCCGAAAAAGTAAATTTGTTACTTATCATTTTCTTTTTCTTATATCGGCTCATAAATCATGATGTTATCAGTATTTGCGACTGTAGTCCTGAAAACTTGCATCATGTAAATATATAGTAAAGTACAAAATTTTCATAAGAAGTTTTTTTATTTTTTTTTTATTTTTATAAGATTAAATAAAGAGAATACTTACAAACTTAAAATAAATTCAAAAATAAATAGCATAAACCTTTTTAGGAGTGACAATAGCAAATAAGGGCATGTATGTTAATAAATTCTAACATTAAGGACCAGTATGTACCTAAAAATAATTCAGGGGTTTACTTGAACTTGAGTGGAAACATTAGGAGTTTATTTGAACCTTTTCCCTAATTTGCAAGATTATGTACCTTATTCAATTTGTGTGCTTAATTATACAAAGGCACCCAATAAAGTTTCACATTCACAAAATTTGCATAACCGAAGATATCTCAATTAGCGTTTGAAAAATTCTTGATACCTTTCCACTCATCATTCCTAGCTCATACTATAAACTTGCACTATCGCATCAGACAAATTCCTATGGTGAAATGTAAATCTCATTATGTTAGTACAATTTAAAATTTATAGGGGTGTTTACTAAGTAGAATAAGTCCAAAAAAATAAAAATAATATGTGTTAATCCAATATTTACTTTTTTGGATTACAATTTACGGGATATTTCAAAGCCTTTGATTATTTCCACTTTTTGGAACTAATGGGGTGATATGAATCCAACCTAGGGAGGTAGGATTGTAGTAATCCTGGGATGAGTTTAAACCTATTTCTAATCAAAAAGACCAAATTTACTCTCAAACTTATACCTAATTGCAAGATTTGCCTTCCATTTTACTTGGTCATTTACGCAGTAACTCAAAACATTTCAGAAGCAAAATCTTCACCAAATTTCAGCCATGAACCCTACTCACATAGCAAGAGATTTTTAATCCTTAATTGACTCTAGAAACGTAATTTTTTTTAGAATAGATCGCAAAATTCAATTTCAATTTGAAATCCCATTGAAAAAAATGTCTATATCATCTTGTCTTCAGGAGGAAAAGTTACAGTGGCAAAAGTGACGTATCACAAAGAACTCGAAATTGTAGATCTACATCAGATAATTGAAGATATAACTGGTAATCTCTCTATTTTCGCTCTATTTTTTTTCAATTTTTTGGAATGTGCTTGACCTTTTGAAGATCCTACGCTGTGTCGGAGTATATAAATTGGTTTGAACATTTTTTTTGAATGTGCTCGATTTTTTTGAACGGAGCTCGTATTTCACTTCCCATTTGTAGCGTCTAACACTAGTCTCGACTTTATGGATTTGCTTATGAAGATTTTGGTTCTTTTCTGGTTGATTGTGTGTGTGTCGATACGGCATCTATATATATATATATATATGTGTGTGTGTGTGTGTGTGTAAGGATAATATAATTTCTTTCTTAGATTCAGGATATAGTCAATTACTGGTTTTGGTCTTATTGAAGAGTGAGTCAACTTTGATACATAATTCATACTATAAAGTTGTGGTCAACTAATTCAAACTGAGGCAATTCTAGAAAACTTATTGCTTCAAAGATCCATCGAAAATCCAAAATAAGTGGTGGATATAACCCTGTATATGTGCATATATTTCTTGTTGTTGGTATATATTAGTTTCTTGTTGTTGTTGGTATCACCATTGGTGTGAGATTTTTGGCAAGGATAGAGCAACGAGAGAGAATGATGAAGACTTTAACACTGCTGACAAAGATCGGTTGAATGTGCACAATGTTGCTTCTGTAGGAAATAAAGATACAGATAATGTTATACTTGGCGAGGAAGATGGCATTTCAGTGTGCCAACCTACAAATAGTTCAACCGGGAAGAAGTCAAAATCCAAGAGAAAAAGACAAACTGATTCAACCGGTGAGGAACTTGTCGAGTTGATGGAAACTTTTTGTGAACAAAATAAATCAGGCTTGAGTGAGTTTACGAAGAGAATAGGTGTTGAGTATGACTTGCAGACTCAAATAAAATGTGTTTATGAGGAGCTTGGAAAACTTGGAAGACTTGGAAGACTATCTGTAACTCAAAAAGTGCGTGCAGTGAAGTTGCTGGTTAATAATAGCAAAGAACTTGTCTTATTCTTCAGCATGCCAGATGAAGCAAAAGTAGTGATGGTCAATGAATTGTTGGATGTTGATATATGATATATAGTATGGGCTTGTTATGTTGATTAATTACCTTGCAAAAGTAGTGGCACAAAACCTTAGTTTGATTGGTGTTTCCTTATTTTGAACAAGTTTGATGTTATTGAATGTTGGTTATGTATAAATCTCTGCCTAAGAAGTATGATTAGTATGCATTTGACATTTGCTTAATTTGAATAGATTTGACTGAATCAGTATTGATTTCTTGTTTTTATTTGTTAATTATCTATATCTTGATTTCTGGATATCTTTCTTGAATTACAAATTTCAGAAGGTGGATTATATGTAGTATTTGTTTCTTCTCACTAGTCCATTGATTCGGCTTTCTGTTTTTCTTGTTCCAGAGTTGCCCCATATCATTATTCTTAGTTTGGTTCTTGATTTTTGGTGCAGTTTGGTATTCTGGTTTGTGCTTGAGTATAGTTCATTTTTTTTGTGTTTGTGCTTTGCCATGTTACTTGTTGCATATAGCTCCTGCAAGGAAGTGTGTGTGTGTATTTGAGAGAGAGGGAGAGAGACAGAGGTATCACATCACGATCATGCATGGTCTGTAACAATAGGTATAGGTTTGTATATTTTCCATTTCTCTAAATTCCCTGTTTCTATTTAATCTTGTGTGTGTGTGTGTTTTGTGTGACTGTGTGTGTGTGTGAGAGAGAGAGAGAGAGAGAGAGAGGAGCAAAATTTTGATGGATAAATTCATCATTTTCATGCTTTGATAACTAGAAGGACAATCTAGTCAAGATGAATTTAATACATACTTAATCTAGTATTGTAAACGATGGATTATTTGTGTCCCTGTTTTAATCATTCATATACACCCACATAGAAACACTAAATCGGTGAATTAATTTATCATATCATTCATATAATCCACCAAATAATCAATCCTATATATTTACAAATCCTTTTAATAAACGCCCCCATAATAGATAGTTTTTGGATACATCCTGGTTCGGGAAGCGTATCGATAAAGTACTCTTTGATTGAGTACGAACTCCGATTTCACCTTTTGCATTGTAATTCATATATACATGGACGAACTTTCGTGTTTGGTAAAAAAGAAAATGTAAAACCGATTATATTGATTGGACATGAAATGGAAACCTCAATCAGTTATGATTAAAACATTAGAAAATTTATATTCAATGGAATTAATTAGTACTAATATTTTTCATTTAAATATGAACTTTGAAAACTCATTTAGGGTGAACAAGCTCATGAACTTAAATTTAAAACTTGATTCGATAATAAAATAGCCAAATTTGAGCAAGCATGTATTTGGCTCCGCTCAATTCACAAGTATCTATATTCTGAAAAATTCTTATGCGGGTGTAAACGTAGTACACCCACACCTCTCACATATTCTGGATTGGGCTAACCACTAGCAAGAGAACTCAGCTGTGATAGTGGTGCTGTGCGAAAAGTGGTGGAAATTATACTCGTAAAAAATAACTCACGCTTTAGTGCAGGGATGGTCAAATACCAAAACAGTTGAATATGCAAATATGCAGTTTGTATGCCGGTTAGTTTGGTCAGTTGAAAATGCAATAAGTAACTGAACAGAAATAAACACAGACACACAGAATTTAACGTGGTTCGGAGATAACCCTCCTACGTCCACGGGGAGTTGTGAATCCACACAACTCTGTCCAAGTTCTTCTGGACAAACCACTCAGCTTACGCGGGCTGAGCAACCGTTAAGGATAAGTTTGCGGGTACTTATCAACCTTACAGTTTAGTTTACGGGTACTAAACGACCTAACTACTCAGTTGCAGGAAGAGTAGGATCCTAAACCTTTGCAGGTGAAAGATAAATGTGTTTCCAACTAAAAGCTCTAACTTGAAGTGAGCTAAGATCTAACTCTCTATGAACTCTCACTAAGTGATGTTCTCAAGGTTCGATCTAAAGACACAAAAACTATCTAACTCTTAGAACTCTCAACAAGTGATGTTCTAAAAGATTCAGTTCAGCTCGTGAAGAATATTGCTCTTTCTTTTTGCTCTCTGGTTTCTTCTCGCGTGAGTGTCTTGTTTCTCGAATGAATGAGAGCCTCTTATTTATAGGCGGAGAGTATCAACTAGCCGTTGGAGGAGCTATTGATCTCTGATCGTTGAAAGCGATGGCTTGTCTCTCATCTCTGCAGACTTTCCCGATATGGCATCTGAGCTCTTTTGCTTTCCATCTGAGACAGCCTTGTGTTGGGCCAAATGGGGTAATGACTGAACGGTCAAACCCTCATGTGACTTCCTTTTGAAATTCAAATTCAAACCTTTCTGACAATCAACCTCGGTTAGTCGGTTGAAAATCTTGATCTTTATCTGAGTGGTCTTCAGCTGATGTTCTGACTGAACCGTTGAACTCTCAGCTGACTTTGAACTTCATATTGAGACTTCTTTATAACTTCCCCCTTCTTGAATCATTCTCTTTATCGGATGGCATTTTATAGCTGATGTTCCAACTGAACAGTTGGCTTGAACTCTCAGCTGTTAAAAAGCATTCCCCTTTTTGGCATAGCTTTCTCACCAGGCAAAGTCTTGTAACTGATGTTCCTTATCCGATCTTTCATCTGGGGTTGTATCCGAGTGTTGCTATATTGCCGTCTTCAGCTGGAGATCTGTAAAGATAAAATCTTAACATTGCTCAAACAGCGAGCCTAACAGCTAACATTAGGAACTGGCAACATCTACTCGGTTGGGGTCAGTTGGTTTTGGAATTCATCAAAACTCATACTAATAAATTTCCCAACAATTTCCCCCTTTTTGATGATGCCAAAACCACTTACAACTTTAAACCACTATTGATCTAAACCTCACTAACTTATCTAAAATCTCAGCTGAAATTCTAGACAGTCTATAAGATAAAACATCAAAGGGTTAGCATAGTTATAACATGGTATTTAAAAGACTGCGATTCATGGCTTGGACAATGAGATATTGTGCGTCAAGTTGAATCGTATATATACTTGAAGTTTTCATTACAACTGATGATTACAGGGTTAAGAGCAAGACAGTTAAAGATACATCAGTTGCTTCAAAAACTACATCATCTAAACAAAAACTACAACAGCTCAAAAACTACAACAGCTCAAAAATACTGTTGATCGTACTTGCTGAAGATACGGTCAAAGATCTCTTTCTTCGCAGCTGACTCGATCTCAGTGTTGACACCATGTTCCTTGCATACTTGCCTCGCCTCAGCCATGATCGCATTTCTATTTGGAGTACTTGTGCCTTTGATCATCTGAGGGCGATATCTGAGCTTCTGCGGAACTGGAACGGTGTTGGGATCGAGCTGAGCCTTTACCATGGCTCGCTGGAACTGACTGAACATTCCAGGGTCTCCAGATCTGAGCTCCCACAAGGCTTCCTTGAAGGCTTGCCTTGGGTCTTCGATTGAGTAGACCTTCCTGTAGTAAAAATCATTTATGAATTCATGCTTGAACTGCTCCCAGTCATCGTTCCACTCAGCGTTCATCCACTTGTCAGTATGTGGGAACCGTGACGGGAGCGGGGCATTTTTCTGAAGCTGTTGCGTCTTCTTCCTAGCCTCAGCCTTCATCTGATGTTTGTTGATCCTTCTGACGCTTCGGCTGGCTTTGTTTCTGTCAACATTCTTCTCAATTTTGGCCAGTTCCTTTTCGAACTTAGCCACCTTCTTAGCTTGATCAGCAGCGAACTTTTTGATCCAAAAGGGATTCAAGTATTTCTCCTTCAACTCCCCCATAGCTTTTGCAGCTTCGATGCAATCTTCAACAGAGATCCCGTCAAGATCAGCATCGAGCTCGGCTGTAAGCTCGGCTACGAGGTCGTGGGAGACTTCAAGTTCCTGTTCAGACTCCTTCAGCTCTTTCTTCTTGAGTTTCAGCTGGCACTCCTTCTTCCCCCTGCTCGTGAGCTCCTTCCCCCTTGTCCAGCAACAGCTGCTGGCTCCTTTCCTTCTCCCTTTTTGGCATCATCCAAAAGGGTGGCAATAGAGCCATCCAGGGAGGTCAGCTTGGCCTCAGCTTGTTGAACTCGGGAGAAGAGTTCGTCCACAACATCCTTCTCTTTCACCTTCTTCGCCAGCTCCAGGTCCTGGCGTTCTTGCTCAGCTTTCTTCAAGGCAGCAAAGGTCGCAGAGACATCTTTGTGAAGGGTGACGAACTCAGCTCTAAAATTTTCTAACTGAGACATCCACTCCTGGTCTTGTGTCTGCTGAGACTTTGCTAGATCAGATTCAGCAACTGACTTGAAGACGTTGAAGTCCGAGCTGAGTCCTTGAACCGCCTTCTTCAGATCTTTGATGTCCGAGTTGGTGGAAGTGGAGAGGCCTTCCAGCTTTTGCTGTAGGGAGGAGGAGAGTTGTTCCAGCTGATTCTTCAAGGAAGCATTCTCCTCCATCAGCTGATTGATCTTGTCAGCTTCCTCGTCTTTGTTGAGCTTGATCTTGGACAACAGCTCATGCCTCAGCTGGTTGACCCTCTCAGTGATCAGCTCACAGATAGCATCGGTTGAGTGTGCTGGTTGATCAGAGGGTCCAGGCAGTTGTTGTTGTTGTGCCTGGGCTATTGGATCCACGACAACCAGGGCTGTTCGGCTGGCCAGGTAATCCTTGAGCTTTGCTTCTTCTCTCTTGGCAGCCAAGTCAGCTTCATCGACCTCCTCCATATGGTCGCTATTCTTAGCTAACATGCTGTCAAGAAATTTAACAGCTCCAGGATTGTTGCACAGCTCTCTGGTGTCTGTCCCTTCTTGTTGACTCAGGTCCAGGCGACGACGGAGCACAGCCACCTTCTGGTTGTAGGCCACCTCCAGGTTCTGGTAGTTGAAGTACACCCTAAGGTTGGATTCATCAATCTTCAACCTATCCCATCCATGGATCCTCAGGGTTTCCTCCTTGACGTACCAGTAGTTGAATATGACGCTGAACTGATAGAGCAGTTCCGTCCCGAACATGGCAAAAATAGGCATCGAGCTGGCCTCTGGGAACATGCTAATCAGCTTGCGAAAGCAGTAGTCCAGTCTGCCTTTATACTCAGCCAAGATCGCCTGGTGGTTGGCTTCTTCATCGATTGGGGGTGGGTCTATATCGAAGGAGATGGGTTCAACGGTTTCATCAACGTTGGCCAAAGGAATGGTCTCAATGTTGGCATCGAGCGAGAGGCTCGGGATATTGGACTGAGGACCAGTTGAGAGAACTGGATCCTCTTTGGGTGGTGATTGGGCAGGCTCAATTGTTTCTTCAGACGCAGGTGGGATTTCCTGGCTGGCATCAGCTTCAGTTGGACTGACATGGGACTCCTCAGATGAAGAAGAGTCATCTGAGGATGAGCTGGAATCCCCCACGTTGATCTCCTTTTCTTCAACCAGTTCTTCTTGCTGGCGGGATTGAATCACGAATGCAGCTGCATCAACCGACTGGCTGGATTCGGTTGATTTCTCAGCTGGTGTCTCCACCACGGGGCCCGTTGCAGCCGGTTGAGCTGCTGGCTGGATGATTCTGATTCTAGGCCTTTTCTGGAGAGGTTCCACCTCTTCTTCTTCTTCTTCTTCCTCTTCTTCAGCCACTTCCTCCAGCTGGCGTTTGGCAGGCTTGGTCCTTGAAGGGCGGCGAGCTGCTGGGGCTGACTCCACAGCTGGCTTCGTTGCTCCCTTCGGAGTGTATACTACCTCAACAACATCCCTAGCCTTTTTGGTTGTTGGGAACAGCATCAGCTTGCTGAACGGAGGGTCCTCACTCCCTTCCCACGTCAGCTTCTGACCCTTGGTAGCTTGGAGGATCAGGGCTGATATTTTGGTGCCGAAGTTGAGTGTGCCCTTAACACTCAACAGCTGCTCTCTGGACTCAGCTACCGTCTCGGATATCGTCAGTTTCTCAGCCCACAGCTGGCTTTCAAGATAACCCAGCCAGTCTATCTTGTGTTGTTCTTTCAATGCCTTCTGTTGTTTGAGCTTCGGTCTGCTGATATCACCGAAAGCTCCTCCGTATGGGAAGGCGCATTTTGAAATGACGTCAAACAGAAGTCGGTGCTCCGGCTTCAGTTTGGTCCTCTGCATACTCCCCTTCAAAGGTTCGGGGACAAGGAGGATAGTTTGCAGAAATGCATCTGCATCCTTGTCTGAGAAGCTCCCCATCACGTCAATGGCCTCCCGATTTCTGGGGATGATCTTCTCCAGTTTTTTGGACACTTTGATTTCGACGGCGGTGTCTTCCATCGAATGGGAAGTGCTGTTTCGTTGCTTGCACGGGATGGTCGTGACAAGGCCGAGTTCTGCATCTCATTGCAGATTCCTGTAGAAATGGGCTACTTGCTTCCTGAGCAGCTTTGACGGAGAGAGGGTTGCCCAGTTAAGCAGACCGTGGTCGGAAAAAATGGTGGCGACGGGAGCGAGTTCCGGCGAGGTCAGAGCTTCTATGGATAGAATTTGTTCGTAATGAATCTTCGACAGCATCATGTCGAAGGATTCCTGAAACGTGGCTGGTTCTGCGGAGACCATCTTTTTCGAGGCTTTTGATTTAGGTGCCATCACAGAGGAATATATAAACGCAAAGAAGGAAGAAATAAGTTACTGAAAATGGTGAGACAATTTCGGAGGGGATGATGACCAGTTAATAAAGATATGCACGAATAGAGAAGGTAAGGATCACTTCCTGATTTGCCGCCTTATATTGGTCTTTCACTCGGATGAGATCAACAGCTGGGGTTAAATGGCGTGAATCCATCAACGGCTGAGATTACGCGACTGTTGACCGTCTTTGACTAGACGTTTTGATCCGAGTTCCAACCAGCGCGTGAGAAGGTGTACAGTTTCATGTCAGCCCAGTCGCACTATAAAGTAGGCTATAGATGTTCAGCCGTACTTTACATTTAATGCGACATGATGGCTATTTTAATGTAACTGACTAGCTCAGGAATGTTTGAATTTATTTCAAACATTCTCATTTAAGAACATAACACCTTCATTCATAAATGATACCTGCCAGCTGATGTCTGAATCAGCTGTGTTCCTCAGTTGCGGCTTACCATCAGCTGACTCGAGTTCGTCTGTTCAGCTGACGTCTGATCCACTGTTGCAGCATACCATCAGCTGACTCGAGTTCATCTGTTCAGCTGACGTTTGATGTCTTCAGTTGGCAATCCGCATCTGAAATTCCCCCTTCATCTGAGCTTCCCCCTCAGATGGATATCTGACTCTTCAGCTTGGTTGACTCCTCATCTGATGGATCCAACAGTCCAAGAAGATCACATAACATCTTGAACCGTGCTTCAGGTAGAGGTTTGGTGAAGATATCAGCTCTCTAAACCTCAGTTGGAATCTTCTCCATGGACACATCCTTCTTCTCAATATGATCTCGGATGAAATGATGACGAATGTCAATATGCTTTGTCCGAGAGTGGTGAACAGGATTCAGAGAGATAGCTATGGCACTCGAGCTATCACAATGAATGGGAACCTGTCCAGTTGCAACTTCATAATCTCTCAGCTGTTGCTTCAGTCACAACACTTGCATGCAACAGCTTCCGGCAGCCATATACTCTGACTCGGTTGTAGAAGTAGCAACACATGCTTGTTTCTTGGAGAACCATGAAACCAGCTTGCTTCCCATGAACTGACAGTGTCCAGAAGTAGACTTCATGTCCAACCGATCTCCTGCTAGATCCGCATCTGAGTATCCAGTCAGCTGGATATTGTCGTCAGTTGGATACCACAACCCAACACTGACAGTACCCTTCAGATACTTGATGATGTTCTTCGCTGCCAACATGTGAGCTTCCCTTGGTTGGACTTGAAATCGAGCACACACTCCAACTGCGTATGATATGGCTGGCCGGCTGGCAGTTAGGTATAGCAGCGAACCGATGATCCCTCTATACTTGTTGGCATCCACGAGCTTTCCCTCAGCTCCGGGTTCGATCTTTCAGTTAGTATTCATCGGGATCCTTGTGGTTTTACTTGTCTGTAATCCGAACTTGGTGATGAGCTCCTTTGTATACTTAGACTGATTGATGAAAATCCCTTCTGGTGACTGTTTCACTTGTAACCCAAGGAAATAATTCATCTCACCCATCATTGACATCTCGAACTTCTCCTTCATGAGATCTGAAAAAAAAATTCACAGCTCCTCCGACTTGGAACCGAAAATGATGTCATCGACGTAGATTTGCACAACAAATATATCTTCTTCAACTTTGATGGTGAACAGGGTTTTGTCAACTGATCCTCGTTTGAATCCCGAGTTCAAAAGAAAACCACAAAGAGTGTCATACCAGGCCCTTGGTGCTTGCTTTAGTCCATAGATAGCTTTCTTCAACTTGTACACTCTTCCATCTCCAGTTTCAAAACCATGAGGCTGTTCAACATATACATCTTCCTTGATATCACCGTTGAGGAATGCACACTTCACATCCATCTGATACACTTTGAACTTGTGATGTGCGGCATAAGCTAGAAAGATTCGGATGGCTTTCAGCCTTGCAACTGGCGCGAAAGAGTCTTCAAAGTCGATTCCTTCTTGTTAGCAATATCCTTGAGCTGCCAACCTTGTTTTATTCCTCACAATGAATCCAATGGCGTCTCTCTTGTTTTTGAAAATCCACTTCAATCCAATCACCTTGACACCATTTGGTCTTTCTACCAACTCCCATACACGGTTGCGTAGAAATTCATTCAGTTCTTCTTGCATGGTTGTTGTCCAGTGGACACAGTTGAGAGCTTCCCCAACATTCTTCGGTTCTGGTACATCAGCTACAAAGCAAGAAATCATGGCAACATCTCCAGCTTGCTCGTATTCCTCTAGAACTGCTAACTCCTCAGCATATTGGGCATAAGTGTTGGAATCTTCCTCGGTTGATTCTGGATTTGCAACTCGGCTCCTTGTACGCACACCCTCGGTTGGATCGCCGATGATGTCGTCAGTAGAATGAACTTCATACCATCTTCGGTTGCGTCTTCCTTCATCTTCCAACTGTGGTTGTTCTGAAATCTGAGTTGGAGTCTTCAGAGCTGGTGATTGATCAACTGTTGAGTCTGGATTCTCAACATTGACATCAGTTTGAACTGAACTCGGTTGGGCTTCGGATGCTAATGCAGTTGGAGGAGCATCAGCTGAAGTTCCCCCTTGGGATGAGCTGGGGTCTTCGCATTCATCTTCAGAGGAGTATGGATCCTCATCCTCAGTTGCCCAAACCAGTGGTTCAGCTAGGTTCTTTTCCTTAGAGCTTGCGATCTGGTGAGAACGGGTGGAACAGCTGGATCTGCTTGTTGCCCTTTAACTTGTTCCCTGTACTCAATGATAGATTCATCAAAACTAATATGAGGTATTATTTCCACAACACGAGAGCTGTTGTTGAAAACTCTATATGCCTTGATCCGAGCAACATATCCAAGAAATATGCCCTTCGAAGCTTTGGCATAAAAAGTTTTCAACTGAGTCTTCCCATTGTTGTGAATATAACACTTAGAACCAAAAACGCGAAAATAAGAAATATCTGGCTTTCTGCGTCTCCATAGCTCATATGGTGTCTTTCCCAAACGCTTGGTTAGAAGAGACCTGTTCTGAGTGTAGCATGCAGTGTTGATCGCTTCAGCCCAAAATCTCTTTGGAAGAGCTGAGCTGGCTAACATGGATGTGGCTGCATCCTTCAGCGTTCTTTTCCTTCGCTCAGCTACTCCATTCTGTTGCGGAGTACGCGCGGCTGATGTCTGATGGGTTATTCCATTCTTCTCGCAATACTCGATGATGGTTTCATTTAGAAACTCCGTTCCATGATCTGATCGGATAGAAATGATCTTCATCTCTTGTTGGTTTGATATCCGATCCATCAGCTTGGGCAGCTCATCTCGGGTTTCACTCTTGTGGCGCATGAAGATGGTCCACGTATATCTTGAGTAGTCATCAGTTATAACCAGGGTATACTCGTTCCCGTTCATGCTCTTTGGTGTAACTGGCCCGAACAGATCCATATGGATCAGCTGTAACACTCGGTCGGTTGAGGGAGTTGACTTCAACCGGAAGGAGGATCTAGCGAGCTTTCCCAGCTGGCATGCACTGCAGATGTGTGTTGTTGAAAACACTCAGTTTGGTATGCCTCTTGCATGTTCTTGTCTAGCGAGTCGGTTCATCGTCTTGAAGTTCAGATGGTTGAGCCTTCTGTGCCACAGCCAGCTCACATCAGAACTGCTCTTTGATAACAGGCAGGTGTCAGGTAGGTTGTTGTTCCAATCAGCGAAGTAGACATTCCCTGTTGGTGATCGATTTCCCAACAATATCACCTGCTTTGATCCGACATCTTTAACCCTGCAACCCTGTGCATCAAACTTGACAGAGAAACCATTATCACAGAATTGGCTGATGGAGAGCAAGTTATGCTTCAATTCATCAACATAGGAGACATTAGAAATTGAAATATGATTGGTTTCAAGGGTACCATAACCTCTGGTGTAACCTTTTGAGTTATCACCAAAAGTAACTGATGGACCTTCTTTCTCCACGAAACTTCCAAGCAAATTCTTTAGATTCTTCATGTGTTTCGAGCATCCACTGTCCATTACCCATTTTGTTGTAGACGCTTTCTTCTTCCTCAGTTGTTTCTCCTGTACCTGCAAAGAGAAACTCGCTTAGGTCCCCAATTTCAGTTGGGTCCTTGAGGGTTAGAACCAGTTCCCCCTAGAACTGTGCGTCGCTTTTCCTTGTATACTCGGATCGATTTATCATTCCAGATCACTTTTCCTTCATCATCAACTATAACAACACCTCGGTTATCCTTAGGCTTGTTGTTAGTAGTGATGTTTTGTTTATTGGGAGGAGTTGGATTTCTCCCATGTTGAGCTTTAGGAGGTGAGGTTTTCCCCCTGTTTTGATGGCGGTTCTTATCCTGTTGAGTTTGTCTGTGAGGTCGAACGCCATGTTGGAATCTTTGTTGCTGATTCTGATTCCAACTCCTTGAGTGTTGTTGATAGGTGTTCATGCCCTGTTGATGATTCATGTTGTGGCATGAGTATCTCCAACTGTTCGACCTGTTCCTTATCGGTTGACTCGGTTGGAACCTTTGGTTAAACTGGGGATGGAACCGCTGTTGATTCAGATGATTGAACCCTTGTCGGTTCTGCGGTCGGTTCCATTCTTTCTGTTGTTGACTCTGAGGTTGATGGAGAGGTCGGTTCTGATTCTGAGTTCGGTTGCGATTATGTCTTCTACGCCTCTGATTCCTCTTCTGACTTTTGGAACATTCCCCCTCGGTTGATGTCCCAACCGATGGAACATTCTGTCCTTCATCTACTGTTCCTTTTCCCTTCTCAGTTATGGTTGCATTGATCGGTTAAGCTTGCTGAGAAGCGGAGGTTGAAATATTTTGTGGTGACTCAGGTTCCACTGTGTTCGGTTCAACAGTTCTAACCTCGACAGCTTTGATGAAGGTTGCTGGAGGAATTCCACTATCTTTAATCACATCATAACCGAGTCCTGACAAGTCATCCATCTGTCTGCTGTAACTGATAAGATTCTCTATGATCTTGGATGACTGATACAGCTTGATTAGATTGTCCTTCTCAGTTTGCAACTCCTTGACGAGGACAGTTATCTGCTCAGTTTGTCCATCTGACTTCTTTATCAGCTGCTCGATCTGAGCCTCTTGATTTTTCAACTGATCTTGTTGTTCCTTGATTTGCTTTGTCAACTCTTTATCAGTTGGAGCTTTAGCCTCGTTCAGTTGACTCTTGAGATTCTCAATCTCCTTGGTTTGGCTATTAATCAGATCATCATTTTCGGTTAAGGAATCTTTAAGTTTGGCGAACTGAGCTTGAAGACTCTTAAACTCAACCGATTGGTGATGCAGTTCCTCACTGAGTTCTTGAAAATCACTCCAGGAGGGTTCCAACTCTTCGTCCAGTGATTCCTGCATGTTAGAAATATTTGAAGAATTTAACTCAGCAGGATTAGAGTGTACCTCAGTATCATCCTGGTCGGTTCCAAGAGCCATGAGGCATTGATCCTGATCGGTAGCGTTGTTGGTGGAAGTCAGCTTATCCTCATCTTCAGTGTCAGTGAAGATGTCCATGTCGTCAGCTGCTTCTTCTGCAACCATGGCCTTGTTCTTTCCAGCTTGTTTGGCCCTTAACGCATCTCTCTCTTTCTTCGATAGATCTGGGCAGTCAGCCTTGAAATGACCTTCTTTTCCGCATTCAAAGCAACCGTTGGTGACAGACTTTGAACTGTCTCGAGTTCGGTTTGATTTGTAGAATCGTTTGTATTTTCCGAACCGAGTGTCCATGTCGGCTAGTTTATTTGACAGGGCTGCAATGTTCTGTTGCAGTTCCTCTCTGCTTGGCTCCTTTGCAGTCGTGTCAGCCGATCTGGTTGGCCTCGATGTTCTCGATTTTGAGTAGTCAGCTCGGAGAGCAACTGACTTTGAGGTAGAACCAACATCCTCAAGTCGACTCGTCTGAACCGAGGACTGAAATCTTCTTCGGTTCACCTTATACTCATTTCCCTTTAAGATTGAGAACAATCTTTCAGTTCCCATTTCACCAAGGTCAGCTCGGCTCTCCTGGATATTGGTGAAAGTATCCCACTCAGCTGGTAGAGCTTGTAACACTTTGAGATTGATTTCTCTCAGTGTGTATTTTCCTCTTCGGATGGACTGGATTCTTCTGATGATGTCCATGAACCGGAGCTCTAGCTGATCGATGGTCTCATCAGGTCTCAGACTGAAGTTGTCGAAATCTTGACATGCATGTGAGAATTTGTTCTCCTTCGTCTCATCGCTTCCTTCACTCAGCGATGCCAGGATATCCCACATCTCTTTTGCAGTCTCACACTCCTCTATCCAAGACAAATAATCTTGTCCAATTGTGGACATTATTGTGCTCTGAGCCCAGATGTCTAACTGGCTCACCTTGGCTTCCTCTGGAGTGTAGTCTTCCGGCTGCTTCTCCACAAACTCCACAACTGTATCCCCATCGTTGGGATTTGTAGGAGTGCGAGCTATTATTTCTTTGATGATGATCGGTCCGGAAGAGAGAACTTGTTGCATCCTATGATGCTTTGACAGAAGGATCTTCTTCATCCGTGTTCTCCATGATGTATAATTGACTACTGAGAACATGACTACTATCTTGTCCTTGACGTCCATCTGCACACAACAACAGAACAAATATGCAAGAAGATATGCACTAGCGTGAAAAGATCTGTTCAGTTGACCACTGAAGAAACTTTCTTGAATTCACACCTTGTGAAACAGAGTCAGCAGTCTTTTGAACCACTGCTCTGATACCACTTGATGGTCCCGATACGAATTACTGGTGTATGGGGGGGGGGGAATACACCAGTTAGGATTTTTTAACTTTGAAAGCTTAATCCCCAAAAACTTCAGCTGTGTAAAGAAAGTCTCAGCTGAGATCCCAACTGAGTAAGAGAACTCAACTGTGATAGTGGTGCTGTGCGGAAAGTGGTGGAAATTATACTCGTAAAAAATAACTCACGCTTTAGTGCAGGGATGGTCAAATACCAAAACAGTTGAATATGCAAATATGCAGTTTGTATGCCGGTTAGTTTGGTCAGTTGAAAATGCAATAAGTAACTGAACAGAAATAAACACAGACACACAGAATTTAACGTGGTTCGGAGGTAACCCTCCTACGTCCACGGGGAGTTGTGAATCCACACAACTCTGTCCAAGTTCTTCTGGACAAACCACTCAGCTTACACGGGCTGAGCAACCGTTAAGGATAAGTTTGCGGGTACTTATCAATCTTACAGTTTAGTTTACGGGTACTAAACAACCTAACTACTCAGTTGCAGGAAGAGTAGGATCCTAAACCTTTGCAGGTGAAAGATAAATGTGTTTCCAACTAAAAGCTCTAACTTGAAGTGAGCTAAGATCTAACTCTCTACGAACTCTCACTAAGTGATGTTCTCAAGGTTCGATCTAAAGACACAAAAACTATCTAACTCTTAGAACTCTCAACAAGTGATGTTCTAAAAGATTCAGTTCAGCTCGTGAAGAATATTGCTCTTTCTTTTTGCTCTCTGGTTTCTTCTCGCGTGAGTGTCTTGTTTCTCAAATGAATGAGGGCCTCTTATTTATAGGCGGAGAGTATCAACTAGCCGTTGGAGGAGCTGTTGATCTCTGATCATTGAAAGCGATGGCTTGTCTCTCATCTCTGCAGACTTTCTCGATATGGCATCTGAGCTCTTTTGCTTTCCATCTGAGACAGCCTTGTGTTGGGCCAAATGGGGTAATGACTGAACGGTCAAACCCTCATGTGACTTCCTTTTGAAATTCAAATTCAAACCTTTCTGACAATCAATCTCGGTTAGTCGGTTGAAAATCTTGATCTTTATCTGAGTGGTCTTCAGCTGATGTTCTGACTGAACCGTTGAACTCTCAGCTGACTTTGAACTTCATGTTGAGACTTCTTTATAACTTCCCCCTTCTTGAATCATTCTCTTTATCGGATGGCATTTTATAGCTGATGTTCCAACTGAACAGTTGGCTTGAACTCTCAGCTGTTAAAAAGCATTCCCCTTTTTGGCATAGCTTTCTCATCAGGCAAAGTCTTGTAACTGATGTTCCTTATCCGATCTTTCATCCGGGGTTGTATCCGAGTGTTGCTATGTTGCCGTCTTCAGCTGGAGATCTGTAAAGATAAAATCTTAACATTGCTCAAACAGCGAGCCTAACAGCTAACATTAGGAACTGACAACATCTACTCGGTTGGAGTCAGTTGGTTTTGGAATTTATCAAAACTCATACTAATAAATTTCCCAACACCTCACATACTAATATTTTAATAATATATTATATTATTAAAATATTAGTATGTGATTATATTGTTAAAATATTAGTATGTAAAGAATGGGTTAACTACACGTACACCCACAAAAAATTTCTCCCAATCAAGATTGTTTTGTTGTGTTTTAGTTGCTCTTGTAATTCCCTAAATTGCACTAGATTTTTTCAGATTACAAATTTTCGATCTTAATTAATACTCGTTTTCGATCTAAATGGACTAACCAATTGATGTCGATGTGGATTGATATGATTCCACGTAAACTTGTCACCGTCAGGAAATGTAAAGAAAAAATACGTCAGCCCAAATGAGTGTTTTTTGCTAAATTTATTTACTTCCAATTTGATTATATTTTTATTTTGAATTTTTTTAGTATATGCGCAAGAGCTAGCTATATTTTGATTGAGGTAATTTTATTTTCATAATTTGATCTCATTGTTTGAACTGAAACGTACATTCATCTTTTCACTCATTCGCTTATTTTCCTTCTATTATTTCTTCGTTTACACGGTAATTTTTTTTCTTTTCTTGCTGCATTAAATTTGTTGTAAATTATTTTGCCTTAAATTTTCTTCTTTTTTTGGTCTAAGTTGTGCAAAAATTAGGACTGTACACAGTTCGATTTCGTGTAGTTTGCACTAAAACCAAATCAAACCATATAATTACGGTTTGATAATTTTTCAAACCAAATCAAACTGTTTTAGCATTAAAATCGAACCAAACCAAACTGTATAAATACGGTTTGGTGCGGTTTGATTTACGGGTTTTATATATTTTTTTATTTTTCTTGCAGAGTAATAAAGAAAAATGATTTGTTTATGTACGTGAACTGACGGCATGATGTAATATTATACTTAAAATTTTTTATTTGTATGCATAGTATCATAATTAACTAGAGAATTTAACTTGAAAACTAAGATAAAGTGCCTTGTTTCAAAAGCCTTCTTAACACATGGAATCGATCAAGTAAAAAACCTTTGATGCTATTTTTTTCATGAGAAAAAATTGTGGTGGCGATAGAAGAAATAACGAAGAAGCAGCCAGAGTTAAATTAAATAAGTAGTTAGGGTTAAACCTTCTTATTTTGACTTATGGCATATATAATTAAAAATGAGATATACAATATACTATTTAACTCTTTCAATACTAAAAATAATATTAATACAATAATTATATCACGGTTTACAGTTTGGTTTGATTTATATTTTTTAAAAACCAAACATAAACCATAAATCATAATTTTTTAAAAATCTAAATCAAACCATAATTGTCAAACCATAAACCAAATCAAACCGTACAAATACGATTTGATTCGATTTGATTTACTGTTTAATCCAAACTTTGTACAGTCCTAGCAAAAATGCATTTGAAGAGGGCCGTTTCTGTTATAAAAATCGCGTTAACTCTCAACTCCTTTCTTCCTCAGGTCAACCCTCATTTTTTGTTTTAAAGCACAAAACAATATATATATAGGAAGTGATTCCTATGAGAAAGCCCCTTAAAGTAAAAAATAGGAATTAATCTACACCATTGATTATATCTATATGGAGGGTCAAGATTTGGCCTGGTCAAAGCAGGTCAATCCGTTGACTTTATTTTTATTTTTTATTTTTAGGGTCAGCTCATCTGCACCACTTCACATATTCGGATGCACCACACCGTATAACGAGATGCACCACTAAGTGCATTGAGATGCACCAGATTTTGGTTTTTTATTTTATTTTTTTATTTTTTTTTATTACAGTCAGGTTATATGCACCACATCATGTATTCATATCCACCACACTATATAACGAGATGCACCATTAAGTGCATTAAGATGCACTAATTTTGTTTTCTTTTTTTTTTTATTTTCGTAAAACACTATACATCTAGTTACATTGTGTGGTTCATCTAGTTACACTATGTGGTGCATCTGGTTACACATTGTGGTGCATGTCCGATTTTTTTTCAGTTTTTTTTTTTACTGATTTTTTTTCAGTTTTTATTTTAAAGATGTTTTTTCCCGGCTCCGCCTTCGGCTCCGATTTTACGGCTTCGCCTTCGCTCCGATTACTAATATAAGGATAATCATCGGGCAATAATTTGAACTTTTTCGGCTCACTCTAAGGCCTTCGGCTCCCCTCGCTCGAATCTTAACCAAAGAAGAAGCGGCAAATTAAAAAACGAAGAGGCAAACAAAAAAAGGGGGAAAATAAATCTGAAATTTTTAAAAAAATATTGAAAAAAAAAAAGAAATAAAAAATCTGAAAATCTAGTGCATCTCAATGCACTAAGTGGTACATCTCGTTATATAGTATGGTGCATCCGAATATGTGAAGTGATGCATATGAGGTTGACCGTAAAAAAATAAAAAGAAAAAAAAAAGAAAAAGAAAGAAGAAACGAAAAGCTAGTGCATCTCAATGTACTTAGTGGTGCATCTCGTTATGTAGTGTGGTGCATACGAATATGTGAAGTGGGCATATGAGCTGACCCTTAAAAAATATCGAAAAAAAAAGTTAACTGGTTAATTCGGGTTGACCCAAATTTGACCCGCTTTGACCAGATCAAATCTTGACCCTTCATCACCCATAAATCTATAATGAAGATCTATTCTCATTACATAAAATAATATTTATTCTCATATGATCTCTCATCGAAAAGGTTATGTATGACATATTTATTCTCCTCTCTGACTCAGACTCGAACGAAAGGGATAAATTATTGGGTCCAGATATTGAACCTAAAGCCCATATGAAATGGGTTGGATACTAAGTATAATAGGTCCAAATAAGAATACGACAATGCTAACTACAATTATTGGGCCTCTACTTATTATGATTATCTTCTAATAATTGTTTTGGTATTTGGTAATCTACAATTTTGGTTTTAAGGGAAGGTTTTAGTTATTAGTTAAACTAGAGGTGCCCGATTTTTATTTTTATTACGGTACTGTGGATATTTTTAACCGTTACTTTTGATGTGTATTGAATAAATCATCATCCTTCAGCAATAACAAGCAAATCATACTATACAGATAAACCATACTCGATCTGTCCCACAATAAATATCTCATATTCTATTTTGAGTTGTGGTGAAAAAAATAAAAATACTAATATTGATAACCTATCTATCGCACAAACAAATGACGACACTACCATTCTTGTAAATATTGTGCCAGAAATATGTGTGTATTAGCCTAGTGGTAGTATGATTAATGCATGAGCTAAAGGTTATGGCTTCGAGTCCCCCATCATGCGGTATTTAAATTTCTTTATAATGTTGTTCAACAAAAAACTTATTGTGCCAACAAAATGTGAAATATTTATATTGGGATGGAGGGTGTGCTTATAGAGAATAATCATCTATTTCTATTATATCATAGAGATGTAAACATCAATTATATTAATTGGAAATGAATTATAAACCTCAAAATGTCATAATTAAAATAGAACTATCATAAATATTACTCTCCCTCCGTCCTATGGATAATGGTTCACTTTCCATCATCGCTAGTCCTACTCATAATGGATTTCATCGTGATAGTGCTATTATTTTATTAATAAATACATCACTCACATGATAATAGTATATATAAGAGGTGGGTGTACTTTATGTATACCTTTAAATCTTACTCTAGAATTTCTCATGCATATTCCATCCTTTAATAACCATTCTCATTAATAATCGTGTCAAATAGCAATATAATGAGTCAATATCACTAGGACGGAGTGAGTGTAAATTAAACAATTGGCATGATTAAAAACAAAAGTTCAATATACTGTCAAATTCTGGAGACAAAAAAAACTTTTTTTTTTCTTATATCTTTAGTCAAGAAGTTATCATGATTACACAGTTACTATAATCGATCCATCGTGTTTCAATTTGCAGTTCACATCATCTGAAAATGTTCGAATACTGTACATATGCTCTCAGCACAACATGAGCATATATTAATAAACAATAATTCTATTCAGACAAAAATGGATAAAACATAAACATAAGATTAGAACACAATACATACCTATTTCTTTTATATGTCAACATCTAATTCTTATTCAAAGTACTTTCGCCACCTTATATTTTGCCAAATGTAAGGTGAATACATCTCCCCAAAAGGGCTTATCCCTTTCTATCCTAAACTTTACAGAAAATTACTAACTTTTCAAGTCATGAGTCATAGTTTCAGTGTCACGAGGAATCAATACAAAGCTCTTAGGTTGGATGTGGGGAAGCAAAGTTCTATTGCCACTTTCTCATTATCTATCTTTTTCTTTCTACTCTCTCTAGCATTTGTTTTGCTACAAATGGTTTTGTGTTTTGAAAGCATGCATTTTCCAAAAGTAGTCTAAATTCTCTGCACATATGCTCATTTATTTACATTTAAACACAACAATCGTTATCGTATATCTCGACCTCAAGTGGTGACACTAAAAAATAAAAAAGTACAAAAAATAAAAAGGCAAGAAATTGGTGGCGAAAATAAGTGAAAATTTTAATTTTGGATATATGTCTTCATATCTATCACACGTCATATATATATATATATATAGGGTGTGGATCCTGTGAGTACCAATCCTTATATGAGAAATAGGAACTAATCTAGACCATTCATTAGCAAATAATGTGTGGCTAAGATTAAATCAAAAAAATTGACATGGATTCATAAAAAAGGGATTAAGGCTATTTTGGGAAAAAGGAAATCAGTGAACCTTTCCCCTCTTTCTCCCATTTTTCAATCGACACTTCTCTTCTCCTTTCTTCTTTTTCTCTCTCACCACCACCACCCACAATCACCACCGCCGACCACCGTCATTGCCACCACCGCCGACCACCGTCATCGCCACCACCACCGTCGGATACTACTCTACTCTACTCTCTCCACTTTCTTCTACGTTTTCTTCTTCTCTCCCCATTTTCTTACGACCAGCCACAGACAAAGCATCACAACTCATCACCACCGGCGCTGCTACCACCACCACCG